>JASJET010000070.1:9807500-10407500 GCA_034092305.1 Diaprepes abbreviatus
TACGAAAGGATGACGTCACAGACGGACGCCATTACTATTCTAGCGTTTTGGTGCGAAATTTAAATTGTATTTTAAAAGGTCAATTTTTCTTTCAAAACATAATTTTTTTGCGGCAATAAGATTTGGTTTGTATAAAGTAGGTGCGTAAAAACATCGTGGAATATTTTTCCAAAATCAGTCATCATGCCTATTATCCGCTATAATTATAGCCAAAAGTATCATTGCGCGATTCAATACTTTTTTGTAGGACACCCCCACTAATTTTTTCCTGAATTTCTGACGTTGACTATGCACTTTTACACTTTCATTCGTATATGAAAGACGAAGTAATGATTCTGCAATACTGCTTATACTACGAGGGCCTGATAGATAATAAATCGTTTATCGTGTCATTATTTAAGCTTTATCTTGATCTAAGATAATAAGTCAAAGTCCCGCAAAACGTACGTACAGGTATATGTAATATGTAAAGCCTATAACATATTATTATCATCGTCGACACTTAAATCTCAACTGAAGAGATGCTCACTATCACTTCTCCATTCTAGTCTGAGTTCCATGCTATCACCTCTCGAAATATTTCTAGATAACGACGTTTAAATTCTAACTATGCATTAGTTATAGATTACAAAAATAAATTAATTACATTATTAAAATAATAACAAACAATACATATAGAAAGCAGGGCAGCTTTATAATTTGGTTCAAACATTGCCGTTACCTCTGTCATAGCCTCGTCTTTCCCGCGCAGTCAGAGTGTAGTAATTTTGGAGTCAGGTATGAAAATGAAAGTTGGAATAATGCTGTTCAGTGCTTTGGGATGTCAGAGTGTTGCCTGTACCTTATAGACTGATTGTGAATCCAACTGCAACCTACTAATTTACCTTTCATATATTGAGGTATGCTCCTCTGCATGAGTACGCCCCTCTGCAGTACTTTTAGTAAAAAACAAGCAAAATTGAGACCTATCGAACATGTTCAGCCACCCCAGCTCAGAAAGCCTGCGGCTGATATTATCCCCCATCCTCAATCCGAAAATAAATCTTATACATGAGTTTTGAATTATATGTAGCTTATGCTTACAAACGAGATCCAAGAACGGCATAAATACGAAGTCACAATAGTTGCAGCTGGAAAAAACCAAGAATTCACACAACTATTTTTTTAGTAACCCATAATAAGGTGTTTATTTTTGTAAGTTTTTTAGCGAAATATAAAACCTTTGAGTAATCCCGTTTACTTAAGTTCTAAATCGTAAGGTATGATCAAAAGTAACATTCAGGTTCTTATATTCCCAGACTTCTATTTCGACATATCCATCCGCAATTTGCCCCAAATGCGTGATCGCAGATTTATTGGGGTTAATCTTTGATTAGTGGTTTAAAGATGAAGTAAAAATTGATTCCAAACAACCAACAATTTTCATCTTTGATTTAGCAGCAGTTTCTTTGTCAAAACTGATGTATATCTGTATGTCGTTCGCATATTAATGCACTTCACAGCTATTTGGCGACTTGAGCCTTTGTCTGTTATCGCAGGATGGGAAAACTTATAATTTGGACAGTTGTGTTCTACGAGAAAGAAATTATTAAAAAAAGAAACAGTTTTTCCAGAAAATCCATAATAAGACAACTTAGAGCACAACAACTTGTGATCAAGGACGTGGAATGCCTTGCTAAAGTCGAATAGTGTTAGAGCAGTAGTCTTCCCCCATCAATGTCACAAATTAGATCATTCCACATATATACAAGTGCTGTAGAAATACTATGCTTTATGCGGAATCCAGACTGGTATGACGGCATTAGACCATTTTCATTTAAGTAAGACATAATCTGGGAATGAACAACCCTTTTGAATATTTTGAAAGGTACCTACCAGGTTGTCCGACTTTGGATATGGCAGCACAACAACGCTCTTCCATTGTGATGGGAAACACAGTTCTCAATACAACAGTTATAAATGTGAAGGAGAAAAGGCAACACAACATTATCATATCCAGAATTAGTTAATCCTAGCCCGATGCATTGGATTTTTAGCTTTTGAGTAGCTTTGAGGATGTTACTTTCACCAAGCATGGAGAACCGAAAAATGGTGTAATAGCTTTCTCACTTCTATAAAAATTTATGAAATGTTAGTTCACCCGGGAAAATATATTCAAAACCGAATCCACACAAAAACTATTTATCTTATCGGGATTTTTTTAATGAACAGGAATATCCACGCTGTCCTTTTTCCGTTTATAGACATTCATTTCATTTAGTGCACTCCATACCTTCCTTTTTTGTCTTGCGTTCGTTTTACATAATCCAAATACGCTCGCTTCTCATTTCGTACTGGCAGCGTGAATAAATTCCTTACCACTTTATAATCCTTCTAATGTTGAAGACTTTTATCCTTCCTATATTTTGATAGTTATCGGCTACGGTGTTTTCAGTATCTTAAAATGTTCCGTAAACCACTGCGCTTTCGGTTCGTAATGCGGGCGGTTCGAAGAGACGCTTTGTGTTAAAGAGTTGCAGAATATGGTTTTCGAGCATTTGAACCTTTTTGTCTACATTATTTTGATTAAAAAGTTACCTCAGTGACTACTCTGCATCTCCAAGTCAAATCTTTTTGTGTCAAAATATCTAAAGCCCTGAAATAGACCACTTTAGGAGGTACTTTTGGAACCATTATATTTAAGTTGCAAAAAACTAGTTGATGATCTGAAACATAATGCATATCATGATGCTGAACACTTTCCAAAAACAGTTTCTCATCAGACAATGTAAATATATCAAGAAAAACTTATGTGTCATATTAACTATGGCTCTTTCCGTATTGGCTCCGTGCTTGACAGCAGCGCCAACTAATACATGAACTAAAGGGCGATATTTGCGTATATTGACGGTATTATATATTGAAAATTCGCAATTAAATCTATATTAATCGGTTTTAATAAAAGTACATGGGCTTATAAAACAAGTGAAAAGATTAATTTATTATTATTATATAATTTAATACCTACTTCACCTAGTATAATCAATAAAGAGATAATCAAAACCTATTAAAATTTAGGTTAAGTAATGTCAAAAGAATAAAAATTACCTTCTTCTTCTTCTTCCTCTTTTATTTAAGACGACGTCTTGTTTTTCTGCTATATTAAGCCTCCTGTGATGTTGATGTCCAACATTCGTGCCATCGTTTTGGAGGTCAACCAGTGGGTCTTCTAGTGTTTGGTATGTCGTTCTTAGCCCATTTTGCCCATCGATCGTCGCCCATTCTGTTCACATGGTCCCTCCAATATCTGCGCCTTGACCTTATGAACCGTACCACATCAGGCACCTTGAGCTCCTCCCTTATTTCGGAACTTCTTATTTGATCTCTTAGAGTTACTCTTTTGATTGTTCTTAACGTTTTCATTTCAGCCGTTCGTAGCATACTTTTTATTTTAGATGTTTCGACTCGAGTTTTCGGTGCACAAGTTAGTACTGGTCTTATCACAGTTCTGTAGATGCGTACTGTGCCCTCTGTGGACATATACTTATTTTTCCAGATTATGTCCCTCAGGCATCTTGATATCCTTGAGGCCTTGTTAGCCTGTGCTCTGACTTCCTGGTATAGATTTTTATTGCTTGATACATCAACTCCCAAGTATCTGTTCTTCACCACCAATGTTCATCTGACAGGATCTTTTGAAATTACCATCGTTTCGGTCTTTTCTGTAGATATTTCCATATTTAAATTTTTTGATGTGGTCTGGAATCGGTATAGTAGTCGTTGCAGATCGTCTTCATTTTCTGCTAACAGTAAGGCGTCATCGGCAAAACATAAGATTTTTAAAGATTTTCGTCCCATTTTGTATCCTCCATTGACTTCTTTTACATTTTGAATTATCTCGTCCATAACTAAATTAACGAGAAATGGACTCATACTGTCACCTTGTCGTATTCCCGTCATGATAGGTATTTCCTTTGTTACTCCTTGTTGTGTCTTTATGCGTGTCTTATTGTTTTTATTTAGCTCTTCAATTACCGTAATATAGTTGTGGTTAACGCTATTTTCCTGAAGTATTTGCAAGACGTCTTTAAGTCGAACTCTATTAAACGCTTTTTTAAGATCCACTAGGCAGATGAAAAGAGGTTTATTGTATTTTATCGATTTTTCAATAGTCTGTCGGATAATGAAAATTGCATCAACTGTCGATCTGTTCTGTCCATTACCATTAAATAAAAATTGAAGTGAAAATTATTATATATTGCTGTGTACTTACCCTGGATGGTCACTAAAATAACGAGAACTATTGAATTATGTATTTTATTACTTAAAATACGATTTTGCATCGGAACTTCTAATAGGTGATATACTAGCGTCCTTGAATTTCCATTTTGCTACTGGAAATTTGTAAAATTTACACTATTTTTTTGCTCTTATTTTTACAATTTGCAACTCAGAAACTTCGATTTAACACGTATAGTTATGACTAAAATGTGGTCGGACTTGCATTATCTTTATTTTTATTTTTACGACCGTTCGATTAGGTTGTATCTCTAATCGTTATTAAGTATAAACTGAATGTTTTGTCTTAAGACTACGAGCTTATATAAGGACTGTGTCCACTGACGCGTATCGTTTCGCTTCACTGTACACACCTCAATGATTTGATATTACAAAATAGTGGTTGCCAAAGATAGGTATCTCAACACTCGGTTTACTGAAGATTCCATTATTGTTTTTAATGTATGCTGCTTCTATAAATTTTCTTTTTTTCCTATTGGTTTCCGTATATATTGCCAGACTATTTTATATGGTGTTGTTTATCGCAGGAGTGTTCTGCAATACCTGATCTCGACATTTTCCCTTTTTGTGTGAGTTTTATGTTCCTTAATTCTAACAACCATTCTGTTGTAAAGCGGATTTAATATTTGCTACCTTTTTTTCCAATGATTCGGCATTATTGCATATAGATATAGCGCGACTATAGAGGTTGCGTATAATTCCTCGTTTTTTTACAACAGAATGAAAGAATTATGATTAACATATTGTCCAGTATGTGTTGGCTTTCTGTATACTGAAGTTTTAATAGTTTCGTTTGAACGGTTCACCATGACATCTAGGAAGGGTAATTGATCATGGGCAATTGATCATTTACCTCTTTTTCCATGGTAAACTTAATTGTAGATCGAATGGTATTCAGATGTTTCAGGAAATCATTAAGTTCTTGATCATTGCCCTTCCATATGATGAAAGTATCATAGACATATCTCAACCAGATTTTCGGTTTTACTGTTGCCGTTTCTATGGCATGAGTTTCGAACCAAACCATATATATATATATATATATATATATATATATATATATATATATATATATATATATATATATATATTGGCGACGACTGGAGAGAGTGAAGAACCCATCGGAATCCCGTCGTACTGAGCGTAGAACTTGTCCTTTACTTGAAAGTAAGCACTACGCAGGCAACACTCCAAGAGATCCATCACCCCAGTGGTAACGTGGTTCGATCTGATAAAGTAGTATCATTTGAAAGTCTAGTTTTGATTATGTCTAGTGATTCCCCTAATGGTACATTAGTATACAGACTTTCCACATCAAAGCTTATTAGTCTGTCGTCTGGCTCTAGATTGATGCTACTAATAATGTTCACGAAATGTGTAGAATTTTTAACATATGTGTTTGTCTTACCTTCTAAAGGTTGTATGATTTTTAAGAGAAAATTCTCCAGTGCATTTGTTAGGGATCCTTTGGAGCTGGTTATCGGCCTAAATGGTATGTTCGTTTTATGAATTTTTGGAAGTCCGTAAAGATGGGGTGGCTTACTGTAGTGTGGTGTGAGCGCCGATAGTAGGTGGTGAGGTATATTGTTTTGGTATTTCCTGAGTGTTCAGTAGATTTTTGACTTTATGGATTTTGTGGGGTTATGGGCGAATTGTCTATATTTTCCTTTTTTCAGGATATCTCCGAGTTTTTGGTCGTACGTTACGATGTCCATTAGCACTGTTGTATTTCCCTAACGTATAGTTATTACGTCAAAAGTACAAAATATCGCCCCGAAGTATTTGAATTATCCGTAGCTGACGCTAGTATCGCTTTTCTACCTCCTTCCATGACTTCGCACTGAGTGAATAGTTCATATTTAATGTTGCTTTCTTTATATTGATCATCTCGATTATCAGATGGGCAAGGTATTTGAAATTTCGCAAGCTTACGAAAAAGTATATACCTAAAGCTTTAAGAAAATATGTATAAATTCGGTTAGTCAATGAACTACCATAATATTTTACTGACACACGATAGTGGTTGTGTGTCGGTTACAAGTATAACAAAGTACTGTATTGTTTTATATACACTCAAAGACTATTAATTTTCTGTTTTAGGAACTTTACCTATTTTCATTCGAATAAAACGTTTACATTGTTCAAGGTAATTGGATTTTTAATTGTTCCCTTTTCAATAAATTTCAGTCATTTTCAGTTTTAACCTACTCTATTCTATATCTAGTCTCTTGTGTTAAGAGTTTACTTTGATTTACTTTTAAATGAGAACCTAAATTGAACTGAGTTAAGTACACTGCAAAGGATGCACCAGAGATTTAAATGAAATGTAATGTACCTAAATAGTTTTAACAACATTTTTGGAAAAGAAAATAAATTTTATATGAACAATTTCGGTGTTTACTTGGATTTTTTTGCTGTATATGTCAAATTCTCACAAATTTTGGTAGGTTGTATAATTGATTTTTGTAAAAATAGATTGCATAATTAAGTCTAGCAGGGCAGTAACGAAAGAAGTACGCACACAAGCCAACAAAGCGGCCATGATATCAGGCCAACTAATAGATATAATCTGGAACAATAAACATATGACGGTTGAGAGAAAAGCAAGAATCTACAAGGTCTGTGTAAGACCGATACTAACCTACGGCGCAGAAACAAGAAATGAAACAACAAAGACAAAACAAATTATGAGAACCACAGAAATGAAAACGCTGAGAATGATCACGGGAACAAGTTTAAGAGAATAAGAAACGCAAAAATACGCGAGGACAGCGGAGTGGGGGATGTTGTGAAGTGGGTTCGAAACCGTCGTAGACAGTGGAGAGATCACGTGGAACGAATGGACGATGATAGACTAGCAAAAACCGTGATGAGAGAGAAACCAAACACCAAACGGTCGCCTGGACGGCTCCCTAAAAGATGGAAAGACAGCTGGATTTCGACCTCAAACGAGGATCGATGAGGTATTGTATAGATAACAGAACTTGGTTCTACCTAGAAAAAGAAGAAGAAGAAGAAGAAGAAGAAGCAGGGTAATCGTCTGGAGATATTGTGTGTACTATTTTGAACATGGCAAAGGACGAGCAGTTGTTGTTAGAAAGTTCCATTTTGTTGAGTTTATTTGAGCTGTGAGTTTTCTTACGCTCTTAGAAGGGTTATCAGCATCCTCCTCTAGAATGTGTTCTTTTAACGTAGGATTTCTTGCTCCTCTTGGATACAAACACATAGACTTTTCACGAAAATGATTCTTTCTTATTAAATATGGAGTATTCCTTTTTAGATAATTGTCTAAAGTGCCTAAAAAATTCCTCTGGAAATTGACATCTGTCAAGATTTTGGGTCTAAGACTTAAGTAGCGAGACTATTCCTGAATTTCTTGGTAATGGCAAAGGTTGTTTATAGCTTTAATTTGTGAGTTTTTATTGGTTATTTAACATGCTAAAATTTCATTAAACACTGCTCATGAAACTAGAGCTTTAGAAGGTTAATTACTAGGTACCCGTTTTGGGCCCTATTTCTCTGTTATGAGGCTCTTTAAGAAAAAAAGTTATATAAAACACCTGGGCCCTTTACTTAACTGAAATTGCCTTTTTAAAAAACTATTGTTCACAATCACTTTGGGACTATGCTTCACAAAAATATACAGATAAAAATGACAAAAAAAACATAATCATTATCATGTGAAAGTCTTGTGATATCACTCATATCTCTAAATGACTTTATTAGTGATTACCTTTTGAAATAAAACCAAAACGTTTTAAAGCTGCTATCTTTAATAAATACAATTAATCCTAATTTTTTTTTAGTCATCAAGCAAATTTACATTTACGAAATGGGAAACGGTGACCTGCTTTTTGATCAGGTTTATAAAACAAACCCAACAAAGCATTTACCTCATTTAGTTGTGGTCATCAGTCAGATTTACCCGTTTCGAAAATTAAATTAAATGATGTGATCCAGCAGAAGATTTTAACGATAAATGTAAACCTTTCACCGGGAAATGAAATTAGTCAAGATTCGAAACGCTAAAGCTGTCGATTGAATTTGATTACATTCCCCGCTAGTTTGCCTTAAAATTTGGTTTCTCGTATCTTGCGCCGTATATTGAATGTTTGGCCTAGTCCAAATTTAATTTGCAACTCTATAGATGATTTACAGATTAAATCCAGTAGGGCGTAATATAATTTAAATTATATTATATAGTTATAATAACTAGAAGGATTTAAAATTCACATTTAACTCTACGGTGTGTTACGCATATAGTTGGATAATAAACTAGGAATGATAGACAAAATTATAATTTACAAAGGTTACGTTTTGCTAAACAATGTCGTCCGACTTGGTTATGCAACTGAATAATTTGTTTATATATTTATATTTTGCAACCTACATTAACCAAAAATAACAATTTTCCTGAAAATACCTCTATTTAGGAAATCCCTTATTTATACCTGTTAATACAAGAGGTTTAATAAAGGTGACTGATTTGTTTCTAACTGGTGTGTACCTGAGTTTTGTTAATTTCTAGACTTTCTAATAGATTAAGTTTAATACTGTTTTTCCTTTCAAATAGCTATTTTTGTATTCCAAGGACGCGTATGCTTTTAAGCAAGTGCCACAGTTTAACGGATAGACTTTTCGACTTTTTTTTACATTTGACGTTTTTTAGCATTTTTCCTAGGAAATTATTGGTTTTGGATGCTACGTCGATTTTGTATTGGTTCAAGAAAAATGCAACGTTCGTCGGCTTCCGATAGACATATTGTAACGTTGATGTAGAAACAGGCACCTAAGGAACATCTCACCGGTAGTTTCCTACGCCAAGAAGAATCAAGTGACGTTATAGAAAGTGTGTCAAAGAGTGTCTGGAGAAGGCACCGGGGGACCCCCTGATGAATCTACCGCCGGTATGAGGACCAATCACCCAGGATTTTAGTGGTCGAAAATTTATAAGCCGTTCAAGGTTACGGTGAATTGCAGAATTGGTATCAGGTGTGGGGTGATGCGGCACAAGGGTTCCGAGCGTTGTAGTGTTGGTTCTAGGACTGAGACTCAAAAGACTACTAAAGGAGCAGTTTCTACAGTTTCTCAGCTACCCTGTTTTCCATATAATTTGAGATTACAAAGGGTTGATCGGGACGATAAAAGCTTGGAGAGGGCAATGTAACGGTGATTCAGAAACAGCCACCTAAGGAACATCTCACCGATAGTTTCCGACACCAAGAAGATTCAAATATCATAAAGGACGTTATAGAAAATATGTCATAGGGTATTTGGGGAAGGCACCGGCGCACCCACTGATAACTCCACCGTCGGTGTCAGGACGAAGCACCCGGGATTTTTGTGGTTGAAAATTTACAAGCCGTACAGGGTTACAGTGAATTGCAACAGTACGATAATCAGTTTTTGGATAATGCTTTTGAAGAATTCAAATTTATATTGTTTTGAGTGTGATGAATAATTGTGTATTGTAGTGTCTGTATGGGATGGTTTGTGATAGATTAGGAACGTATGGTTATATGTGGTTCTAGTTATCGTAAAATCCACGAAGTTTATGGAATTAATCACTTCCGTTTCTATTGTAAATTCATTATTTGAATTTATTGTGTCAATATATTTTAGAAATGTGGTTAATTGCCTGTCTGTAACTGTGAAATACGTAATTATTCCATCATCGTTAATATCGTTAGCAATACAAAAAGTTTCTAGGGAGAAAATGCTGGTGAATCTATAACTTCAGGTTTTTCATAAAAACTCCTGAAAAAAGTAGGCTTAGTGGACTATCGATAATAAGGCCTTTTTTAATGTTATTACAGTTGTTGGAAGCAAAATAATTTTGATCTAAGCTAGTTTTAAGCAACTTTACTAAGTTAATTTTTATAACTAATTTACCTTTTTTTTAAGCAAGAAGTCCATCTACCAATTTTACCGTATCTTGTGGTGATACACTGGGAAATAAAATTTGGATATAAAACTATATGAGTTTTGCCTTCTCTGACAATTTGATTTGTTGAATGTTATTTATGAGTTCTAAAGAATTTTTAATACTGTTTTTAGGTGTGAAATTATAATAATTTTATAAAATATTTATGTTTATATGGAGATGCTAACATATAAGATAGGACAGATCTAACTGGATACATAATTTTATGAAGTTTTGATTAAAGAGTACAGTTGAAGGGTTTCTGGGATAATGATTTTTAATTTAAATATGCCCTTTTCTGAAATGATGCTTTTTACATTTTTAATTGTTTGTTTGGTGTGTCTTTAGTAATATTTCCTAGGGTCTTTGTTTGGAGTTGCCAAGTTTTCATTGGTAATGAATTGTACAGATTTTCTATGTATTGTGTCTTATTTATTGTGACGACTGTGGCCTTTATCGGCTTTTACGCAGATGATGTTTTCCAAATTTATTTTTTTAATTAATGATTTAGCTGTGTTTAGTTATGAGTATTTAATAGGGTGATTTTTAAAAAATTCCTGTTCTATAATTTGTGAACACTGATGTTTAGCTGTAAAATTTGAAGGTAGATCTCTTGAAGCTATTTCATGTTCGATGTCTAATGTCTCCGATTGTTTTATATCAAATGAATTTGTTACGTTATATTTAAAACATTTTAATAATAAATTTTTTAGGTTTATAAGACTGTTCAAAAACTTGTGATCTCTGAAATTGTTAGAAGTATTTTTATGATTTTTATTGCGTTTTTTTAACTATAATCACACATAACCATACATTTATTATATTAGTCTAATTAGAAGTTTTTATTTTCCTTTTACAAGTTTCCATTTAATATTACGAAGTAAACGTGGGCAATACTACTGTTAGTCCTCTTTCTTTGATTCGTTTCGTCCAAAAGCAAGAGCGCTATTTTATTTCGGACGTACTTTTTAAATTGTAGGTTATTTGCTCGATCTTACGCAGAAATTGGAAATATAAATGCCATTTTGTAGTTCTTCCTTTGAAGGCCAAAGCTCTTTCAGAGGTAAGTTTTTTTACAAAAAAGTCCTATATAGTTTTTTTTTATTTTTTCAGTTCTTTTTTCTAAGTTCTTGTGGGTGTATGCCCCTTTTGGTTCTCCCTGTGGTAATCTATTTTTTTATTTTGGGGCTAAGAAAGAGAGCGAGAAATACATGACCAATACGGCATACTTTTTTATAATTCTGTTTGACACATTTTTTTTGAAGAACCCTGTGTCAACGTGTGACCGCATTTTCAAGACTTACAGTAACCTGAGTCCTTTCATCAACGCCGGAAGAATCAGGAACAAGGCTTGTTTCGTTTAGTTTAATTAATTAATTTAAAATTCCTTAAAGAAGAAAAAATTGAGGCAAAACATCTCTGCTATAGGATTTACTTTATTTAAATTCACGCATATTGATATTTTTATTGTTCATATTATGAGGCTATCTGGGTAAAGGATCTAGAAACTTAATAACACTTTATTATATAACATCTCTACACACAGAGAGGCTGATTTCATCATACCGTAGCGACAACCAATCTTCTTATATTGATATTAAAATTTGAATCGCTTCGCCTTAATATACTTTATTGTCTAGTTAGTTTTGTTCACCGTAAACCAGTCATCAAAATTTTAAAGTTTTTTTTTCTCAAAGTAAAGTTGTCGTGCAAAATCCCGCGGTATCTCATTTTAAAGGTTTTTTTAAAGACCTTTACGAATGACATTTGTCTTTTCATTTTTTCGCATTCGAGATAGAAGCTTTTCTAATGTTTCAGCGTTAATTTTATTCCATTCTATTTCTGTAATGGTCTAAAGGTGTTTTTTTGAAGTAGTAAGTCTGTACAGATTTGCCAACTATACCCACAGGAGTTAGATTGGGTTCAGGTCTGAGGACTGTAGCGACCAATCCAAAACAGTTAATTTTTTTTTACTCTCAAATTAAATCATAGGATCGTTGTCTTGTTGGAATATGAACTTCTGTCTAACTATTCTTTTTATAGAAAGAAACGCATGAGTTTTCATATCCCTTTGTATCCTTCGTTATTCAACACTCCATCTATTTCTATTAGATCTCCAATCTGAGAGACACAGAAACAGCCCCACACAATAACCGAGCCCCCACTATGCTTTAGTGAAGGACATGAATTTTTCTCTAAATATTTTTCATTCGCGCATCTTCGTTCCAAAAATTCTCCGTTTACTATCAAATTTACTTTAATAGGAAAATAAAACTTATCTCTAATTATTAGCGGCCCACTTTGTATGCTTCCTAGCCCACTTCAATTGTTTTTTTTTTATTAATATTTTTAAACCAGGATCTTTTTACTGTTATCCTGTCATTAGTTCCATGCTTATGAACTCCTGTTTTGTCATAGTAACGCTTACATTAATATTAAAATCTTTCTTGAAGACAGGAACAATTTCTGGTGCAGTAAGTCTTTTGTCGACTAATTTTACAGATGCATTTATCTTGTTGACTTGTATTTCTACATTTAGCTTTACCTTTCTTGTAATTAACATTTCCCTGAGACAAATTTTATTCACATTATAATCAACTGTTCGTTCAGGAATGTTTAAAGTTTTAGAAATTTCTCCACTATTCTTTTTTAATTCTTGTAAAACAAACTCTTTTCGAACGTACAAAAATATATAAATTCCTCTTTTTTTTTTACTCATTTTCAATAACACAGAATTACTTGCCTAAGAAATAGTGAAACACTACTACAATTGAAAATAGAGCTTCATACTGAATTTGGAAAAGCGTGTTTATATCTTATAGTACATGCCATTGTTTTCAAACAGCATTCTTTCTGTTGCTTGATAATACTGGAAGTTTTCACGAGTGTAAGCAGAGAGTTTGTAGAACTAATTTTTCAGTCCTAAGAAATAAATATATTTTCTGGTCATTGTTAGTTAAATTTTCTTTTTTATTTGAAATGTATACAGTTTTTATTTCTTTTTTATAAAATAATTCTTTTTTTTTTAATTTATAAAGTTGATACATAGATAGTTCCTGCAAGATGTAATATTTTCTTTCTTTTTAGTTTTTCATAGACTCAAAACTTCCTGAGATATAGTAATTTTTTTAAAAACCCTTGTTTTTGTGTAAAACGCCTATATCTTATTAAATACATGTCTAAAAAAATTTCCGCAGAATTTTGTACTATAACTACGTTGAGGTACAAAACTTTAAAGTTCTGGTGACTTTGATCTAGGGTGGACGGCAGTGTAACTTAAGTGAGTAACAGGAACTTTTGTGTTTTATTAGAGTTTACAACCTAAGATTGAGCGGTTAGGTTTTCTCTGTTTTAACCTTAAAAAAATCGGAGTGGAGCTTTTATTAAAAGAAAAGAATTTGAACTGATAAGATTAAAATCTCAATCCTAAACGTATCCGCAAGAGTGAGTTGCTATCTGCTCCTTGTTCGGCACTCTAACCGACGAAAGGAGTGACAATATTTTTGCTGTTCTAAGATAAAGTAATATATTCTTTGATTGTTTTAGCACTATCAACAGACCTTTCTTGCAAAATAACATTTCCATTCTGTATTTTTATTTATTAGCTGTCTGAAAAGTTTCGTCAATATTTATAGAATAGCATGACTGAGTATTTTTGCAGTCATATTAATACGAACGATTTTAAATAGTATCTTGGGGATGAAGTCCTATGACTCATCACCATATTTAATTAATATAATGAGTTTAAGCGTAACTGTCAGCTGTTGAGAACAAGCTCCGCAAAGATAAAACCGCGAAATATTATTAAAGTGTGTCAACTAATTCCTGATGACAATTAAGTCGCAAACTAAGAACTTCATACAACCCCAGACATCAGCTTGAATCAAAGACAAATGATTTAGTAAAATTATTCTAAAATCAGGAAGCTGTTTCATGCTGCTTCTCAAAAATTTTTTGAAAAGCGAGCACATTCTTGCGAGGTAAGAAATTGATCATGATGAATACTGTAAGTATATAGCTTGGAAATGAACATATAATTCTTCTTGTATAAAATCAATAAGCGTACAATCACTTTTTTTTCAAGATCTTTCGTTTAGCTCCTTGCTTTAATAATGAGGGTCGCTACCTGGGGCATTAAAACCCTTTTTTTGGTACCAAGTGCGGATATGATATAAACTACATTTTAAAAATTGCTACGTAGTGCTTGCTTGAGTAAAAGAGGACTGATCTGATCTTGTAACATCTGAGTTCGAGGCTTTATAATCACGAGCTTATGAACTTGACCAATATTAATTGGAAGACTTACTTGTGTTAATTTACTTGAATATGAAATTTTCCAGCTTGTCCCCGTTGTTACATTAATATCTAAAATATAGCATTGCAACTCTGAACAATAATGTTCAATCTTAATATTACAATACATATACTCTCACAGCGATTGAATTTGATAATTTCATTATTTTAATTAGTTCCCCCGCCTTAAGGATTATGATGTGTGATTTCACCTTTCAAGACGTTCACGTGAGGTGTAACCTATTTATTATTAAATGAAATTAGTAAAGATTTGAATTACGAAAGCTGTCGATTTAATTTAATAAAGTTTCTGCCGGCTTCCTTCAGTTCCAAATTTTAGTTTATAGATTAAATGTTACAGGTTGGTTTGATCTTAACAGAACTTTGAACCTTATCGAAGTTTAAGTAAAATTTATTCTTAAGCCTAATGAGTCGTTTTATTTCAAAAAAGATAACATTACGGTGATAATATTACTAAACTTCAAATATCCTATTCCTTACCTTTGCGCAAACAAATACAGAAAAGTCTGTTGTTTCTAGAGCATTTTTGCTACAAAATCAGTTATAATTATGTTGCATTAGTTCGTTATTATGAATTTCTAATGATGTTAAAATGTGTGGAAGAAATGGCTACGAGAACTACGAGGGATATTCAGTTGAATTATCAAAATTGGTGTACCCGGTAAAGGATTATGACCTTCATGACGATGAGTCTTTGGAGTTATCCCTAGAAGATACGAATCTTTCATTCGTGGATAATTTGTAAGGTAGTCTGCTTCATCATATGGTGTTTTCTTAATTTTCAATGGAGGTTTTACTGATATCAAATTCCTCTTATGGTCTAATAAATGTCGTAGTACACTCATTCAATTAGTCCCAATTGTGTAGGGTCTCTTAAATGTATAAGTTTTTGACTTGATACCACTCTTCATCTCTAATAATGAATTTGTGACTGCCTGTAATGTTGGTGTATCCGAGAGCAGGTCCAGGCCATTTGACAGTTATAATTCTGTTTATCTGGATATCTATCAGCAAATATTTTGTATGTTCTTGATAAAACTTTGTTACATTGGCATTAGATAATAAATAAATTGAAATAATATTCGTATTTATAATTTAATCGACCCGGCATGATTTTTATTAATAATTGTCAAATGGCAAGGAATAGGGGCATTTCTTTAATGCTCTATTGTTTTCTTTGTTCGCTTTTCGCCGTCATGGCTACCCTGAACTAATAATGAAACTTAAAAGCCATATAGCACTTTTACAATACAAAATTGTTAAATTGCCAATATTTAAAAGATACAAATCCTTCGAATAGACAATCTTATTCAAAATCATCCATATTTTTAGTGCTAAATAATGTAACATTATAAAAATAGTGGGTTTATGCTTAAACAAATTGACTTTTAACAATTTTTTCAAGTTAGTATTTAATGTTAGCTTTTAATCATCCTCTATTTATTTTTTATCAAAATGTCAACACAACACACTAAAATAGATTCCTTTCAAGAAGAAAACTAACCTCAATTAAATAATAAAGGCTTTTAAATAGGACAAACTGATAGTTGTGTTTAGGCCGGCAAACGGCATTTTTGTCATAAAATTTAAAGAATATCAAAAACAGTTAGATTTAGGCATATGATATTATAAAATATGTTTATAATTTTAGCTAGAATCTAAAAATGAAATAATGTATAGGGTGTTCCATTTAAAATAAGCAAGAAGGCATCAACTTTCGGTATAACCGGAATTGCCATCATCTTGAAAATACTTTAGCCGAATTGCACTCATCGACTTTAGTAAACTGCCAAATTCTAACAATTTTTCAAAGTTTATTTTTTGAAATATCGTTCGTGGTAGTTCGTCGTGGGAAACACTGTAAATTACAATTTTTCATTAAGTTCGATCATGTTTTCGAAATGGTGTCAGGTGTGGGGTTGTTATAAAAATATTTCCACTATAGGTTTGGGTTAAAGCAAATTCAAAAGTTTCTATTCCCCTATAAGGAATAAAAATTGTGCTTGCAAGCTTTGTTATAGTCACTAAAAGCACTTTAATAGGTGCATAAACTAAAAATACATGATAACAAAGAAGAGAAAGAAACCAGAAGAGCATAATTTATAACGTAATTATGTTAATGCTATTGCCATTAAAAAAGAAAGAGGAATGATAAAGTAAGCATAAGTTTGCATTATCAAGCCAGTTCAAAGGTCTATTTTGGGCCAAAAGTATCAATCCAATGAGGAAAAAGTTTCCAGCCACGTCCATTAGGAACGTAACGGTTGGGATAACCGACGGTGAAATTCATCGGGCATTAATTCGATAAAAAGTGGTGGAAGTAAGGAAGGGACCGTTTGGGCTAAGGAAAGGTGGCAAATTCGGTTCAAGCTAACGAATTATTTTAGCAAAAAATTTAAAATAGCTTACTATACACAAGATCCCCGGTAAGTATCTATTAATCTCTTAAAAGCATACAGGGGAGGTAAAAAATAAAACTAATCCATATTTTTCCTAAAGGAGTATCCAAGTCCAAAGGGGTAACTAGAGATTTATGTTTGAGAATCTAAATTTGAATTGACTTGTAAATTTTAATAAAATTTTGCGGTCGTCTGCTCAAGGAAACCAGAAATGTACCATCCCTAAAAATGATTTGTTCAAAACTTTAACAGCTGCTATGGAATTGAAGATATTATTTTTAAATACTTTAAATACTTGTTTTTCAAAAATTCGTTTTTTATTTATTTCTGTAAAATAAAAAATTTCTGGGATATATGTGATTTTGTGTAATCAGCCTAAATAAAAACTCAGGAACATGTGTCATGAATAGCTAAGTTCCTTTTCTTTCTAACTCAATTTTACTTTAAAGATTGCGATAATGTATATATATATATATATATATATATATATATATATATATATATATATGGGTGTGTGGTAGTATGACCTTATTCCTGTACTAATAACTTTGTATACATAATAATAAACCCCCAGGCTAACTCAATTTTACTTTAAAGATTGCGATAATGTATATATATATATATATATATATATATATATATATATATATATATATATATATATATATATATATATATATATATATATATATATATATATATGGGTGTGTGGTAGTATGACCTTATTCCTGTACCAATAACTTTCCTGTACCAATAACTTTGTATCCAGGAGATTATATATATATATATATATATATATATATATATATATATATATATATATATATATATATATATATATATATATATATATATATATATATATATATATGGGTGTGTGGTAGTATAACCTTATTCCTGTACTAATAACTTTGTATACATAATAATAAAGCCCCAGGCAGCGATGGTATACCCGCAGAGTGTCTGAAGTACGGAGGGGAAGCACTATACAGATCTATATACAAGCTAATTCAAGGTATTTGGCAGGAAGAAACAATGCCAGACGAATGGAAAGAAGGTGTTATCGTACCAATTCACAAAAAAGGTAACAAAAAGCAATGTAACAACTACCGAGGAATAACGCTCCTTAATACTACATACAAAATCCTTGCAAACATTCTGTTAGAAAGAACCAAATCGTACACAGAAGAAATCATTGGAGAGTATCAATGCGGATTTAGACCCGGCCGATCTACTGTTGACCAAATATTCACTATAAAACAAATAATGGAAAAATGCTGGGAGTTCGATCGAGAGCTTCATCACATGGTCATAGACTTTAAACAAGCTTTCGATAGAGTATGCCGGATAAGATTGTGGACAGCGATGCAAGAACTTGGCTTTCCTAAAAAACTAGTCAACTTGATACGGATGAGTATGGAAGGACTACGATGTAAGGTAAGAGTTGGGCAACAGTACTGCTGTTTCATGCTGCTTCTCAAAAATTTTTTGAAAAGCGAGCACATTCTTGCGAGGTAAGAAATTGATCATGATGAATACTGTAAGTATATAGCTTGGAAATGAACATATAATTCTTCTTGTATAAAATCAATAAGCGTACAATCACTTTTTTTTCAAGATCTTTCGTTTAGCTCCTTGCTTTAATAATGAGGGTCGCTACCTGGGGCATTAAAACCCTTTTTTTGGTACCAAGTGCGGATATGATATAAACTACATTTTAAAAATTGCTACGTAGTGCTTGCTTGAGTAAAAGAGGACTGATCTGATCTTGTAACATCTGAGTTCGAGGCTTTATAATCACGAGCTTATGAACTTGACCAATATTAATTGGAAGACTTACTTGTGTTAATTTACTTGAATATGAAATTTTCCAGCTTGTCCCCGTTGTTACATTAATATCTAAAATATAGCATTGCAACTCTGAACAATAATGTTCAATCTTAATATTACAATACATATACTCTCACAGCGATTGAATTTGATAATTTCATTATTTTAATTAGTTCCCCCGCCTTAAGGATTATGATGTGTGATTTCACCTTTCAAGACGTTCACGTGAGGTGTAACCTATTTATTATTAAATGAAATTAGTAAAGATTTGAATTACGAAAGCTGTCGATTTAATTTAATAAAGTTTCTGCCGGCTTCCTTCAGTTCCAAATTTTAGTTTATAGATTAAATGTTACAGGTTGGTTTGATCTTAACAGAACTTTGAACCTTATCGAAGTTTAAGTAAAATTTATTCTTAAGCCTAATGAGTCGTTTTATTTCAAAAAAGATAACATTACGGTGATAATATTACTAAACTTCAAATATCCTATTCCTTACCTTTGCGCAAACAAATACAGAAAAGTCTGTTGTTTCTAGAGCATTTTTGCTACAAAATCAGTTATAATTATGTTGCATTAGTTCGTTATTATGAATTTCTAATGATGTTAAAATGTGTGGAAGAAATGGCTACGAGAACTACGAGGGATATTCAGTTGAATTATCAAAATTGGTGTACCCGGTAAAGGATTATGACCTTCATGACGATGAGTCTTTGGAGTTATCCCTAGAAGATACGAATCTTTCATTCGTGGATAATTTGTAAGGTAGTCTGCTTCATCATATGGTGTTTTCTTAATTTTCAATGGAGGTTTTACTGATATCAAATTCCTCTTATGGTCTAATAAATGTCGTAGTACACTCATTCAATTAGTCCCAATTGTGTAGGGTCTCTTAAATGTATAAGTTTTTGACTTGATACCACTCTTCATCTCTAATAATGAATTTGTGACTGCCTGTAATGTTGGTGTATCCGAGAGCAGGTCCAGGCCATTTGACAGTTATAATTCTGTTTATCTGGATATCTATCAGCAAATATTTTGTATGTTCTTGATAAAACTTTGTTACATTGGCATTAGATAATAAATAAATTGAAATAATATTCGTATTTATAATTTAATCGACCCGGCATGATTTTTATTAATAATTGTCAAATGGCAAGGAATAGGGGCATTTCTTTAATGCTCTATTGTTTTCTTTGTTCGCTTTTCGCCGTCATGGCTACCCTGAACTAATAATGAAACTTAAAAGCCATATAGCACTTTTACAATACAAAATTGTTAAATTGCCAATATTTAAAAGATACAAATCCTTCGAATAGACAATCTTATTCAAAATCATCCATATTTTTAGTGCTAAATAATGTAACATTATAAAAATAGTGGGTTTATGCTTAAACAAATTGACTTTTAACAATTTTTTCAAGTTAGTATTTAATGTTAGCTTTTAATCATCCTCTATTTATTTTTTATCAAAATGTCAACACAACACACTAAAATAGATTCCTTTCAAGAAGAAAACTAACCTCAATTAAATAATAAAGGCTTTTAAATAGGACAAACTGATAGTTGTGTTTAGGCCGGCAAACGGCATTTTTGTCATAAAATTTAAAGAATATCAAAAACAGTTAGATTTAGGCATATGATATTATAAAATATGTTTATAATTTTAGCTAGAATCTAAAAATGAAATAATGTATAGGGTGTTCCATTTAAAATAAGCAAGAAGGCATCAACTTTCGGTATAACCGGAATTGCCATCATCTTGAAAATACTTTAGCCGAATTGCACTCATCGACTTTAGTAAACTGCCAAATTCTAACAATTTTTCAAAGTTTATTTTTTGAAATATCGTTCGTGGTAGTTCGTCGTGGGAAACACTGTAAATTACAATTTTTCATTAAGTTCGATCATGTTTTCGAAATGGTGTCAGGTGTGGGGTTGTTATAAAAATATTTCCACTATAGGTTTGGGTTAAAGCAAATTCAAAAGTTTCTATTCCCCTATAAGGAATAAAAATTGTGCTTGCAAGCTTTGTTATAGTCACTAAAAGCACTTTAATAGGTGCATAAACTAAAAATACATGATAACAAAGAAGAGAAAGAAACCAGAAGAGCATAATTTATAACGTAATTATGTTAATGCTATTGCCATTAAAAAAGAAAGAGGAATGATAAAGTAAGCATAAGTTTGCATTATCAAGCCAGTTCAAAGGTCTATTTTGGGCCAAAAGTATCAATCCAATGAGGAAAAAGTTTCCAGCCACGTCCATTAGGAACGTAACGGTTGGGATAACCGACGGTGAAATTCATCGGGCATTAATTCGATAAAAAGTGGTGGAAGTAAGGAAGGGACCGTTTGGGCTAAGGAAAGGTGGCAAATTCGGTTCAAGCTAACGAATTATTTTAGCAAAAAATTTAAAATAGCTTACTATACACAAGATCCCCGGTAAGTATCTATTAATCTCTTAAAAGCATACAGGGGAGGTAAAAAATAAAACTAATCCATATTTTTCCTAAAGGAGTATCCAAGTCCAAAGGGGTAACTAGAGATTTATGTTTGAGAATCTAAATTTGAATTGACTTGTAAATTTTAATAAAATTTTGCGGTCGTCTGCTCAAGGAAACCAGAAATGTACCATCCCTAAAAATGATTTGTTCAAAACTTTAACAGCTGCTATGGAATTGAAGATATTATTTTTAAATACTTTAAATACTTGTTTTTCAAAAATTCGTTTTTTATTTATTTCTGTAAAATAAAAAATTTCTGGGATATATGTGATTTTGTGTAATCAGCCTAAATAAAAACTCAGGAACATGTGTCATGAATAGCTAAGTTCCTTTTCTTTCTAACTCAATTTTACTTTAAAGATTGCGATAATGTATATATATATATATATATATATATATATATATATATATATATATATATATATATATGGGTGTGTGGTAGTATGACCTTATTCCTGTACTAATAACTTTGTATACATAATAATAAACCCCCAGGCTAACTCAATTTTACTTTAAAGATTGCGATAATGTATATATATATATATATATATATATATATATATATATATATATATATATATATATATATATATATATGGGTGTGTGGTAGTATGACCTTATTCCTGTACCAATAACTTTCCTGTACCAATAACTTTGTATCCAGGAGATTATATATATATATATATATATATATATATATATATATATATATATATATATATATATATATATGGGTGTGTGGTAGTATAACCTTATTCCTGTACTAATAACTTTGTATACATAATAATAAAGCCCCAGGCAGCGATGGTATACCCGCAGAGTGTCTGAAGTACGGAGGGGAAGCACTATACAGATCTATATACAAGCTAATTCAAGGTATTTGGCAGGAAGAAACAATGCCAGACGAATGGAAAGAAGGTGTTATCGTACCAATTCACAAAAAAGGTAACAAAAAGCAATGTAACAACTACCGAGGAATAACGCTCCTTAATACTACATACAAAATCCTTGCAAACATTCTGTTAGAAAGAACCAAATCGTACACAGAAGAAATCATTGGAGAGTATCAATGCGGATTTAGACCCGGCCGATCTACTGTTGACCAAATATTCACTATAAAACAAATAATGGAAAAATGCTGGGAGTTCGATCGAGAGCTTCATCACATGGTCATAGACTTTAAACAAGCTTTCGATAGAGTATGCCGGATAAGATTGTGGACAGCGATGCAAGAACTTGGCTTTCCTAAAAAACTAGTCAACTTGATACGGATGAGTATGGAAGGACTACGATGTAAGGTAAGAGTTGGGCAACAGTACTCGGAGACATTTGAGATTAACAATGGACTGAAGCAGGGAGATGCACTCTCACCTCAACTCTTTAACGTAGCTTGAGAACATATAATCAGAAATGCAAGAATTGATACACCGACTCCCATATTCCATCGAGAAGGACCAAACTTACTGCTGGCATTTGCAGACGATGTAGATCTAATAGAAAACACAAGAATAAAAATGAAGGAAACTTTTATCAGGTTCGAGAAGGAAGCAGAGAAGATGTGGCTACAAATAACTGAAAACAAAACTAAATATATGTACACGAGCCGCAATATTCGAAACAGAGACAGAATTGGACAGAACATCACCATCGACGACTACAACTTTGAGCGCGTCAGAGAATTTAAGTATCTTGGAAGAACAATAACTGAAGATAATAACGAATCAACTAACAAGACGAACAAAGATAAATCTATATAAAACAGCTATAAGACCAGTAGTGATGTACGGCAGCGAACAAAGATAAATCTATATAAAACAGCTATAAGACCAGTAGTGATGTACGGCAGCGAAACTTGGACAATAACAAAGGCAAACGAAGAGCGACTGCGAGTTTGAGAGAGAAAAATCCTAAGGAAAATCTTTGGTCCGTTACTGGATGGGGCAACGGGACAATATAGAATAAGAACAAACAAAGAGTTTAAAAGAGTTATACGCAGACGCCAACATAGTTAAAGAAATAAAGTCTAGAAGACTCCAGTGGACAGGCCACCTCATAAGACACTCTAACGAAAGAATAATGAGACTGGTGTGGGAAGAAACCCCAACTGGAAAAAGACCACTTGGACGACCCCGGCTCCGGTGACGGGATAATATAGCAGGAGACCTTAAAGCTATGGATGTAGAGAACTGGATGGAGCTAGCAAAGGACAGAAACGAATGGAGGCATATTGTCAAGTCGGTTAAAACCCACACGGGGTTGTAACGCCACGGAGTAAGTAAGTAAGTAAGTAATAACTTTGAATCCAGACCCACAAGAACCCGATATGTTCCAACATGACCTTTTTTTCAACAGGATTGAGCGCCGCCCACAATGCTGCTCTTGTCCGTTGTCACTTGGATGAGATTTTTCCGAATCGTTGCAGAAGAGGGACAATTGACTGGCCAACCAGATTTGACCCCCCTTGATTATTTCTTATAGGGAGACTTAAAAACTAAAGTATACTTGACCCAGCCGCACAATTTTGAAGTCCTAAAAAATTACGAAACATAACCGCAGATGGTATCAATTTTTCTTTATTTTAAAACTACAGTAATTTTTGTATGGGAATCATTTCTTTCATTAGAAGTTCGTAATTTGACGCATTTTTTGTATATTTGTGTTCATTAAATCTATTATACTGGTACTGGGTTGTCATCTCTATATTTTTTAGGAAGGGATTTTACTTTTTAAAGCTGTAAAGAGTAAGAAGTTCATTTTATTTTTGTTGGCTCAAAACACACACAACAGCTCTCTTAGGGAGATCGTTGGTGCGATACTGAACTTAAACTGTGGAATTCATATTTAGTTTGGTTGCCGATGCCGAATAATGCGACCTCTATCCTTAGAGTAGCAAGTTCGTGTGTCGAGTTTTGATATAATTCTTTTTTAATTTACCGTCGCGTTACCACATGGCGGTTCTATACAACATTGTTGATTTATGTTATTGTTATGTTATTGAGTGAGCCATCGAGATGTCGAGACAGATGCGAGATGATGGTTTGTACCGAATGCAATGGCCTGATGAGTCCCAAACTAGGACGAAACAGCTTAGAATCCAAGTCGAGCTGCCATCGAAGAAGCATCACTTGAAAATGCCAGCTGAGATGATGGCGAAACGTCGTGAAGGTTTTTCTACGGACGAACGAATTAAAAACCGGAAAAACACAAGTGCACATTTCACCATCCGTGAAAATCTACTTTACAACACACACACACACACACAAACACCTACACACACACACACACACACACACACACACATATATATATATATATATATATATATATATATATATATTTCTTATTTGTTATAATAATAGATCATTTTCTTCAAATAATTCTTTAATATTATATTTTTTTTAAGCCATAAATCATAACCGTTAGAACAGGATGGGTTTCTTCAAAAATATGATACACGGTATAAAATTTGCCGATAAAGCTATAAATCACTTTTGCCAGGGTATAAATTATTATTTTATTTCCCCGCGGTTTAGGTAGGTATTTAGTCAGTAGTAAGTAAAGGAACGAATTTTCTTAAAGAATGGTTACGAAATTTTTTTGAAATTTTAATATATACAGCATATGACAGAAAATAATTTTTCAAGTTGGTACATTTCAGAAATAAAATAGAAGAATTTTAAAAGTAAGCCTATATACAAAGCATAGCTTTGGACCGTATGTTGCAAGTTTTTGAAATGCCGTCTCTCAAATGCTTCTTCTTTCAAATAACCTTGGAGTTTGATTTTTAAAAAATGCAAAAATATGGCAATATTATCTTTATTTTGATTAATATAATTATATCAACTATTAACTACAACAATCTACTACAGTTTTACCATTCTTACTTTAACTTTAACCAATTCGTTAATTAGAGATGTGGTAGAAAATGATTTAATAGAAATTAAAGGGTTTTGAAAAAATGATACAATACTAACAATTTTTTGAAGCAATTAATAAATATATAAATGAATTCTTGTTTTACCCATATATATATATATATATATATATATATATATATATATATATATATATATATATATATATATATAACTTTTGTGAATATCTTGAAAAATGACCTGTCATGTACGACTTTCTTTTGAAGATTCTTGCTGATGGTGGATTTTTTTTTAAATCTGGTTAACAGGTCAAAAGAATATATATATATATATATATATATATATATATATATATATATACATATATATATATATATATATATATATATATATATATATATATATATATATATATATATATATGGAGCCAGCACCCATCTGAATGAATCAGCAACTTCTTGTCGAATTTGTGTAGATCTTTTTATCACTTTATTGATGGTTCTCATTTAAAAGTTGTGGGCTATAACAGAGTTTGACATACATCAAGGTGCATTATCCGAAGGACTTTTGACTAGAATATTTCCAGAATATCAATGCAGGAATTAACTGCAGTTTCCCATACCTGGATACAGTAACTCCAGATTCGTTTAAGAATAGCCTTGTAAACTAGAACCGTTTTCTAGTGATAATTTTCTTTCGACCAATTAGTTTGTAATGTTTACATACTTTAAGACCTAGTTGTTTTCTTTCAGCAAATATGTTCTTTTTTCAAGCTAATCGAGAATCGGTATGCATACCCACACACTTAACTTGGCTTTATTGATGTAACTGATATCTGCTTAGACAGGTGTACCTCTGGTGTCTATAAAAGTGATTTGTATACATTATATTGCGTTGATCCGCGTGCGCTATTCTGCTAGCTACGGTTGAATCCAAATTAAACTTAAATTTTTGCTATGCGATGTCTAGGTTTTGGTGAGCTGTAAGAATGGCTATGTCGTCAGCGTAGGTCGCTGTAGTCACATCTTGGAAGGTGTGAAGCAAATATTGTATTGAGGACAGGTCCAAGAACGTTACTTTCAGGATTCCTGGCATTGATTGGGTGAATAGTTGTTATTTTATCTTGATATTAGACAATACAACGTCGATCTTGTAGGTAGGATTTAAGGATTTTAAAGTAATTATTTGGGAAAAATTTTTTGATTTTTTGAGAGTGAGGGTTTTATTTCAACGTTGAAACGAAGTTTAGCTAATTTATGTAAGGTTTAATTCTCAAAGTTTAATTTTTACTGATTGAGTTGCCAATAGAGTAAATTCTGTATCCGTAATATAGTTAAATCAAATAAAACAGTAAGTTAAAAGTAAACTAAAATTACCTTTTATTGAGATAAAATAATTCGCAATATGATATTTTCCCGGTTACTAGGCCAAACTATAATGGATTACCACACCTTTATAATGACAATGGAAGCTAAAAGGAAAGTTTTAAAAATAAATATTTGCTTTTTCTTACGTTTTGTGATTTCATAAAAATTGACAAATAACGCTAGTCGACAAAATGTCAAATTTTTTTTGTAATATTCATGCTGAATTTAATTCATTCATCCAAATTTTGTGTCATGTATAGATATGCAGTTACAAAATATTTAAAAAATACGAATTAAATGAAAAATATCTAGTGAAACGAGGCTATTTGTTTTATAGAAATAAAAGTTTTTTAACACTTAATGAAGACCTTGCGAAGCAGTTTTTAAAAATAATCATCAGTAGGTAATCAGTAAAACAAATTCAAAAATTTTCTGCGTACATGAGTAGTTTTTTACAGAGAATCAAAAATTCAAAAAAGATACAATTATTTGTTAATCATTGATATAAAAAAATACTTTCGGTAACATAATAAGTTCGATCTAACTGAGTGTCTAGTTCTGTTTTAAAAAAAAAACACTACTCAAAATTTTTGCGATTTGAAGCATTAAAATTGACATTGTTTATAATTGTTTATCGAAAAGCTGGTTAATGCCTTTCTCACCTTTATTTTTAAGTGCCATCATTGAGGAGCAGTTTGGTTTTTGTGCTGGCAGAAACGCTGAAGTGAATCTGGTCTTCTATGTGGACGAATTGTTTGAGGCTTTGGAGTGCGGATCCGAGGACCACTCGGTGTACACTGACTTCTTGAAGGCCTTTGATAGGGTACCTTATTGAATTCTGCTGGATAAGCTTCGGGGGCTAGGTGTCTCTGGTCCACTGTTTGGTTGGATTGAGACCTATCTGAGTAATCGTCGTCAGGTAGTGAGGGTGAATGATTATGTATCTTTTAAGATCCCTCAGAAATCCCACATTGGTCCATTATTGTCCAACTTATTCATTAATGATGTATGTATCTGCTTTAAGTCAAGCAAGTTCTTACTGTTTGCGGATGACATGAAGGTGTATAAGGTCATCGACAGTTACAGTGACTGCTTGGAGCTTCAGGGGGACCCTGATAGATTTGTTTCATGGTGTGGAGTGAATGGTATAAATTTGAATATTCCTAAGTCTAAATTCAATAAATTTTCTAAATTGCGATATCCACTGGACTTTCACTATCACTTGGATGGTAGGCCGCTGACCTCAGTTGGTTCTATGTGGGACCTGGGAGTCCTTTTTGATTCCACACTTTTATTCGTTCCTCACATCGCTGACATTGTTAGGAAGTCCCTCAGGATGTTAGGTTTTATTACACGTCATGCTAAGGAGCTTTGGGCTGTGTAGTCCCTTAAAATACTCTATTGCTCATTGGTTCGAATACACCTTGAGTACGCTTCTTGAATCCCCCTCCCCCACTATGAATCACATGTGTGCTGGCTCGAACAGGTACAGAGAAGTTTTTTCAGATATATTAACTTGAATTCAACGCGGGTGCTGATCTTGATTATGCTGCCTTGTGCTCCGATTTGAATTTGATCCCTCTTGCTAATAGAAGATAGGGTAGAGTCCTGCAACTTCTCCTTAAAATTATGAACAGTATCATCGATTGCCCGCATCTGCTGTCGAGTGTTGGTCTGAGGGTCCCTCCCAGGAGTACTGGTACTTCCCATGTATTTCACCGGCCTTTTCACAGAACAAATTATGCAAGCCATTCTTTTATACCAAGGGTGGCTGAATATGCTAATGGGCTGGATGATTTGAATTTCTTTGATACGTCCTTGAATTATTTTCAACGGATGCTGTTGAAATTGCTTGTCGATTGATGTTTTGTGTTTTTACTGTTACTGATTGACAGGTGTACACTTTTTCCTCTTTTGTGAACATCCTTTTTTTATACTATTATTGATTTCACCTTGTTATGTTTCAATCTAGTTCTGTAATTAATTATTGTAAAATGGACAGTGTTGTTCGTCGATAAATAAATAAATAAACAGTTTATCGTTTACAAAATATGGTGAAATACAGAATTTTCCTTTAATTAATATGCTGTCTGAAACAAATACGGTACCTGCTTCCATGACAACGGATCCTTTGATGCCCTGTCTCCATTGGAATCGCAATATTAGTAGTAGTAGTAATAGTAGTAGTTTTTTTTTTATCGAGATTTAGGAAATCTGTCTGACAGACACTCCAGCATTGATGTCGTTGCACTGGAGTAGTGTTGGTTTCCGGACGGTGCCAACTAAAACCCTTTCCTCGTTTGGACCTGGTAAATGTCCTCCTCGGAACTGCTGCATGCATTACTTCAAGGGGGTGGTCAGGTAAGTTGTTAATATCACCCCTCTATTCTTCTGATATCTGTCTCTTTTGTTGCCAAGATCGACTTGGCGATCTTTGATACGGCCTTCCAATTGTTCACATTTTGCAGCATTTTTCCCACTAAGTTTTCTGGTGTGAGTTGACCCATATTGCTTTCTGCCGTTCTTCTCTCCTCTGCCCATCTAGTGCATTCAAAGAACGTGTGCTCCACAGTGTCCACCTTACCGCAGTATATACATTTGTCGGTCTCCGCCACCTTGAACCGCTCTCTGTAGGCCTGGAAACATCCATGACCAGAGATCAATTGGGTAAGATGGTAGGTGACTTCTCCGTGTCCCCTCTTGATCCATGATTCGATTTGTGGAATTAGTCAGTGTGTCTATAGACCTTTATTCGTATTTACCTTCCATTCCTCCTGCCATTTACTAAGGGTGTTTTCGTTTGCGATCTTTTTGTTAATCCCCTCTCTTAGGCTACACAGGTTTTTCTTAATTCCTCGACATTACACATATTTTTTTTTTCTAAAATAAAACATAAAACAAATGTTTTTTGTTTTTTTACAAACAAATAAAAATTTTTTCTTACTATTGAACGTGACTAACCAAAGTATAATCAACTGTTTCTATCATGCCTAGGTTGCGATTTTATCCAGATAATTCCAGAGAGTCAAATAAAAAGCAAACTTTCTTATCGCTGAAAATATTAAATTTCTTCGAAAAAAGTATAAGACATACGCAGAATCCTTTGAACTTTTAACAATACCTAAGAGATATTATTCAGCATTATAAACCACCCGTTGAGTTACTAAATTCGTATAAACACACCTTTAAAGTCACACCAAATGTAATTAACTTTGTTCTGATTTCATCCTGTCATTTTGTTGTTGTTTTTTGAAGACACTGCAGCGAAACCATAATGGATCAGGCGGGGAAACCGCACCTTTAAATGAAAACTTACACCTCGCAGGTAGCAGCAAAGCTTGTTTAACTTTCTTTAAAAGTTTAAAAATAAAAAGTTTTCCAGTTCCGCTTTCTGCAAAAATGTTTTTCCTTTTAAAATTAATGTACATAAATAGAAATTATGAAATATATGCATTTGACTGATACAGTAAGTAACTAACTATATTAATAAATAATGCAAAAGTTGAGCTCTTTAAAGGTCCATAAATAATTTCTCAATAATATAATTTGTTCTAGTATAATTCAACAATAACATATTTTCGGGATTTTTTGATATTTGACTTTAAAATGGCCTTTACCTTCGAGGTCATTTCAAGGTCATATTCGATCGTAAACTTTTCCGCTATCTCCATTTCAGGGTCTCATTTAAAAAATTATCATAACCATAATATTATTTAAAAGTTCAACGTCAAATTTGAAGTCACTTTAATATACACAGTTTGACTTCCAGAAACTTTTGTAGAAAAAGTTTTTCTCCTCCACTCTAAATAGCGAATTATTAGTTCATTCACATTAATTCAAGGTTAGAGAATATTTGACCTTCAAAGGACCTCTAGATATGATTTGACCCTTTATGTTATTTATTCCGTTGGATAGGAAATCTGAGTTTCATTTCTGCAATTAAGATGCGGGTTTCCACTTAAAAAATCACATTGACCTTAAAATGACCTTGAAAATTGACCTCAAGGACAAGATCATTACTACAGATACCCCCTCCGTCGTTTGTCTGAACCATTTTTTGTAAATGGAGTATTTTAAAAGATATTTGGATCAATAGATTAAAATGGCTCACCCTGTATATTAAAAAACAATAATAATTATTTTAACATTAGATTTTCCCAAGTCACTCTGTAACCACCTCGGAAAATGTGTCTTTTTGTATTACCAAAACCTAATTTCTAAAGGTCCTTTTGTCTCTTCAATGTATATCACCGGACCTATGTGGGATTCATCCGTCCTTAATTGTATTTTATGGTTTTGTCTTGAATAATTGATTTAGGAGAGTACTTTATTAGGTTGTAAGTTCTAAACTTTCCAGATTATTCTCTTATATTTAACATACATGACATCATGCTAGAGCAAACCACTAGCAACTTCTTGCTAGGATTTATTAATGAATAAATTAGCAATTTCGTAACAAATTCTGGAATTTTTTTAAAGTTTAAAACAACAAATATCTCAGCTAAAATGGAAAATGTTATAGTCTTCCATTGAAAATACCAATTATAATAGAAAATTCCTGACGAATGGCATTGTTTCAAATCTCTTTATGGTATTTCAAATATATTATTTACTATAAACATAGTAAAAAGGAAACTAGCAATATTTTGTGAAAAACGGATTCGTTTAGCAAAGAAAATAATAAAATTTAATTGACCTTCTTGAAGAACAAGTTTCCAAAAATTACTAATAATACGAGAGATATTACTTTTTAAGGTAGTTAAAAACTTAAAGACCGCACTATTTATTTAGGATATAAAAGTTTTTTTAGGATGTTCAATTTTTATACAGTTTCATCTCCTTGAATCCGATGAAATTTCTTGATATGTGAGGAGCAACCTAGCATTAGAGAGAACTTGCAAAAAAAAGAATTCTAAAATTAGCTCCAAATATTATTGATCCTACCGAAAGTTCAAGCATAAGTCGCAAAAACTTGAATTTTTAATATACCCCATGTTCATAAATAAGGGAAATGTAATGATATATATTTTTAAGAATGATTTGATATATTTTTCTTGCTTATAATTTTAATTTTGATACTATATTTAGAGTCAGCTACAACAGAATGAGAAATTTGTCGCGTTGTATCGTAATGTAATGTATAATAAAAGGGCTAGTATTATTGATAAACCACGCGTTGACACAGGTCATACAGAAGGGTTAAAACTTTGACAGAAGTTCGCGAATAAAAATTTATCAATAATAAATATGTGCGATGTTGCCAAACCTAATTTTAAATTTATGAATTAAATATTATTAATTATAGCTTAATACGGGGCGAACCAAAAGTTCGTTAACATTTGAAAAGCCCGCGAGTGGGAGTATCGGAGCAGGGAAGTTACCAAACACAGGCGTGGTCAATTGGAATTTAGTCCCATGCCGTCACTCAGCGGAGCACAATGCGCGTTTTGCGTTCGACAGTATTATCGGAACAACGATTCTGTGATCCAGGCTAAACGGAAATCACAAGAATTGATATTTACATCTGTACAAAATTCAAATTGTACAGACACTAAAATCTAATGACTTGTTCAGAGACTGCAGTTTGCTGATGAAATACTGGAGATGTTTACAAGCTGCGATAACATCTTCTTATCAAACGAAGCACACTTCCACCTTAATGATCATGATTACTGTCAAAATTGCAGATACTGGAGCGAAACTAACCCGCAGTTGAAGCACTAAGAATCCTTACACTTACCCAAAGTTACTGTATAGGTGGCCTTATCAGCGAAAGGAATTAATGGTCCATACTTTAATGAAGATCAGTTCCGTGACTGTTAATACAGAGCGATACGTTGCAATGCTACAGATTTTTTTGGCTCCAGAATTACAGGATTTCTCATACTTTAGACAAAAATCATGGATTTCAACAGGATGGGGCAACATGTCACAACTCCAACTACTTTTTAGCAGCAATTCGTGAAATTTTTGGCCAAAAAGTCACGTCCACTAGAGTTGACATTCCCTGGTCACCTCGCAGCCCGGATTTGACCCCAATGGATTTTTTCCTGTGAGGATATTTTAAATATAAAGTTTCCACCAACAATCCAGCATCTTTTAAAGAATTAAAAGAAAAAAATATGCAATGAAATGCAAAATATTCCACCGGGCACTTGTCGGGTAGTCATGGAAAATTTTCCTTCCAAGTTACAATAATGCCAAAATAAACAAAGCACACTCTTAAACGATTTCATATTCAAAAAATTAAATCTTATTTTATATACTTTAATATTACATAAACAGTTTTTCATTTATACAGCTTTTTTATTTTTTATCATCATTTTAAACGTTAGCGAACTTTTGATTCACCCTGTATAACTTTTTAAAACACTATAAGTCTATAAAGGTAATTGGCAAAAAAAATTAATTACTCATTATTAATCAGCGAATCGAAATTATCAATTAGTAATTTCGAAATTAAAATTATCAATTTTTGAAGTAACTGAAATTTTTTTTCCTCAAATTATTAGTTAGTTATGTAATTGGAAATTTCGTTCCTAAAATTATGAATTAATAAACAAACTGGTAATTCTATTCGTACAATTATCGGCTAGAGAAGTAATATTTCATTTTTGAAATTATCATTTGTGGAATCAATTTCATTTTTAAAAATATAGTTACAAGGGTAATTAAAAATTGAAAATTATAAAAATTGTTGAATTATTAATTGGTAATTTTTTTTTGAATTAAATTAAAAAATAATTTAATAATGTTTAATGTAATAATTCAACATCTTTTAAAATAGCATGCAACTGTGATTATTTATCCTGCCTGTCCAATTATGATTATCATTCACTTTCAATAAAGGAAAGGTGTGAAAGAACATCAAATTATTGTAAAAGTCATACTTCGCCATGTGGTCAAAATTTTTACCCTCTTGTCGTTTTTTTTTCTGGTATTTTTCAGTTAATCCATAAATTTGTCGACCATTTTGAATCCTACTGACAAGATTAAAGCGTATTATCATTGGTGGAAGCAGTATCATTTTATTTTTAAATCATTATTGTTGTTTTAGCCTGAATAAAAAGATGTTTCAGTAATATAAAATATGTTTTCGTTACAATTTTCCCCCTAGAATTAATTGATGCATTTGACAAATTTTTCCTACCGTTAATTACAATTAATTTATTTAAAAAATTGGAGTACTTCAATAAAAAAAATAACTTAATTCTGGGAAATTATCAATTAATAATACAATAATTTGGAAAAATAAATTACTAGTTATTCTTTTAATGGGTCATTTAAAAAATGAAATTTTCAATTACTCGGGTAATGGATAATTTTATTACTAAAATCATCAATTACTTCATCAAATAATAATTTCACAAATGAGATTTTCAAATACTTCGATAATAGATGGATATAGGAATAATATTACCAATTCCTTCACTAAATAATATTATTTTCAAAATTATTCTATTTTTTGAAGTGATTATTCATTACTCGATATTAATTCTGATTTTTGGAATTATCCATCGTAAAATTCATTTATAATATAACCCGATATTATTACTAAAAAAAGTTTTAATGCCAATCTCTGGTTGTAGTATACATGAAAATTTTATTTTCTTGAGATATTTTATGTTCCTTTCTTCATTTAAAAGTCTTTGAAAACTACACTTTTTTATTTAAAGTTTGCGGCATTATGCTTTAACAACATTCCTTTTTTATACCCGACCTCCTCTCTACCGAACATCCTTAAATTTGATTCTTTATCAATTTGCTTACTTTCGCATTGTAAATTATTAACATGTGAAGGGCATATAAGTAGTTTTCAAATGAGGTCTTAATTGCAACTAAATAGGCTCATTACCATAAGGTCAATATTAGATAGACACTTACACCCATCATGAAAGCCTGCTCCTGAGAGGTCATTATACGTCGTTAGGGAACAAATTAACTGATATTTACTCTGCACCAATGGCCATTAAGTTGAGATTAATAAAATTTATGGCTGGTCTGTCATATTAGGTAAGATTTGTGTAGTGCTTGTTATTAAAATTAGATATAGTAAAGAAACAATCAGCAGTTATAAGGGTTATATGATATTACGTGCCTTCTTATTACCTTGGTTTAAGTTTTAAAAACAATGATGCTTTTTTGAATCGACATATCAAGCATATCACAAATTACTAGACAGTGTGTAGTTATGTGGGGAAAATGATATTTTAGTATAATCAAAAATAATTTGATTTAAATATTTACTGTTAATTCTGAGTAATAATAGAAAACTGGCCAAGTGATTGTCGGACAAGCATTATATTAGTATTCCGTAGAAGTTACTGCAATTTTGTTGCACGTGTCTCTTTGAGTTAATTGAAAATATGTGCCTGCTAAATTTTATCCTAAAAATGTTTTTTTGTGTTAGAAAACATGCTGAAACATCGCAGATTGATTTTAAACAATATTTTTTGTACTTCAAAAATTAATACATGTAACTTATTGTGATTAATTTCAATTGAAAGATTTTATTTAATACTGTTATGATGATTTTATCATATTTACAATCTACTGTTGGAAAATAACAGGGGACACATAATGGTTCCTTAAATAAATCAAGATTAAATTTAAACGAAAATGAAAATTTAAATATAAATCGATATAGAGAATATAGAAATTATTTAACTGGGAAATCAAATACAAAATATTAAAAAAAGTGTGCCAAAAATTAAAGAAACACAGAATTAGTGCGCAATGAAATGTCTTAAAAGTACGGAAACAAACGAGTTGAAACTCCGCGCTTCTATATCAAGGAGCCCTATATGACTATATGATCTGCATTTTCAATAAAGAAACAAAATTAATGTTTGATTTACACACTGTTTGTTTCAGCGCATACACCAAAAGTCACACGCTTAGAATAAGGCAACAAATATAAGTAATTTTAAAGATATTTTGTAAATGAGACGACTAAATAAAACATATAATACAGGTTGTCCAACATTTCTCGAAAGCATACAGGGGAAGTATAAATAACCGACTTTGTCATAGAAAAGAAATTCCTAAAGTACCGCTGATTATTCTCAGCTTGTAGTTTTTGACTTGATGTTGTTTGTTGCTGTTATTATTCATGTTAAATAGGTTGAGAAATATAAAAATAGATTTCATTTCACAAAAAAAAGATTTTTTAAATTATTAACAATTTTTTTTTCATAACAAGCTACCAGGCAATTTCTTGGGAATTTACCATCATTATTCGTAATCATTTACAATGAGATAATGCTAGGAAAGAGAGGAAGAGAAAGGCCTACAAAGCGCTGGCCAGATAACACAGGTGGACGGACAATTGGAGAAACAGGCTTATGCTCAATACTAGGGACAATAAATGAATAAACGCGCTCAAAAAATATAAAGAGTGTCTCTAAAAGGTTTGTGCAAAAAGCTAATTCCAACTGCTAAGGCTAACATATGAGGAACTAATTCTCTATTTCTAATAATTTATTTTAGTCCAAAAATTAATATTTTCCGAAATATACGGTGTCAAAATTAAAATTTGTTGTATCTTTCTTGTAAATATTTATCTTAATAGTAGCTTCAGGAATAATCAAGGAATTCCATAACTGGAAATCTCCAGGTCTCGACTGGGTTCAGAACTACTGGCTGAAGAAGTCCTAGTGTATACACCATCAACTGGCTAATCTTATTAATGATGTTTTTCTAAGCCCAGCAAAAAGGCTATTGTTTCTGACAGAAGGTATTACGTATCTCTTGCCAAAGGACCAACATAACACACATGACCCAGCTAAGTATAGGCCAATCACCTGCCCTCCCATACTATATATGATAATACCTTCATGCTTGAGCCAACGCATCTATGTACATTGTGAACAAAATAACATCATCGCAACTCAACAGAGAGGATGCACCAGGGGAGCAATGGGATGCAAGGAATAATTAATTGTTTACTCTGTCATATGTAGCCAAGTTTGTACCAACCGAAGAAACCTCTTTGCTGCCTACGTGGATTATAAAAAGGCCTTCGACTCAGTGCCACATAAGTGGTTCAAAACTCCTTTCCTTTTAAATATGCATCATGTCAACCTGGAAAACTAGGTTCCCATTGCAAGTGTCATCCAGCGATATCATTGAAACTAATACAATCCCAATACGAAGGAAATATTTCAAGGCGATTCACTAGGCTCATTGTGGTTCTGCCTTGCAATGAACCCACTGTCATGCCTTTTGAACTCCACCAAATACGGTTTTAGTATTAGAAATAACAATGAAGAGGTAGTAAGATTGAATCGACTTCTATACATGGATGATCTTAAACTGATGGCTGCTACCAAAAACCAGCTGGAGCAAATGCTCAAAATTGTGGGGAAGTTCTACGGGGAAATCGGAGGACAATGTCGACAACTCAGCGTCAAACCACTGGTTGATTTCAGGACAGATCTTTCCGGAAACGGAGGGCTTCGTGTTAGCTATCCAAGATCAGGTTATTCCGATGAAGAACTATCTCAAGTTTATCATCAGAGATCCCTCAATAGAAAATGACCAATGTAGATATGGCTGTCGAACACAAGAGACAATCCAGCACATAACTGGAGATACCAAGCGTTTGCCACAACCGAGTATAAGAAAAGACACGACTCAGTCGCCAAGATACTCCACCAAGAGTTAGCAGGTTGCAAGTAGGAAAAGTGTCTTACTACAAATACAGTCCGGAGCTTATTCTTGAAAACAACTAGTTCAAGTTATGTTGGGACCGAACGGTTCTAACAGATCAAACAGTTGCTCATAATACGCCATTAAACTAACAGATAAAATTTCTAGGCGAACTACGAACTTCACTGATTGACATTGTTATACCTAATAACAACAACCTAAGACCAAAATACAATGAGAAAATCGCCAACTACAGAGATTTGGAGGTGCAAATCCGCAGACAGTGGGCAATGAACAGCGTTTACAGGATTCTCGTAATACTATCAACAACTGAAGTGATACCAAAGAACCTTCTGCAAAACATCAAGGGACTGGGCCTTAGTGAGCATTTGTACAAACCGATTCAGAAAGCAGTTCTCCTTGCAACTGCGTGGACCGTCCGAAACTTTGTAGGAAGTACAAAAGACCACGCCACCTAAAACCCGATAACATGGAAAGGGTCCTCACAGAGCTCCATACTTTTGGTGTCTGTATATCTGGTATGAACCAATAATCCCTGGAGGGAGTGTGAAGCTGTTTGCCTTGTAAATCTGTGTAATTTACACTAAAAAATTCTTATTTTTTTTTCGGAAAATATCAGATTTAAGACTAAGGTAAATCGTGCTAGATCCTCATATTGTAGCCTCAGAAATTTGCGTTAGTATTATCTATAAACCTCTTAGGGACACCCTTATATCATTGGAAACTATTCCAGTTCTGACATGTTTTAAAATAACTTATTACCTATCTTACCATCATCAGGTTTAATGTTTTTATTTTATAAAATATAACGGAAAATATAAAAATATTACACTTTATAACTTTACTACACCTATTTTTATAATGTTGCTAAAACTACCTCAAATAATACTAAAGATGTAACAATAAAAGCCTGCACCAAAACTCCATCGTCTGCATTAGGCGTTAAATATTAAAGGAAAATTGACTGTTGCTCGGCGGCGGCCGTCACAATGACTTGTGCAGTTGCAGGCGATAAATAAAACAGAAGCCAGACCAGGACGTCAATAATTTAACAGGCCCTAACTTGAATTCTGTTCTGTTTACGGCTACGGCAATGGAGAACAGATCAAACTTTACAGCGTGTAAAGAACTTGGTATAATACAACTTTACTCTGGATACAGTCATTCAATTATCTTGGGAATACCCGATAGGTTAAAGATAAAAAGTGACTAACATCCCGAAGAGTTCCGTTTTTAAATAAAGTCATGAATTTTTTATCGATTGTTCGCTGGATGGCTGTTAAGTAGGGTTGCCTGATTCATACCCTTTTTTTTTAAGATCAAGGTTACAAAACTGATTTGAGTAGTTGTTTGAATTTAATTAATTGTAAGTTAGTTTGTGAAGTTGAAATAAAATGTCACGCATTTGAGAAAAAAATTATTGTTATTATAATTAAATTAACAAAGTCAACAAATGAGTTTGAGCTTATATAAATTAGTAAGTTGAAATATTTTCTAACAATTCACCGATCAATTAGATCAAATTTTCTTCCACTCCCATACTGCCGCACCGCATGCTTTAATCAATTAAATATTTTCCATTTTGTTCAATGATCTTGTGTCATCATTTTTGCAGCTTCATGACTCCGTGCTCACAAAAATTTTGGTTCTTATCAGTAGAAAACTGAATCAGGTGCGATTTAAGGTCATCATAATTTGTGAAAGTTTAACTATTCAAAGAGTTTTACAAACTTCAAACTAAGTAATAATCACATCGAGCTAGGTTAGGATTGCCACGCCACATCCCAACTAAGCTTCAAGAATTTTCTACGAGTTTTTAAACATAAGTGAGGCTTTGCATTTCATGATGCGATTCACTTTCACTACTTGTTGACAGTAAACATCTCTTGGAAGCAGCTCAAAATACACAACACCTTTGTAGTTCCGCAAAATTGACAGCATAATCTTTGTTGGATGTAAAACAGTTTTAAATGTTGTATGTGCTGATTTACCCGCTTGAACCATAATCATCTTCGAATGGTGTTACTAGAGATGACCTATTTTTCATCATCAGTGATGATTCTTTGTAAAAAAGAGTCGGTTTCATTACGTGTGAGATGCATAAACCAAATATTGATTCATTGTGGTTACGTGGATCTTTGAATTCATACAAAACTTAAATATAGAACTTTTTAGCGAGTTTAAGACATTTTGAGTGACTTTCAATTGTTGTGTGCGAGAGATTTAATCTCTCTCCTTTTTTCGAACAGTCATATGACGATTATCTCCAACTATGGTTTTGATTTGGTTATTAATTTCAGTAGGTCGACCAGAACGTTGTTCAACTTTGAGTGAAAAATCTCCAAAATGGAATTTCTTAAAGTGATTCTTATATGTGCGTTCTGTTAAGCTAACGACAGCATAAACCTCACAAAGGGATATCCCTTTGTGAGACTTCGCAGATTCCTTTTCATTATGGAAATATGCTGAAAATATTCGTTTCTGCATCCAACGTTAAAATTGATCTTAAACTAACGGCTACAAAAAACCATAACACTGACAGAAGTCCTTCAAAACAATTACAATGCTCTCTATGTGCGACAACCCCAAATACTTTCTTGTCGACCCTATAACTCTGTTGTGGAGATTTGTAGCCGACTGATTGAAAGATGAAAAATTACATCGAAATTTTCACTGATTTTTTGCTGATCCCGTTTGTTGGGATCATAAAATAGAAATTCGAGTTTTTTACCGTATTTTCTCATCTAGTCTTCTAAATTTTACCATTTTCAATAAAATATATTTAGAAATTTCTAAATATAGTTCATTTTGTATAAAACTCCATAAAAGATATTGTTAAAATTGAGCAGAAAACCTTATTTAAAATCGTGTTTTAAGAAACTAGAATGATTTAGAAAAAGATTGAAAGTTAATGACATTACAGATTGTAGACATGTATGTGTAAATGTGTGTAAAAATTACTTGTGAGAAGAAGTAAACATAAAACACACTAGAATTGCAGCAAGCCTCTAGAATATCTTTTAGAACTTTTCCAAAGTTTCATCATAGAAGTAGATATCTCGCTTTTCCATGAGTACGCTGCTAAACAGCAACATACTTTAATAGGCATAAAAAATGATAACGTTGGTAACAAATATAAAAAGATAGAAATATTGTTATATAATATTATAGAATATAACGGTGCAAAAGTATATTATGAGGAAGTGTTATTTTTCTGAAGGTTTGAAATAAATACAACAAATTGCCATGTAACTACTAAGTTTTTCCTTCAAATAAAACAAACGTTTGTAAAGGTGGCAACATCGCATTGCATGACATATTCAATTTAAATAATAAATGCATCTATTTCTTAAAAAAAAGGCAAATATAAAATCGAAAGGAATTGTTTAGGCTGATGGTTTTTATGGAATATTCACATTTTTCCGAACTGTATGTGTAAATTGTATTAAAAAATAAATAAATACTTTTTATTGTCTATATATTTTACTGAACTTGACTAACAAACAGGAGGACACAAGATCATCCAAATTATTTACTTTGAAGCTGAAAAGCATTTTTAGAAAATGGAGGAATAATTGTTTATACAGAACATTTATGTCGTCCGAAAATTTATGACTACGTCGTTCTATATTCTGATAAGGTAGAATATCTGAAAACATTTCAGCACGAACTAAATGATGCATTTCAAAGAATATAATTGAAGATAAATTTAATTAAGACCAAAATCATGTTTCCAAAAAATTTACATACAGCAATCAATTGGACAATATTAGACAATGCTGCAAACCACTTTCTTCTTCTAGCTCGTATTAATCTATTGGCGGATGAAGACTTCTCTCAGGTTTTTCCATGCATTTCTGTCTGTTTTTCTCCCATCTCTATTAGTTATTATTCAGATATCATCAATCAATCTCATTGATAGTCTTCCAATATTTCTTTTTGTTACGCGTGGTTTCCATTTCACGACTCTGATCGCCCACTTAGCTACACTTTGTCTGGATACGTTTCCAGCCTATCTCCTCTTTAGACTGTTTCTAATGTATGCGTTCTCTATTTTGTCTCTCAAAGATATTCCCAGCAATGCTCTTTGCATTGATCGTTGCATTATTCTTAGTTTTTCCCCTTGCTTCTCTGTCAAAGCCATAGTTTTCATTCCATACTTGGCTACTAAAAATATGCAGCCATACTTTTCTTCTAAGGTCAATAGGAATATTTTTATCCTTCAATATATATCTCAGTTTACCAAAGGCAGCCCATGATGATTACACCCTCCAAGTAATTTCAGCATGCTGGTTTTCCAGTCCTATCCATGTTGATACGTCATTTATTTCACTTATCATAGATTCTAACTCTCTGATGTTCGTTCTTATTAGAACAATGTCATCAGGGAACCTTAAATGGTCGAGACAGCTTCTGTCGACGTTAAGACCTTTGTTTTCCATTTTAGTTGTTTAAAAACGTTCTCCAAGGCTAATGCAAAGAGTCTGGATGTGATGAGATTACTTTGTCTCACTTCTCTTTAGTAGTCTAGGAAGGCTTTGTGTTCTACTTGCCTGCAAGTAATCTGCTGTGGTAAAGTTTTTTTTTAAAATCCGGTTTGTTCGACTGCTCGATATAAGTCGAATTTTGCTGTTAAACGATAGATTTGTGTGTTTATATTGGTAATTTATACATGTGGGACAGCAAACTGATGGGTCGACAATTTTCTATGTTCGTTTTACTACCTTTTTTATACCTCTGTATTTTTCCACGCTTCTGGTACTTATTAAACAAAGTTGTTAATGTTTTTATCAGGCTGTCTCCCTCATTTTCAACATTTCATAATTTGTTTGTCCTCTCCAGGTGCTTTTCCGTTCTTCATTTGTTTTAGCGAGTGTCTTATTTCTGCAATCGTTATTTCGGAAAGATTTTCTAATTTTATGTTTAGTACATTTCTAAGTTTTTGTTCGTTACAACAGATTAGTATAACTTTTATAGAATTTTATTATTTCAAGCGCAGCCTCCCAGTATGAGTTATTTTCTGATTTCCTTCGGATAACTTTTTTCTGGGCACTTTCATACTCTTATTATTTTTTATTGTTTCAAATATTTGTTCCGTTTTATATGCTCTTATTTTCTTTTATTTTATTTAATTCTTAAAATTCAGGTATGTATCTGCCCGTCTTTCTTCTCTCCTCTAATGGTTTTGTCATTTCTGGAGTCAATCTGGTTGATCTTCCACCTTGTTGCATATACTCCTGGTTGTAGTCTCTATGCTCCTTGTAGTTTTGTTGCAATAGATTCTACGTTCTTATTTTCTAGTTCTGTAATTGGTCCTAGTCTCTTTTCTAGCTCCGTTTGGAATTTTAATTGTTGGAATGATATTGCATCGTTGGTAGGCATTTTTTTGTACTAAATAATGTTTTGCTACCTATCTTTGTATTTATTTAAATTTTTATTCCTTTGAGTCTGTAATCACTTCTTATGTTAAAGAGATTCAATACAGAAATACTTAGGACAGTCAACTGAATTAACTAAGCAAAATAAAAATATGCATGTAAAGAGATGAATACAGCTATGATGGGCGGCAATCAATACACTCATTCTCGAAAATAAGAAGACTACAACGTATACTTCAATTTAAAATAAAATACGACTTAAATTTAAAATTTCTTTAAAACTTCGAAGTCATTTTTAACAAGCACATTGCACAAGGAAATACGGAACAACAAATTTAGAGCCGCTTAAGTCTACCTGATTCTTTTGTAGAACTAAGTTTGGGTTGCTAGTAATGTAACACGTTAACTTTTCTAACTTTATACACAAGATTAGTTTTGTGCGGGCTCACTTGAATATAAACTTTATTGTTGAGACTTTTTTTTGGTTTTTGGGTATGTTGTGAGGCAGAACTTTTTTAAGATTAGGTTGATTAATTGAATTGATAAAATGAAAAGATAAAAAATAGAAAAAGTATACGATATCTCGCTCAAATATTCGGACAGACATATTTATCTGAGTTTATATATTAGAATAAAAAAATAATTCAATAATAAAGTTTTAACGAACAAATTTACATATGATTTGTGTAGAAATTTAATTTAAGTATTGAATAAGGAGAAGCAACCGCAAATATATTACACAGATCTACAAAAAACATTGTGGTTTCGTCATAATTAGGTTATAACTTTAATGTCTACGTTCCTCAAATATAAAGAGTAGTCTTCTTTAAGGCGGTTTTTAGCTACGAATTTTTTTGGATAAGATCGATTGACAGTTTCGTAGGACATGGCCCTAGAATCAAAAGTTTTATAGTGCCACCCTGGGGTGAAAATGAGTACACTTAAAACAACTACAGAGATCAATAGAGGGTTAAATTCTTAGCAAATAATGTCCTTTGAAGTTTTTTGATAAATCAACATTTTTGGAGTTATTCGTGATTGAATATGTTGATTTTTCATCTAAAAAATTAATACTCACAAGGGGATAATATAACCTTCTGGAACTGTCCAGTTTCCAAGTATTCAATAAGCCGAGACCATCTTTTAGTGACTGCAGCTCTATAGCAAGTACTCACAGACAGATAAGTAGCTGCATTATTTGATTTTGTATGGGAAAGAAACATAGAATGGTATTTCAAAGGGAATTGTAATTTATGTTGACAAACTATGTCATTTTGGCTTTATTATTTATAGCTACAGCTAATATTTTCTCATTTCTGCTTTATTATTTTTAATTATATCTACTAAGCATATTTAGCAAAGTAAATTTTATAATATAGTATAAATATTTTTAGTTTTATTTGGATAATCCAAAAAATGTATCTGTAAAGACAGTCTTCGCGGAATGTTATCAGTTTTAAACTAGAGATGGCGCCTTAAATTTGAACTTTCAGTAAGAGTAACTTCAGGAAGTGCTGCTTTTGTTTTTGCATTTTGTAGCGAGTAAATCATTCAAACTCCGCTAATACATAATTGCCAAAACAATAAGACCTAGCTGAGTCAGGTACAGAGGATTTTCTAAAGAATGGAAATTAACGTCATTATCTAATCCACTTTTAAACACCGATAGACCATTCAATAAGTAAATGGTCTAGTAATAACCGTTACAGCATATTTCATAATATCAAAAAAATTTTGGTTAAAAAATGATGCCTATTTAATATAAAATTTAATTGCCTTATTATTAACAAAATACCTTTTTTTATTTTTAACAAATATAAAATTATAAACACATCTTTTTGGCGAGTAGTGTAAGGGTAACCTACTTTATGCGAAATAAGTCAGATTTTATAAACTTCAATGCATCAATTCTAAAATTGCAATACATCAATATATGAATGCAAAACATGTCACTGAAAACAGGACATATTCATATATCACACTTTCAGGACATAATAGCAGTTTCTTTCACTCTTCCAAGAGAGAGAGAGAGAATACTTCTATAGCCAAGAGACGTGGGAAATATTACGCCATGGATCTTTCAATCTATGCGACGGTAAGGTAATGCCATTTCGACGGAAAACATTATTCAAAGCGTTGAATTATGCGAATTGCTTTCCTATCTTTTTAGGTGGCGCACTTGATGACTTGGCTCTTTCTCTTCAGCAATAAAGCATCGATTTTCACCGAAATTTACTACTTTACTAGAGATTTTGTGCTTTATTTATTACAGTTTTGGAAAAAATATTTGCATTTGCACTTAGACTTTGAAATATATACTACTTGTTATGGTAACAGAATAAAAATGAGATTCAGTCTTTTACATTTTAATATAAAGAAACGACGTGTCCTACCTGTATATCGTCAGGATTCTTTAGCAGCTGTTTTTTTTTTGTTTCACCTATGTAATCTTATTGTTTTATCCAAAATATTAATTATCCAATTATTTAACGAAAAAACAGGGGTAAACCTCAGAATGAAAGATAATAACTTATAAACTTATATAAATCTTTACAAGTTAACTCAAAAGTCTCAGAGCATCTCGTGAACGAGTCAAGAGATTCAAGGTCAATAGTCGCAAAAATCGGTTTTTGTAAATATCTTGTTTCTTTGCTTTAAATAACATTTTTAGTTGTTAGAAAAGTTGTAGAGCACAAAATTCTCTATAAATTGGATTCGAGGCAGTATTTTATAGAATTAACCGTTCCGAGCGCGAAGAGTGGGAAGCGCTTAGTCATCTGTATGATAATGCTAGGTTAACCGTGGAATCTTACAGGTAGTACAGTTTATTAAGTTAATTATTTACTAACACTCTTATAATTATAAAGAAACTTTAGCCCATGATTTTGGTCTAGAATTGATGGCCAGTGCTATGCACAGCCAGATAACAAAATTCTGGCTATGTCTACTACATGTTTCGAGTGGATGTGCTAGTGCTTTACACAGCCACACGAAAAAAAATTTTGGCCTGTGGTTCTGACTATGTCTGCTATATGTTTTCGGAACCGCCCAATCCGAATCTGCAGTTCATTAAACTCCATCACGTCAGAGTTTTACAAAAACTTTAAGAAACCCCAAAACTCAGATTATTAAGTATTATTGAACGATGTTTACCTAGAATCAATGCTGTTAAACTTCTAGTAACCTCATGACCCAAAGACCTCATAACCTAATAATTCCATAACCCCATGACTCTATAATCTCATAACCATGTTACTAAAATCTTTGGGATTATGAGATAATGGGGTTTAGTAACCATGGTTTGAAGAAATTAAAGCCACGACAAATTCAAGATTAACTGTAATTACTTCGGTAACATGATTATGGGGTTATAGAGTCATGGGGTTATTGGGTCATGAGATTCAACAGTCATAATTTAAAGGAATTGAGACCACCAAAAATGATTTTAGTAACATAGTTATGGGGTTATAGAGTCATGGGTTCATGTGGTCATGGAGTTATAGGGTTATTGGGTCACGGAACCCAACAGCTGTAGTATAAAGAAATTGAGGTGACTTCAAGTTCTTTCTCTATAAGAGATTAAGTGTAATGATTTTGGTATAATGATTATGGGCTTATAGAGTTATGGGGTTATGGAGTCATGGGATTGTGAGGTCATTGGATTATGGGGTCTTTGAGTCATGGGGTTATCAGGGGTTTAACAGCATGGATTTTGGGTTAAAAGCGTTCAACATGACTTAATGGTTTTAATTTTGGGATTTTTTTTAGGTTATGGCAGAATCCTGATGTGATTCGGTAGTAGATATGTTCAGAACCTCAGGCCTAAGTATTTTTACATTTGGGCGGTATTAATTTTTTTTTCATGCAGCTAGTAATAAAAAATAATTTTATTAGTTATTTAATTATGGAGATCACAGATCAACACCAAAACTTTCATTCTCTATGTTTGGCTAGTTCTACGACAGAGATGAAATCCAGTCTCTGTCTCAAGTCCTTGTAAGCCAATCAGTTTACTGGAGGACTCGAATACTGTTGAGAAACTAGTCGCAACTACTGATTTGTTTTTATAAAGACTTTAAAATTATTTATTTTAGATATTATATCCAATACATAAGTATAGGCAACACTTTATACACGATGATGTACGTGACCTTGCGCGAAGGATAAATTTTTCCCGGGATAACATGACAACACCAACCATTATGCTTCCGAGAGCGGCGATTGCTGCGATTAGTTTGCGACGAACCAGATTATTCTAACACCTTCCCTTTGATCTCTCAAAAAATAAAACTAATTTTGAGATTTCACTATCACATTCTCGCAATTCTCTCTCTCTTGCGAAATATCTTGATTTTTCTCACCCTAATTTTGGGTTTATTAAAACTTGCTTCATTTAATAGTTTGTAAATAGTTGTTGTTATTAAGTTATGGAACTTTCGGAAAAAGAAATTTTAATATTTAAGTTTTTAAAGTTTACTTATTTTATTAAACGTTTATAAAAAATATCTGCTGTTGTTTTTTCTGTATATAAGCAACAGCGGTTTATGAAAAAGTTTATTAAGAGAACAATTCACAGTTATGTGTATTTCCCCACAGATACCGTAGTGTAAATATAATGGACATATGATAAAAGAAAGGTATATTCGCAAATTAAAAGCGATATAAAGAAAGCTTTCAAAAAACACATATTGGCAAATACCTTTCATAACAAGCCGAGATTTTTCAAATACAGCATCTGAGTTTATTTGCAAAAATATGACGAACACAATAATTTTACAGCATTTTATAAAGAACGATGGCTAGTATAGAATTAAAATTAGTATCTGGGTGCAGCTCCGATGTCTCTTTCGACAAATAATGCTCTAAAGGTTTTTAACAAAGTCATAAAAGACTGTTACACTATTTGAGAATGTTTACTGCTTTATTGATTCCTGGTGCTCGCCAAAGACATCGTGAATGAATGGTCTATTAAATATATTAAAACTTAGCTTTTACCAGCAACTTCGTCCATGTGAAATTTGGGAAATAAAAATTTGTTCAGTCCAATTAAATTTCTGAGAAAACACCATGAACTCTAGGTTTATTGCTATTAGAATTGGTCTAGACTTATACACGAAAAGACAGAGACATATATCGGTTTAGCTGTTTCGAAGATTAGTTCAGGCAAACAGACAGATAAAAAAAACAGCTAATATTACTCCAGACAACTTCTTCTTTTTTTCTGTGAAGTTTCATCAAAATCGGCACAGACAGACAGAAAAAAAGCAACCTCTAATGTACTTTTCATGCCTGTAAAGTTTTATCAATATCGGTTCAGTCGTTTCGAAAATTAACCCGTACAGACAAACAAACAGACCGAAAAAAGTAGCCTATTTCACTCCTGACAACTTCCTCTTCATATTTGTAAAATTTCATCGAGATAGGTTCAGCCGTTTCGAAGATAACCCCATACAGACAGGCAGAAAAATTTCAGCCACTATCACTCCTGGCAATCTCTTCTACACTGTATAAAGGAAATGCATGAAATTTAAGGTAAATGTGCTGGAAGCAAATTTCGTAAACGTTTATTCAATGTGTTTAATGTAATGCATTAAATTTAATAATTTACATTAATCTGAATTAATTTATTCCATTAAATTTAATGTAACCATACATTAAATTTAAAGTTTCGATCATTACTTTTAGGGTGACTATGTACATGAAATATATAGCCAGTGTTCCTTGGATTTAAGGTATGTTATCACATATTTAATGCGCCAACATTAACATGAGGTCAAAAATTTTTGCTCCCAGGAAAAGTTGTAAATTTTTCATATAGGTAGTGTACCGTCATCTGTAGACAGAGTTCGAACTTATTATTTTCTGTCAGTACCGGCAGACATCTACAGCTCATCATAAGAAAAGAGAATTGAGTTCTTTAAGCAACTTATATCATACTAAATAAAAAGTTAAATACAATTTGCGCAATCTCCCGGAATCTCATGTAATGTACCATGAATATTAATGTAAATTCCACTAATGTTAAGGCATATGTGAATTAATTTTAATGGCCAGAAAGTTGAAATATCTTTTAAGTTGCTTTATTGAAATTTAAGATATTATTTAATCAAATTTAGGGCACAACGAACTGATATTTCAATGAATTATTTAGATTTAATAATAGCAATTTTTAATCTTTCTGGAAATATTTCAAGTTAAAATCATTTACTAACTAGAAAAGTTAATGGATTAACAATACTGTTTTTATCTCTTTTTGCTGAATATATTCTAAAAGTTACTGGAAGATGATGATATAAGTTATTAATATGGTTGATTTGTACACCTTTGAACACATGGATAATCGCCCTGAAATTCGAGACATCTCTTTGAGCTTCCTTTATAAGGAGTTTGATAATAGCAAATTTTAGTTTTTTTTTTTGGAAATATTCCAAGTTTAAGTGATTTAATAATGAAAAAAGTTAGTCGATTTACTTACTGTTTTTACGTCTTTTAACATTTTGCTTAATATGTAGTAAATGTCACTTTAAGACGATGATTCAAGGTTACTAATACAGTCAAGGCAATCAAGCTTAGGGACTAAAGTATTAAAAAAACAATTGTCCTTCATGAAAATAATACTATTTATAAAATTATTATCTATATTAACGGAACTACAATTGCAAAGATCTTTGTCAATCAAGGAAATCAAAATTTATTTACTGTTTTTTCCTTAACAACATTATATCCTTTAAAAATTAAACAATTCTTTGTTTATTTAACTTGTTGTTTTTTACTTAAGTGTCATAAGAAAAATTTAAGATTGCATAAGAAGTTTGTAATAATATTTATTTGGTGTAAATCACTGTAGTGAGGGTAATCTTTGGACTCTATGTTTATTCTTCTTTAATTATATTAAAACAATGATTACGATAAGTCTTGCTATAGCAAGATACTGAGTAACAAGTTTCGGTCTGTAAGAAATTTGAAATATCAGGTGGATAATAAAGGGTGTTTTTTATAGAGGTATAAAACTTTAAGTTGGCAACACTTTTTTAACTGGCGACCATTTTGTCAGCTGTCAAGTGATTTATGTTTAGTTTGGTTTGGCATTTCAACATGAATAGACTAACGCCTGAACAACGCTTCCAAATTGTGCAAATTTATTTTGAAAATCATGGTTCTGTTCGTATCGCGCACTACGTCCATTTTACGGTCAACATAATCGTCCATCAGAGCAATTAATTCGATTAACTATGGAACGTTTTCGCACCACGTTTACTCTAAATGATAATACGCATCTACAGAGACGTCGTACAGTGCGTACAGAAGAAGTCATTGCTGCTGTAGAGCGTAGCGGAAGACCCGAATCACTCTATCCGCCATCGTGCACTGGAATTAGATATGTGTTCATTCACTATATGGAAGATTTTGCGGAAAGATCTTGGTTTGCGTGCTTACAAAATCCAACTCGTACAAGAATTGAAGCCACACAATCACCTAGCAAGGCGCAGATTCGGTGAATGGGCCCAAAAGAAGATTGCCGTTGATCCCGATTTTCATAAGCGAATTTTGTTTAGTGATGAAGCTCACTTTTGTTTGAATGGATACGTCAATAAACAAAACTGCCGTATTTGGAGTGATGATAATCCTCAAGTGTATGTTGAGACACCGTTACATCCAGAAAAACTGACTGTTTGGTGTCCTTTATGGGCTGGTGGAATCATTGGTCCGTACTTCTTTAAAAACGATGCTGGTCAGAACGTTACAGTCAATGGTGACCACTATAGAGCCATGATTACTGACTTTTTCGTTCATCATTTGAACAACCATGATGTGCAGGAGCTGTGGTTTCAACAAGACGGCGCAATATATCACACAGCTCGTGCCACAATTGATTTATTGAAGGAAACGTTTGGTAACCGCATAGTTTCACGTTTCGGACCCGTGAATTGACCTCCAAGATCGTGCGACTTAACGCCGCTAGACTATTTTCTGTGGGGATATGTGAAGTCGCTAGTCTACGCCGATAAGCCCGAAACGATTAATCACTTGGAGGACAATATTCGCCACGTTATTGTCGATATACGGCCACAAATGTTGGACAAAGTCATCGAAAATTGGACCTCCAGATTAGACTACGTCCGAGCCAGCCGTGGCGGTCATATGCCAGAAGTCATATTTAAATTATAATGCCAGAAGGTTATCTTTCGAATAAAGTAAATTTCAGGTCAATTTAAAAAATTCATCTTTGTTTTATTCCATTTAAAAGTTCTATACCTCTATAAAAAACACCCTTTATTTGGGAAATTATCGTCTATATAAGCGGATATGATTTAAAAAAAAAATCAAAATTTCAGTTAAAAATAAAGTAATCTATCTATCGCATTTAAGTAGTTGTTATATATATATATATATATATATATATATATATATATATATATATATATATTGCGTTGAAAAACGTGATGCGGGACCTAACGTCTATCGTCAGAGGTCTATATTCGTCGCCCACACACGCTTCAAGCAACTGCCCGAAGAGGAATTAGAATACTCAAATTTTGAATATCTTGTTTTTTTTAAAAAAATTTGAAAATTGGTGAATGTGAATGAAATAAGTTTTCTTTTGCTCTAATAAAAATATTCTAAACCACGATATGTATTTTTAATTTTTCCTTGAGCGCCCAGTTACTGTATCCTATCTAAGATAAGATAACAGCACTGTATTTATTCTTTGGATTAACTTAAAAATACATATATTATTGTTAACAAAATTTTAATAAATCTATTTTCTCTTTTTAATCTCCCCTTAATATAACTAGCTCGCTTCCCCTGAAACTATCCCAAGTGAGTTCAGATTCTCATAAGTTAAAATTTCCTTTTATCTACTGCCAATTAAAACCACTGAATTGTATTAACAATCAACATAAATTTATTATAAAACAAAATGATATTATTACTGATTATAAAATTATTTTGAAATACCTATTGTCTAGATCCGCTTTATTAAAATTAAAAATCAATTGCACCTTATCTCTACTGTTGATTATAATGTCACTCCACTTAACTGTCAAGAGTTGTTTGACAAATATGAAGGTCTCGTGTTCAGTTGAAATGTATTACTTTTATTTATTTTAAAAAATAAAAAAAAATGTGCAAAGTGCGGATTATTAATTTTAACAAGTGATTATAAATTAGTTCTAATGATTTTATAATGTCTAATATAAATGTGGTAATATTATATTTTAAAATACCTTGATCCTTAAGTGTTTGTTTACTTATAAACAATTAAAAAGGTATATTTGTGTTTCCTTGTCTTCTTTTACCATCAAATTGGATTGGGATAATTGTTTAAAAATACCTACTATCAAGTAAGTAGATATTCTTTATTAAACACTGTCTTGGTTATTTTGGAAATGTCCAGGAATTGTCTACTTCTAGGAAATGTTGGTATTTACACCAGCCAGGTATAATTTCTTGAACTTTTATTTGACACAATCGGGTTTTACTAAATTTTCTTGATGTTAGTTGGAGTTGCTATTTCTTAATGACATTCAAATTAATTTAAATTATTATTTTTTTTTTTTTTTAAATATTGATTAATCAAACTTTATTTACTATTTATTTACTTTCATAACCTTTAAAAAATATTTACTTATCAAAAACAAAAGATCTCGCACGTGGCTTTATGATTTTGTCGTGAAAATTTTAAGGTTATGTTTTGAGGAGAAACTTTTCTTTTACACCTCTCTGTAACAATACTTTTTTGCAACTGTCTCCAATTTTTGTGATTTTTCTTTCTATCGTATGCCACCAGCTGACTTAATTAATCATTCTGATTGGCTCAGCAGTTGAAGGCATCGGGTAACTTGATGAAAAATCACCCTTTTCTTGGCATTCTTGTCAAACAAAAATGGCTGTCAAGAAATTTAAAATTGATAAAATTTTTCCAATTTTACCATTTCCTGGATTTATCCAATAATATGCATGACAATAAATATTATAAAATTAAACTCTATTATTTTACCTATCTAATTATACATATTTTAGCCTTCCCAAAACAATTTTTAATATAAAAAATTATAAAACAAAATGGCTTGACATGAAAATATTGAAATGTATAATTAACTAATTATTGAAAATTATTGTTTGAAGATGCTAAATTATGTTTTCTTAATATTAAAATATTAAATATTAGAATTTTCCTTACATTTTAATATAACTTATTTTACTCCATTACTTAAAATTAATTTATAATATCTAATTTTAATGTCAAAATCACAAATTTTCTTAAATTTATCCTATGTTTTTATGTGTTTTAATTAAAATTATTTTCTTAATACTACTGTTAACTGTCTAATTTATATTAAAAACAATTTAATGAACCTTTATTATTATTTAAAAGTACTTTTCGTAACTGGTTTCACACTATGTTCACCTTTTGTTCCTTTTCAAAACATTATTGTTGCAAAAACCGATCGTTATGTTTTTTTAATTTCACTTGAAGATTTTCACTCTTCATTATCACTTTACCTTCACTATCACATCTAATGTTTGTACCTTATTATTCTTATGATCAATTTATAATATGATCTTATTGTATTAATATTTATATATTGTTTATTTTACAATTATGTCAAAAAAATTCATTATGAATTTAGCATTATATATGATTTTTTAATCATATAAGCTTTTAATTATGCTTTGGTCCATATTATTTGTAAATATTAATGACTCTAATTAATTAATATATCTACTAACTACTTATTACTATCTAAATAATAAATTTATGTTGTATCTTAGATATTTTAATTGAAATTGTTTAGACTCGTCGAGTATTTATAATATGGTCATTAGGTCATCTTGTGTCGATTCCTATTCAATATATATATATACATATATATATATATATATATATATATATATATATATATATATATATATATATATATATATATATATATATATTATCTTTTCATGCAGAGGAAATGAAAGAATATAAACACTTTATGGTCTCGCCAGTGGAGCCTTTGTTTTCTGGAATATTGCGCTCGGTTCAAAACAGCCCCACTGACGAGACCATAAGGTAGTCGAAACGCGTATGGAGAGAGGACCAGAGTAGTATTTTCAAGAAATAAATTGTTTGTTTATATTCTATACTTTTCTCTTCCTGAAGGGATAATACATATAAACAACTAAGCGGATATGATGTTCAAATTTATATTTACACATTAGAAAGTTATCTACACAACTACTTTTAGTCGATGACATTTGATTTGAAACATTATTGACAACTAAGAAAAATCTATAGCCACCAACGATAATATTACAATCGGGACAAACCAAGTCACATAAGAGAATATTAATCTTACATTAAAAATTGATTCAAGCGGTAATCGGTGAACGATACAATACTATAACTAATAAGTTGTCTTCAGGAATCTTAATACCACAACGCTCAGTTGACTACGTATGTACGAGTATATATTAAATTGAAAATTTCACTAATAAAGTAATAATATCGCTTGAGATTCTGTACTTTATTTTGTAAATACTGAATATTAAGATGAAAGAAAGACAAGCTATTTTACGCCCTGAAAAAAATACCATTGCTACCACGACTAACATTATACTCCTCCGCACTAACTAGCTTTGCAATATTTGATGTGAATTTAATATTGCTCGCAATAAATCGGCCCACATTCTAAATAAATTATGATGAACTTTCCAATTTACCACGCAGAATTGTGCTTGTCACAGGAATAATACAAATTAGGTTATTTATTATTTTATATCTGGTCGATGAGCAGAATTACAGATTGTATCCATATCCAAAGTTATCTTTGCATTTAAGCTCCAGATTATTCTCATGCAGAAAATCAAAGTCTATAGAAAAAACTAATTATATGTAATAATTTTAGTTTTGTATATTTGTCTTTTAACGTTATTTGTTTAATACTAGAATTTATATTCAGAATAAATTTATCGAGAACGTTTCTTTCATTCCATTCTGGAATTGGAATTCGAAATTCCATCCTCTTAATATGTTAATTCAGCGTAATTAGGTATTCCTTATTAGCAGAACTCTTCGACATATTCAGTAAACCAACTGCGTTGGGGATTGCAAATAAACTTAAATTTAAAGCATAAGATCAGAGCATACTCGTGGCAAAATATTTTCTACTAAAATTTTTTTTTAAATGTAAATATGTATTTGTCTTTTAATGAGTGCGCATAAATAAAAGTTCTTTGAAGCCTCTTTCCAAGTCTGTATTTTCTGGGTGAGTTGAACTCTGCATATGTCTTAAAAAATAAGTTATACGAGCCGAGTCATATTTATGCTTTTATATAATTTTTATTAAGGATATTATCCGGATTTGCAATATTCGTTTTAGTCCATATTTCAGATATTTCAAAATATCCAAAAATTTAAATTTTACTAGATCGAAATGAACAAAAACGCAGATACAAAATCTCAAAAGTTGGTAAGATGAAGTGATACGTCAAACCCATTTCATGTGGGCTTTAGATCTTTATCACATATTATTGCTTAATTTTAGGTTAATTTTGTGAATAAATACTGTAGTTTTTTTTGGGATACCATTAGCAAGAGTTTAGAGTTTTACAAATTATTTTAGCGTATTACCAAAGATACTAGAAAAAGAATTTAAGTGATAAAAACAATTGACATAACAGTATGTTGGGTTCAGAGTAGATTTTTAAAACTTTATAGTCGATGCATCTTCTTCTTCTTCTTTCTCAGCCCATTGACGTCCACTCCTGGACATAAGTCTCTCCGATGGTCCTCCACTGGGATCTGTCTCTCGCCTTCTGGAGCCAGTATTTTCCAGCAAACTGTTTTATATCATCTACCCATCTGCGTTGTGGCCTGCCACGATTTCGGTTCGTTTCTCGAGGTCGCCATTGTAGTAATTTACTCGTCCACCTATCGGGCTGTTGTCTAGCCATGTGTCCCGCCCATTGCCACTTTAGTCGTGATATGCGTTCAATGACGTCAACTACTTTGATTCTTGACCTTATTACTTGATTTCTTATTTTATCCCATAACGAGATTCCTAACATTTGGCTCTCCATGGAGCGTTAAGTGACTCGGAGCCTATTTGCGTTTTGTTTGGTTAGTGTTATCGCTTCCATGCTGTAAGTAGCAACAGGCAAGATACACGTGTTACACACTTTCCGTTTAAGGTTGATTGGTGTGTTTCTATCTCTGAATACGTACTGCAACTTTCCAAAGGCAGCCCATGTCAGCCCTATTCTCTTTGTTATTTCCGCCGTTTGATTTTCTTTGCCCAGTTTCATGACGTGGCCTAAATAGATGTACTCTTGGACATTCTCTATGATTTCATTTTGAATCTCTATTTGTACATTTGCGTCAGGGCTCATTAACTTAGTTTCCTCAAGTTCATCTTAAGTCCCACTTTTCTCGCCTCTTCATTGAAATCTTGATGCATTTGTTTTAGCCCTTCTGAGTTGCAAGACATGACAACAACATCGTCGGCGAAACGAAGATGACTAAGATAAGAACCGTCGACTCTCAAACCTTTCTCATCCCAATTTAGTTTTTTAAAGACATCTTCCAAAGCTAGCGTAAATAGTTTCGGAGAGATGACGTTTCCCTGACGCACACCTCTCATAACGTTTATTTTTTCGGTTTTTGTGTTCTCGTTGATTTTAACCTATATAGTTGCGTTATTATATATGTTCTGTATGATAGTGGTATACCAGGAGTCAATTCTAGTATTATTAAGTGATTTCAAGATCGCCCATGTTTCTATAGAGTCAAAGGCCTTGTGAAAATCTACAAATGCCAGGTGTATAGGAATGTTATATTCCTCGTTTTTTTCTAGGACTGTGCGTAGGGCTTGGATATGATCTATCGTACTAAATCCACGTCGAAAGCCGACTTGCTCCACAGGCTGGTAATAGTCAAGCCTTTCAGTCAGGCGATTTGTCAATATACGGGTGAATATTTATATAGGTGGTTTAATAAACATATGACGATGCATACACCATTCAAATCTATAAAAAGTAGGGATCTATAAACTAGTCTCATCACTTATTGTGTGCTTTGACAATAATCCTTTTCGTGTGTGAAAAGTGATTTATTATTAATCATACTAAGTCATTTATATGTGAATAGTGAAAATGTTGGATCTGGAACAAGAAACGAAAGATGTGAAACGCTGTTAAACTTCTGGGGAGAAGCTTTACTGTCTTAACACTTTCTTCAAAAGGCAAATATAAAATCGATGAACATTGCGTCATTCTGATGGTCATTTAAAGATAAAAATCGACTATATGTATTGTAATGATAGAAAGATCTGTAGGAATATCTCTGAATTGATTCAGTTTAAATCGAGAAGTGATCACCGACTAGTAAGAATAGAAATTCAAATAAATAAAAAGATAGGTAGCAAAAAATTAGTCAGTAACACAAGGTTCCTTGCCAACGTTGCGATATCATCTCAACAATTCTAAATAGAGCTAGAAAACAGACCTGGACCAACTACAAAACCAGAAGATAAAAATACAGATTTTATTGTAACAATAATTACAAAGTTATACAGATTACAGCGAGAAGGATACGCAGCAAGGTGAAGGATCCAAAAACTACTAAATTGACTTCAGAAACGATAAAACTAATAGAAGAAAGATGAAGAGAAACATACCTGAATTTCAAGAAAAACAAGATAATAGTTATAAAGAAAATAACAACCGATCTGAGAACATGTAAATCGAAACAAATATTTAAAACAATAAAAAATAAGAAGAGTATGAAAGTGCTCAAAAAAAATTATCAGAAGGAAAACAGAAACTAACAAATATCAAGGTTAACGAAGGAAAAATTGTATCAGACTGGGAGGTTGCGCTTGAAATAAGGAAATTCTACAAAAAGATGTACCAATATATTGCACCGAATAAAAACCCAGATAAAAATCCACGGAATACAACATCCCATTATACATAACCTTCATAGACTATCAAAAGGCATTTGATACGATTGAATTATGTATTTGTTTGTCAGCCTTGGACAACGCCAGGACAGGTGAAAGGTATGCCACTCTTATTAGTGATATGTAGATGGATGCCAGGTTTCATATCAAAATCGATGAGGACCTTAAAATAGCCTGAGTCCACCTAGGAAGAAGAGTGAGACAAGGTGATCTTATCTCACCGAAACTTTATACATTAGCTTTGGAAAACATTTGAAAAGAACTATAATGGAAAGACAAAGTGTTAACATGGACCGAAGCTGAGTTAGGATCGATGATAAGTGAACTGAATGAGGTATCAAAATGGATAGGACTACCAATGAATCCAAATAAGATAAAAATAATGAGCAGTGGCCCAAACATCATCATCATCGACAACACAATAGTAGAAAATGTGGAACAGTAGTAAATAATAAATATAAGAAATATGATTTTATACTGAAAGGTTGATTTTTAGAAATTCCGGTGATTATATATATATATATATATATATATATATATATATATATATATATATATATATATATATAGCAGTTGTTTCCTGCGAATGCTGTTCTCGGTTCGATACAGCTCCACTGACTAAACTATGAGGTGGTCGAGGCGCGTATGGAGAGAGGACCAGAGTTGTATTGGCAGAAAACAAATTATTCTTATATATAAAGAACTAAAGCTTTCACGTCTTTGGTCAAGTTGAAAATCATGGCTCTAACCTGAATCTCTATTAATTTTATTTGGATATTTACTTTCGATTGATTATCTAATTTTACCTTTAAAGAAACCAGACACTGATGCTAGAACCTTAGTTTCTTTTACGGTAAAAGTATGAACTGAGCAATGCTGGTGTTCAGCTACTGCAGATTATATAATTTCTTCCTTTTTATACATCTTTCATGTTCCTTAAGCCTAGTGGATATAAACCCTTTTGTTTCACCTATACACACTTTACTACAAGAGCAAGGTATCTTGCAAACACCTTCTGTTTGAAATGGAATTTCGTCCTTTGGAGACATCAAACATTGTCCAACTTTCTTACATATGTTGAAAATTGTCCAAATGTTTGATTTTGGAAGCAATGTGGCAATCTTCTCGGTGGTTCCGTGTATGTAAGATAAGACAACACTGTCCATAAGAGATATATTTATGACATTTTGTTGAGGAGTTAGGTTTTTAAATTTATTAATAGAACGTCTTATATCTTCAGCGTAATATCCTTTACCTCCTAGTCAGTTTTTCTGTTTCTGATTTCAGTGATTGTTCGTCACATGATGAAAGTGCTCTATGTACCAAAGAGTTTATGACGGATTGTTTTCGAGAAGGATGATGGTGTGATGTCGCATTGAGATATCGATTTGTTTGTGTTGGTTTTCCGTACACAGAATGTCCTAATCTGCAATTCTCTTTTCTTTGTACTAGTACATCAAGAAAGGGAAGGGCACAATTTGATTTACTTTTCATAGTGAATTTTATGCTAGGGTGCTGCTGACTTAGATGATCCAGGAAATTATGGAGGTTATCTGCCCATGCGGTCAAGCTACGTACCATCTACATATCTACACCAAAATTTAGGTTTTAGAGGAGCAGAAGACCAAGCGGTTTCTTCGAAAGCTTCCATGAAGTTGTTAGCTATCACAAGTGATAGTGAAGATCCCATAGCCGAAGTCCGCTCATAGAAAGTTCCTTGAAAAGTAAAATAAGTGAAAGTCAGACATATTTTAATTAATTCTAGTAGGATGGAGGCCATGTTGTCCAACTTGGTTATGAGTATTTCAAACTTCTTCGATTCCACTTCCGCCCCTAACATGGTCATTATCTGATGTGGGTCGGAAAGATCAAAATTACCGGATCTGAATTTAGAAAATCACCTTTGACATTTACGAACGTTTAATGCACTTGGATAAACATGACAAATATTTTCGGTAGCACCTGTTGCGTTACTATCCTTGTGAAACTCAAAAAAGCATAAAATGCTGCATACGTACCTCTTCTGGTATTTGACCGTCCATTTCACCAAAAATTAAAAATACGATTTCATTATTTACGAGTAAAGAAGTCAATTTAATCTTTAAACTTATTTTCCATGACTTTAAAGTATACAACGAGCTAATAAATGACAAACGAATATCTACATCCGTAGAAAAGACATCACCTTCCGGTCCCCAAATATTACAAAAAATATTCTAATAATAAAATTAGAGTTCATAATTTCTTTCCGGTTTCCGCAAAGTTCGAATATTAATTTGAATTGGAATTCTTATGACTGCAGTTTTTAGCGATTAGAAAGGAACTGTTCTCACAAAAGTTCTAAAAATATGAATGTCTTTATAAAAAGTGTCTAAGAAATTTAATAATATTGTTCGGAGTCAGTACTTAAACTTTCACGTTAATCGACTTTAGCTAAAAAGTTGGCTTTTTTTTACCTAAATAGACCCTTTTCTTACAGCTAACTGTTTTTATCAAATTACCGCCCACTAAATTTTACCGGCGTTTTTTCTCACCGTTACTCTCCTAATGATGGTTTCTGAAAATTTTTTTGTCAGACTGTTATTTTTGTTTATGGTCGATTTTTGAACTTGTCTATCTTATACTTCTTCATTGGTTTTTCTTTCCTTTTTTTTTATGGAAGGGACATTGATATAACGACATTGATATAAAAAATGTTCTTTTGTTCTCGCAATTTTCTTTGTTTTATTGTACTTTCAGTTTGTTTAATGAAAAAAAGGTTGGAATATTCGGATTTATATTATCTTGATAAAGTACCGTTTTTTAAAAAGAATTTAATATAACTAAAATTTTATATGCCTCGTTCAGATTTTAGGGACAATTTTTACCACGTTTTATTAACTCGGTTTCTAACTGATCGTCTATCTTTAAATAATAGTGAAATTGCACATCTTTTTTACCTTAATGTGCAATGAAGGCCAAACTGCTGGGTGCACATCTAAATGCAGGATTAACCTGAGAGCAGAATTTTGTCAATCTCTCAAAAAAACTCTCAAGACAACTATTCCTGTTCAGGAATGTTGTACAAATAATTTCCAAAAAACTCTTCTACAGCAATTTTCATTCTCTTTTGGCTTATGCTGTTCTTTCCTGGGGTCATTCTTGTCATATTGATAAGACGTTTGGGCAATAAAGAAAATTAATTCCTATTGTTTCTGGGCTTAGTTATAGAGAGGAAATTCCTTTAAGCATCTAAAAAATGTTTACTTTATTTTGGCTGTACAGGGTGAGTCAACGATTGGATGAAGTAGGTTTGTGCCTTTTCGGTGAAATTAACAAAGAAACTATATTTATTGTTTGATACAGTTTATTTTTACGCATATTTTAAAAATATTTAGGACTCTACAGGGTGAGCCAAAAAACTAGGACAGCATAAAGTTGTATTTTTTAAAATAGAACACCCTATATACGAATCATATTTTCGATTTAGCTTATAATTTTAAATCTTTTTTATTAAGGGTTTACTATAACAAAACTTTATAGTTTCTGAGATAATTAAGTTTAAAGAAAAAAAGTCACATTTTCAAGCATCAATTCAATCCTAAATAACGTTTTCAATTTTGTGACAAATATATTCAAATTTGGAATTTACCAAGGCCAAGGACAAGTTAACATAATTTTTACCTAATATTTGCAATAAAAACTACAGGGTGTTGAACACATCGGCTCAAATTTGAACAAGTTTAAATGAATAAATATCTTTTTTTTTAAAAGGTACACCCTGTATATTTTCATGTTATTTAATAGAGTAATAAAAACCCTAAAAGTTTTGTTTAATATATCCTATACCTATTTATAATAGTTTTTGAGATATTTCAGTTTTTCTTATTTTCCATACTTTTTTACAGAAATAGTCTTCATTACCATAGTAGCCATGGCAAAAATAATGAAAAAAAACATTTTTCTGTGTATCAAATTTATAACCGCAATCGTTTCTTTGGTTTTTATGTAGTGTAGTTTGGTTTTTTTTGCATTCATCTTATATTGTAAAATGAATTTTCCAAAGAATGAGTTAATAGATATGATTTATTCAATAGGAGAGGCTCAAAAAAATTGCCTTCTTGCTCAAAGAATTTACAAAATGAAGTATCCTGATCGACGCCAGCCTAATACCCATACTCTTCAAAACTTAATGCAAAGATTTGATTCTTCTGGTACTGTTGATTATCCAAAACGTAAAGTGGTCAACAAACCAGTAACTAATGAAGAAAAAGAACTACAAGTATTGTTAAATGTTCAGGAAAATCCTTATATTGGTAGCCGTGAGTTAGCAGCATTATGGGAAACATCACAATCCACCGCTAATCGTACTACCAAGAAATATAGATATCATCCATATCACATGGAATTACACCAAGAATTGCATGGACAGGATTTTGAAAGTCGTGTAAACTTTTGTCGTACAATAAATGCGGAGATTCAATTAAATCCAAATTTATTATGCAAGGTAATGTTTAGTGATGAAGCTACTTTTAGAAGTAACGGTGCCGTAAATAGACGCAACATGCATTATTATGCCACAGAAAACCCATTTTGGATTGGAGAGGTGCAACATCAAAACCACTGGTCATTAAATGTTTGGTGTGGTATTCATCATAATCGAATTATTGGACCCCACTTTTTTAATGAACAACTAAATGGCCATAGTTACCTGAACTTTCTACAAGAAGAACTACCCCAACTGCTTCAAGGTCTCGATAGGGATGAGCTCGACAGTATGTGGTTCCAGCACGATGGTGCGCCTCCGCATTACCATCGTGAAGTTCGTGCGTTTTTGGACCAACGATATCCGCAAAAATGGATTGGACGTGGGGGTTTCATTGAGTGGCCACCAAGGTCTTGCGACATCACCCCATTAGATTTCTTCCTATGGGGTTATATTAAAAATAAGGTGTATGTTAATCCACCAACAACAGTGGAAGATATGCGAAACAGGATTAGGGATACCTGTAGAACAATAACGCCACTAATTTTGTCCAGGGTCCGAGAAAATCTGCAAAAAAGACTAAATTTGTGCATTGCACAAGAGGGTCGTTTATTTGAACACTTATTAAAAAGAAATAATTAATCTCAGTATTTAATAGGTAATTTTTTTGTTTCAATTTAGTATAAAAGTAAATATGTATTTGCCTTGTCGTTATTGTTGTGTTAATTTTTTCACATTATGTTTAATTAAACTATTGCCGTTGTAATATAACGAATAATGTATTTCATCATATTTAACCACATTCTGTTTGTTTCTGTAGTTTCTTTTTATTATTTTACATGGCTACTATGATAATGAAGACTATCTCTTTAAAAAAGTATGGAAAATAAGAAAAACTGAAATATCTCAAAAACTAGTATAAATAGGTATAGGATATATTGAACAAAACTTTTAGGGTTTTTATTACTCTATTAAATAACATGAAAATATACAGGGTGTACCATTTAAAAAAAAAGATATTTATTCATTTAAACTTGTTCAAATTTGAGCCGATGTGTTCAACACCCTGTAGCTTTTATTGCAAATATTAGGTAAAAATTATGTTAACTTGTCCTTGGCCTTGCTAAATTCCAAATTTGAATATATTTGTCACAAAATTGAAAACGTTAAGGATTGAATTGATGCTTGAAAATGTGACTTTTTTTCTTTAAACTTAATTATCTCAGAAACTATAAAGTTTTGTTATAGTAAACCCTTAATAAAAAAGATTTAAAATTATAAGCTAAATCGAAAATACGATTCGTATATAGGGTGTTCTATTTAAAAAAATACAACTTTAAGGTGTCCTAGTTTTTTGGCTCACCCTGTAGAGTCCTAAATATTTTTAAAATCTGCGTAAAAATAAACTGTATCAAACAATAAATATAGTTTCTTTGTTAATTTCACCGAAAAGGCACAAACCTACTTCATCCAATCGTTGACTCACCCTGTATATTACGCAGTGTGTGCTATACATAAAAAAATCCTGATCTATACAGATCATATGAAGATTTTTACAACTATCCTAAAAGAAACAACAACAACAATCTTGTACCAGACTTTGACCGGCTCGAGCGATCAAGAAATGGTTCAAAATATTTAGCAATAAAGTTCTACAACGGTGTAGTTATCAGAACTAAAGCTCTGGACTTCAATCAGTCAAAAAAAAAAAAAACAAATCAAGAACTACTTGCTGAATGTGTTTTTTTTTTCATTTGTGGAGAATTTTAAATCCAATTTTAATCTGTAGTGTGTTTTTTGTTTCTTGTCAGCTTCTCTTTGTTTTTTTAAGTAGCTTTTTTACTTAAATTTTCTTTTTAAGGAAAAATTGTATTTGTATAGATTTAATGACTCTAATAATAATTATTCTTACAATTGAGTTAGTATAGTCAGGAACTTAGTACTTTGCACGCAAAGTTCTACTATTTTATTTGACTTGTAAAAATACTATTTGTATATTATCACTAATAAATGATCTTATCTTGCCTGTCTATTTGTTTAATTATTAACCGACTTCTAAAAGCAGGAGGTTCTTAATTCGTTGCGTATGTATGTTTTTTTTTTATGTATGTACTAAAATGTTATATTTTTCGATTTTGTTCAAAGGTGGGACTGAATCGGTACTAGGTGGCTTTGAAGGGTTTAGATTTAGTTTAGATTAAGACTTAAAATAATTTTTTTGAAATTCAATATAGCGGATGCAATATGGTGGGTTGCAAATTTTACCTTATTCGCATTTTTTCAGATTTGGTATTAGAGGGTTTTCGGCGTCGTGTATTATGAATATGAGGGTAATTTTTTTTCAACTATTAGGTTGATAAGATACAAGTGCTGACAAAAATGAATTTCTCGTAGGGAAAGTGAAAATAGAGGTGATACAGAGGATATACTTTTAGAGAAAACTATATTTGCGGGAAATTAGAAAATATCACAGGGAAGGCATCTGGATGTAATCTGTCTCAGTACAGGACACATAGTACTAGAAATGTATGAAGATAAGAATATAGCAATTTTTCGTGAAGCATTCTTACAAGGGTTATCGACAGATTAAAAACCCTAATCAGCTCAGGGCCACAAACTCATTACAATTCATATTGGAGGGAATTTATAGGAGTTTCGCCGCAGTTTGAACCGAAATCTACCAAAGACTAATATGAATAAATGACGCCGGATATCTTCCAAAGATATTTTTATCAAATGATACAACTGATTCCGGAAAGGTCAGTTGTAGATTTGGATAACGCCAGTTATCATTCTAGACTGGTGGAAAAGTTGCCAATAACATAGTTGAAAAAGCCATATTACAGATTGGTTATCAAAAAAACAAGTTTCCTTTATGAACGGTTTACTAAAGAAGGAACTTGTAAAAATTGCGAATGAGAAAGAAAGACAATTTAAGAAACATGTGATAGACGAATGGGCTGAAGAACATGGAAATGTTGTGCTTCGAACACATTAATTAAAATCCATTAAACTTATATGGGCACAATTAATTCGTAACTCGGGATAACTCAAAATGTAAACTATAAGGAATACGCTAATTTCTTAATACATTAAAAAAAAATTATCAGCGAGGACTTGTGAAACGGCATTAACTATGTTATTAAAGAAAAACTTAATTGAAGTTTGCATCGATGCAGCCACACTCGCCGCGACGATCATTGCCAAACAAACTAGTAAACAAACTCGTTAAATTTCGGTTTTTACTTTGAAATATTGAAGATAATGAGAAAATAACACTCCTGAAAAAAGTAGGTTCTTTTTTAGCAACCCGAAAACGCCATATTGAACTGTGAACAGATTACTGACGACCTACGTATAATAATATTAATAAATCTCTTTTTATTAAGTAATATTTCGAAAATAAGAAAAACTACCTCTTATTTATTTCGGAATATAATGATATAAGGAAAATATGATAATAAAAAAAAATTTCAGCCAATTTGACAGCATGAGGTATTGTAATATTGGCCAGTGAACGGGAAAACACAAGCTCGTGTAAAGGCTGATTTCTAAGATTTCTCAATAGATCTAGTAAAAGTACAACCAAAAGGTATTTTTTTATTTATAAATATAGGGGAGATAATATGTACATAAAATCACTTAAAAAATTAGATTTATTTCTAATGTCCCGGCACCACAGTTATGTTGAACCCCATATAAGCTGGTTTCGGGATTCATTATTAAATATTTGGAAAATAAGAAAAAATTAACTAAATTTCATTTCGGAATATAAAGAATATAATCAAAAGTTGAATATTTTTTTTCTTTATCCTTTATTGGTTTACACCGCCCAGATGCTAGAAATCTCTTTTGGCGCCGGGCGTCGATGAAGGGTTCGAACCGACAAAGACCAGTTCGTTGCAAGCTCGTCACGCGCTCGACTCGCCATATTTATACGCACCTGAAGAGAGCTGAACAAAATTTTCGAGTTCGATTAACGCAATGTATTAAGAATAATGGACGCCTTTTGTCTGATACGAACTTTAAAGCATAAAATTTAAATGTTGTACTTGATGTTGTTCAAAGATTTAAAAATATATCTCCATTACTTTTCTTTTAATTGAATTTTTAAATAAGCAAATTGACCAGCACCACCCTGTATCTTAAATTTGTGTAATATTTTAATAACCACATTAAGATAGAAAATTTAATAAGCCAAAATTATTTCGAATATTCTAGAGCTATATTTATTTGTTCCTTAAATAAAAAGAGTCAAATTACCGTTACATGAAAAGATACCTTTCATTTCGAAAACATCACAGTAGATATCACCGCGAACAAAAAGGAAACTTTGGCTTCCTTTTGTTTACTTTTGTTTTGATATCGGTTACCAAAAAAGCAGGCTAAGGGCGTGTTGTCATGGTGACCAAGATTCTGATTTTCTGCTCGTCGTGATATGCGACAGGTGTAAAAAGTACAGAAAAAAATGTTTTGTCATTCAAACCTTATTTGATGAAAAGTGTCTCGCCATGTTATGCTTATATAGCGTAGGTAGAGCGGAAAATATTTGGGAATTGTTTTGTGATACACTGTCAAAGCATTTACTTTAAGAAAATTTTTGTTTGCTTTAGCGTCATAATTTAGAAAACAAGAAAGTCGTTATGATTTATAAAAGTTACTTTTTATTTCGAAATCACATATCATTAATTAGCATTCAGTGGCGGCTTTTCCTTAGGTTTGCGAGGTTTGCGCAACCCCAGAAAAAATTGTAAATTAAAATAATACATGTTAATAAATATAGTGATTGAAATAATTTAACTTACTTTGCCTAAATATCAAGAATAATTTATCTTAATTACAGTAATACGCTTGGAAACATTATCGCTGTGCTGGCTTGCAATTTTACTGCAATCCACGCTAATATATTGAATTGTATATGGAGTTGCCTATCTAAGAGGTGGAGATTAATTCCATGTCATAAGCTTCATGTAGGTTGCAAGTCGACTTGCAAACTTATGCATAGTTTGCCCGCAGCGTTGCCACACCTTACTCAATTGAGCAATATTTCGCTCTTTTTCTTCCTTATTCACTCTTTTGCTCCTGTTTTTTAAATCTCTCTCGTTTTAATACTTTTGTCACTGCCACATAAAAATTACAGTTAGTGCAATGGATTTTTTCAAATGTTTTTTACATGCGAAATTTTTTAAGGTGGTTCACTCGTGAAACGACTTTTCGTAGGAATGTGATCGAATTTGAATATATGGTTTACAAAAGTGTCTTTTATTTAATTAAAAATAGAACCAAATTTTTTAATCGTCTGTGAGACGAAAAATTAACAAATAAAATATGCATAATTAACATGCTGGAGGTCACTACATTGTTACAGTTCAAAATTCCGTTTAGGCTCATTATAACTAGTTCTGTTAATTTTACCTAGTTTATGCACTCATGGTATGCGTCATACTTGTTGTTTTGTGCTGTAAAGTTTCAGAGTTGACAATAAATGTTAAGTGTGGAATGTTGAACGTTGACTATTTATTTTACTTTTTTTTATTTAGCGAATTTTGGTGCCTTAGTGAGTGGAAACTGCAGGAAAGGTACCGCGACAACTTCAGGCAGCTTGCAGCTCAGCTGGTTTAGAGCTGCTTGCGCCTTTAATTCTAACCTCCTCTCCTGAGCAGCCGGTGGTTTGCTTACTTTACTAAACTGCTTTTCCTGCAGGGCCACTTTGTTTGTTTTTAGTACCTTTTAATTTAATCTTATCTACCCTCTGCTTTCAGAGGAAGAGTGTAGCAAATTTTGGCGCCCAACGTGGGGTCGAATATCCCAAAATATTGGTTAAAAGTCTCGGCACTCGTTGCTTCCACACTTAGGCTGTTTAACATCAAAATGGACGAGGAAAGCCACTTTTTCCTCCCAAGTAAAATATTCACTTCTAGAACAAAAAAAAAACAGGCCTGAGAATCTTTAACTTTTGTTACATACTAAAGGCTATACTTTTGTCGCGAATGAACTACCTTAAATAAGAAAATATTTCAAAATTATGCTAAGTATTTGGTTAGTAAAGTAATAGATAAACAGTCAACCTTAATAAATACTCTAACAGTAGTACCGGTAATTTAGTGAAGAGCTTGGCTATTTTAGTATACATGGCATCACTTTTAATATTTATGTGGTTGCCTATATCCTATATAAATACAAGGGGAGTTGAAGATAATTTTTCCTCTTTCTAATTAACATAAAATAATGTTGAGTGATCGATTGATATATTTCAAGCTTTTAAGCATGTCATACTGGAAACAATATTGAGTGATCTGCGCGCATTAATGGTAGAACGAAAGAGAAAGCAAATAGCTGCATGCTATCTTTCTCACTCCGAAAATTTAGTTTTGATTCTCTCCTTATTACCATACGTTCGGAGCGAGAGAGATACCATGTACTGCTATTTGCATTGTCTTTTTCTATCATGTAACTTTCGCAAAGTTCTGACAACAATTTCTAGTGTTATAGGCTCAAAGTTTCAACCAAAAAAACTCGCTCTTTAATTAAAATTGTTTCCGTTTCTGTGGATCTCTCAAATTCGCATTATGAGGACATGACGAGTCTACGTCCTCCTTTAATTCCGGAGTTTTTCGAGGTTTAAATGATTTAAGTGCTGAATCAGACAGTGCTCTGAAATAATATTTGGAAAAAGCATCGGTATTTAAAGGTATGTAAAAAACCATTCGAAATGAAATTTTACAAAGAAAGTTTATTGTATGTTAAGATGAAATTTCTAAAAAATTAAAGAAGCTGATAATTTGTCTATGATAGCTGGCGACACTAGTGACGTATCAAATATCTTTCAAATAGCAATTGTCTTTAGATACATTGTATATGGCAAGTCAGTTGAAAGATTTTGGGACTTTCTAGTGCCTTTAGAACATGACGCGAGAACTTTGTCGTCTGTTATACTTAAAAAACTTCAAAAGCACGTTAAAGATAATAAAAATATATTCATTTCACAAACATACGATAGTGCATCAGCCACGAGCGGCTCGTCGAATGGGGTGCATGCAATTATAAAAAAAACCTATGAACATGCTGCTTACGTGCATTGTTATGCACATCAATTAAATTTGGTAATGTTGCGTCTGCAAATAAAAATGTCCGCAAGTTTTTTCCAATTTACACGAGATTTGTCTTTTTTTTTTTGCAAATAGTCCTCAAAGAATTGCAATACTAAATCAAACTGTTAACAAACGCTTACCTCGTTCGGCCTCAACAGAGTGGAATTTAGATTCTAGAGTTTCTTGCACCGCGTTCAAATACAAAGTCAGTATTTTACAGACAATGGAAAAATCTCAGATGACAGTAGAAACGTCAGTACCACGAATCAATCATTAGGGTATGTCAAAATTCTTAAAAGCAAGAGTTTCTTCTCTTCTCAAGTTGATTTATTATTTGGTAAGTTTCAAACAAGACAAATTGACGCTGTTATCGCAGATAAAAATATATTATCACTGGAATCAAAATTAACAGAAATTAAGAATAATATTACCTCAAACGACTTTAAACCATCTCCATCTACTTCAAAACGATATAAGTTCGATGATTTTGCGCAGTTTTTTGGGAAGCAAAAGAAATTAGTGATATAATTATTTGTAAAGCAAATGAACGATTTACCTTTACGGGTCACTTGGTAGGAACCAGTCTTTTTTTTTCGGAACAGTGTGTCGAATACAACTAAAATTTATCCCTTTTTTATCGAACAAAAACTTCATACAGGACTGACCATCATATATGAAACTGCAGAATTCAAATCAGTTTCGGGACTTCCTGTAGTTTATGACTATCTTTCGCAAAACATTGAGCTAAGTGAGATATTTAGTGAAGTTCTAAAACTTTTAAAAATTTTAATTACTATTCCGATGGCATTGGCTGAGGCAGAACGGTGTTTTTCTACCCTTAAACGGATAAAAACGTTTTTACGGAATACCATGAGCCAAGAAAGACTTTCTGTTTTGGCAATGCTTTCTAAAGAAAGGGATCTTATCGAAACAATCTGTGATTTCAATCAGCGGGTTATTGATAAGTTTACTAAAGCCAAAGATTGACGTATGTGTTTTCTTTATAAATAATTCACACAATAAGTTATACGTGCATTTTGTTTTGACTGCTATATTTTTAAAATTTACTACCTTTTTAAGGATAAGTTGTTTAAAATACACTGCTTTGTTTCATACTAACTCAATTTTTATACAGAACTATGTTTTTAATGTACCATTGGAATTGCAACTCCTACTTTTTTAAACACCAGCGGCCACTGCTAGCTTCTAACCGCCCCTACAGCTTTTTACAGCCTATGGTACTTTGGAATACCTAATAAAGCTATAGCTATAACTTGGTGTTAATTGGTTTAGTAGTTCTTGAGATTTTTGCAAATATAATTACAGACGTTTTCTCTTTACATAATAGTGAGATTATAGTACTAACTTATTGTACATCGATGGAAACCAAATTTCGCTTCGTTGCATTAATTACAATTTTTCATGTAGAATAATGTCAGGGTTGGCAGAAGTTCTATGTGGAAGATCTTACGTCAGTAAGTCGAGCCTTTTGCTATTTCATATAGTTGGGAGCCCAATGAGTTTCAAAATACATAAAAAACTTTGATGGAGTCATGTCTCATTATTGACTACAAAAACATACTGAGCTGCCGATTATATATTTTTTATTGAAACAACATGAAAAATAAGTTGAAATAGAAAAATGAAATAATTGGCAGTTTAATTTTTCTCTTTTACCAAAGTAACATTAAAGAAAATATTGTCCAACCCTAATCAGCATTACCTTATTAATGTTATTACATTACTACCCTATCCGCCAAAAGGTTGAAATTTGTTTTTCAGGTGAAAAAGTACATTTGTTTCTTCTAGCTTGTCATCTATATTAATCGTAAAAACACATGTATGCATATTTAACTTTTCCTTATTGTTTAAAGTTTTGTATTTATAATATATAGACCGTTAGCCAGAAAATTATTACCAATAAAATTGGGATACTTCTTGTATTTCCCGATTTGGCATGTTTTCTTTCTTACAAGAGCACTTCTGATTAACGAAACCGTACTTTGTTCTGTAACCACACCCAGTTGAAGAACACGATGAACACACATATCATCTGCAGAAGCATGAAAATTTTCTGTTAATTCGCTTCTCTATGCCCAAAGAAAAAATATTTTATTAAAGAAATATTTAGAATTTTCACAAAACATTTTTTGTTCATTTCGCTTTTGACAAAGATATTTTCCGCTACCTATTTTTTTGCCACTTTTGAAAGGCAGCAAAAGCACGAAAATATGTTTTTAACAAGTTGAAAAACGTATTACCTCAAAGCAGTTTATCGGAAAACTTAAATTTGTTTTTTTTATTAAAGTTTATTTTTGTATTTCGAAATTTTACCTAAAATATAATCTGCTTTCAACCTTTGTATGATATTTTTTCGGACATTTAATTGCTTTTAAAAATATATTTTTTAGACTGTCGTAACATGTTCGCATTTATTGAAGTTCTTTGTGTATTTGGAATGTGTGAAAAAAAATGTATCAAAGGGAATTATAATAAATGCCTATCATACTTTGTTTAATTGTGAAAAATGAACAAGAACACAAATTGGCATTAAATCATTGAAAATGATAATGAATTGAATATATTTTGTGTTATTATATTTTTGGTTAGAAAAAATACTTTTCCAACTTGCGATTGCCGCTGTCAGCAGCTGCTTGCTGTGTCTTGGGTCATCATCATACAGAGGAGACATATGTGACCATGGATTTGATGGTCGTATCATATGACCATAAGATCATTTTCAGTCTCAAACTTGATGTTTTTCTAAAGATTCTTCGTCATGTTCAGCTTGCAGCTATTGCCTTTTGGAGAGTTTTTTCCCTTCCAGTTTAGTTTTTAGTCTATAATTACTCCCAGATATTTAACTTGGTTCGATTTAAAGTGGGAGAGTTTAGGTTTAATTTTCGTCTCCTCGTAAATGACACGATTACCATTTTTTCAAGATTAACATGTAGTCCTTCTTTATGCACCAGTTATTAATTTGATTAGGGGGCACAATACATCTACTAGGTCGCAGTCGACATATCCCCAATTCTACGCACCTACATAAAGCTTGTGATAGTCCCTTTAGTCTTGTCTCTAATAGTGAAAGTAGGTAGTCAGTATAACCCTGGGTTATATATCCTGAGTGGTCTAGTTGGTTCAACAAACGTACCATGACTAGCGACCACAACCAAACTCCCCCTTGGGGTCACTTTTTGACTGTGTTGATTGTAGTCGTCTCTTTATCGATTGATACAGTGAAAAATTGTTTTTAAACAATGATTGAGTTCTAACCATAGATTCTCGAGAAACCTTATGAAAAGCTATATCAATGAAAGCACCCAAAGAGATTATTTTTGCCATCAGTGTTTTTTTCAGCGAACACGTCAGACAGCGTAGATCATTTACTGTCAGCATGATATGCAAACTGAATTTTGTAAAGTGATTTCTATTTGAGTGTTTCGTTTGTTAGATCAATAAGTTTTTCCACTGCTTTTAGGAGGAAAGAGGTAAGGCTTATTGGGCTGTACAATTTTGGTTCCCATTCTTGTTATGAACATCATCCTCATCTCTCTCCATGCTTGTAATCTGTAACCCATGTAACAGCTTGACTTAAGCAGCAGTATATAAAAGGATTCTTAAACTTTCTTCCTAATTACCTGCACCGTTAAAAATAACCTTGAATTCAATGCTAATTTAATGTCCATTCTACATTAAATTTAATGATTTTGTACCTAAAATCGTGAATAATTTACATTTACTCTAAATCTAAAGCAATTCATTCAAATATCAGTTTTAATTTGATTAAATGGTATCTTACATTTCAATAAAGGGACTGAAAAGATATTTCAACTTTCTGTACATTAAAATTAATTTACATGTATCTTAACATTAAAGAAATTTAAATTAATATTCATGGTACATTGCATGAGATTCCGGGAGATGGCGTAACTTCTATTGAACTTTTAATTTAGTATGATATACGGTGATTAAAGGACTCAAGTTTCTTATAAGGTGTACATGTAAACTCTACACTGTAAAAAGGAAATACATTAAGTTTTAAGTAAATGTGCTGAACGCAAATTTCATGAATATTAATTAAATGGATTTAATGTAATGCATCAAATTTAATAATTTTGACATTAATCTAAATTAATTTATTCCATTAAATTTAATGTAATCATGCACTGAATTTAAAGTTTGATCATTACTTTTTGAGGTAACTATGTATATTGAATATACAGCCAGTGTTTATTGAATTTGAAATATGTTATCACATATTTAATGCACCAAAATTAATATGAGTTCAAAACATTCTGAAACTATCTGGAAAAGGGGGACAGTTTTTCCATAGGTAGTGTCCGCTATCTAGACCGGTTTCGAACTCATTGATTCTCGTCAGTACGGGGCAGACATGTATACTTCACCATAAAAGAATTTAGTCCTTTAAGCAACTTATGTCATACTCAACAAAAAGCTCACTACAGGCTGCGTCATCTCCTGGACTCTCATGCAATGTATATTGAATAATAATGTAAATTCCTTTAGTATTAGAGTATATGTAAATTAATTTTAATATAGAGAAGTCGAAATATTTTTTCAGTTACTTTAATGAAATTTAAGATATAATTTAATCAAATTTAATGTACAACGAACTTACATTTGAATGAATTAATTTTAATTCAAAGTAAATGTAAATTTACTTTGAATTTTTAGCACAAAATCATTCAAATTAATGTAGAATGGACATTAAACTTGCATTAAATTTAAGGTAATTTTTAATAGAGCAAGTACACATGGGGTTTTTGAATTTTGTGTTAGTGTTCGAATAACAAAGTAATTATTAAAGCAAGTGACGTAAAAAATATTAGAATGTTTTAAGTATAAATAAACTCAATAACTACTTTTAATAGGCTGAAATTGATAGAGTGAGGACAAATTGCGGTAATGACAATTTTTAATTAGAATAGCTTACGTATTGTGTACAAAATATTTGGATCTAAGTCTGGTTATTAGGGGTACAATAAGTGTCCCGGAGATTAAAGTATCTTTAAATATAAGTAAAATTTCCTATTACATTGCTTAAAAGATAATAAACGTTCCTCTGAGTCTTGTAAAATAAGTTTAATTTCTTCCCTGGGGCTAAACCATTTTGTTCTGAATTAAATTTAACCTTTATTTACCTAACAAGTATTTAAACTGTATTATGACAAGTAATCCTTATTTGGATTGGTCGATTGATTTTGTAGTTAAGGGTTCCCACCATTGATTTCAACAGTAACTGGAAACGGATTATTTGATAAATAAATTGAGCAATCACTCAAAACTTTGATTAGTTCGAAATAAAGGTATCCAGTTCCTTAAATCCTTAATACTGTTGTGTTAATTTTGAAAGGTTCGTGTTGATTTTACATGAATTAATGGAATAAAAAGGAATATAGCAAAATGTGGTTTCAAGAAGTTAGGCAAAAAGTTTGCTTTTAGGTTTTGACAAGCTGTAGAATTTTATTGGCGCAGTTTGAGAAAAAATGACTTTTATCTTGCTATGTTAAAAAATGTTAAGTTTAGATTTATGATATGACTAATATTACATATTTAAATTTGTGATATAACAATACTTAGATGTCAATATTTTAAAACTTAGTAGATTGCAATTAACTAAATTTAATTTTCACGGTGCCGACTTTGATTTTCTTAATGACTATTTCTAGGATATTAACCGGAGCTTTCTGCGTTGTAACAATATTGACGACGCAGCTGAAATGTTTTATAAGGTTTTAAACATTGCGTTTGATTTGTTTGTTCTCAAGTATAAGCTTCATACCCAAAATTATCCAATCTACTTTTCAAAAAAGCATTCAAAAAGTATAGATGTACTCGATTGTTAGCACACGAGAATGAATACAAAAGTTTGAGATCCCAGTGAAAGATCGTGATAAGGACTGACTACAATAATTTTATTCGATATACAGAATATGGTATCCTGAAAAATGTTAAAGCTTTCTGGTCTTATATCAAATCAGGATACTCAATAATAATGAGGCTTAATAATGCGAAATAAAGTAATTCAAAAATAATCGTTTGCTAACTTCTTTCAATCAGTTTTCACTTGTACTGATATTATAATAATCAAATGCCCATATTCTCTATCTACCACTAACTCATATCTCTCAAACATAAATGTTGCTAGCTCCACGGTGTTTGAAAAACTGGTGGAGCTCGACGAAAGTAAGACTGCCGGACCTGACGAAATTTCACCAGTTCTCATAAAAAATTGTAGCCCAACTTTAATATTGCTGCTTAGTTATATTTATCAGCTCTCATTGCATTCGGGCCAGTTTCCTAGCATGTGGAAAACCGCCTATGTCACAGCAATTCATAAGGGTGGTGATAGACAAGATATTGGTAACTATCGCCCGATATCTGGTCTTGACTGTATGGGCAAGGTTCTTGAATCCTTAATCGTCGATCAATTATTTATAAATTTCCATGGAATTTTATCAGAATATCAATATGGCTTTTTGCCAGGACCCTCGTGCTAAACTAATCTGGCTCTATACTCTAACTATCTAACTACAGCTGTGGACTCAAGCGTTCATATCGACTCAGTTTATTTTGTTTTTAAAAAAGCATTCGACAGAGTAGATCACTCTATATTGCTCAACAAACTGTACTCACTCGGTGTTACAGACCCTCTACTTTCGTGGATTTCTAGTTATCTCACCAATCGAATACATATAGTTAAATTCAATAATACTTCATCTGAATTGATAAATGTAACATCCGGTGTACCTGAAGGGTCGCATCTGGGACCTATCTTCTTTCTCATCTTTATAAATGATTTTAGCATTGCATTTGAAAATTGTCAATTTCTCTTCTATAGTGCGATTGAAGAGGTTGCGTATAATTCCTCGTTTAGTTACAACAGAATGATTAGAACTATGATTAAGATATTGTCCAGTATGTGTTAGCTTTCTGTATACTGAAGTTTTAATAGTTTTGTGTGAACGGTTCACCATGACATCTAGTTCTATCATTCTGTTGTAACAAAACGAGGAATTATACGCAACCTCTATAAGCGCGCTATATCTATATGCAATAATGCCGAATCATTGGAAAAAGAGGTAGCAAATATTAAATCCAATTTACAACAGAATGGTTATTCCTTAAAACTAATTGACGATGTTATAAATAATTTTAGAACAACGAACACTGGACAACAAGAAACACATTCCTTCTTCACAATTCCGTACATTAAGGGAACGTCGGAGAAAATAAGACGAATTGCTAGTAGTTATAATATAAAAACAGCTTTTAAATCAGGAAATACACTTAGAGCTCATTTAACAAAAACAAAACCATAAAGTACCGATAAGAAAAAATGTGTTTACAAAGTTCCATGTGAGTGTGGTGAAATGTATATAGGAGAAACCAAACGACCACTAGAAGTTAGAATTAAGGAACATAAAACTCATACACAAAAAGGGGAAACGTCGAGATCAGGTATTGCAGAACACTCCTGGGATAAACAACACCATATAAAATGGTTTGAGTCTGTGGCAATATATATGGCACCCAATATGAAAAAAAAATTTATAGAAGCAGCTTACATTAAAAACAATAATGGAATCTTCAGTAAACCGAGTGTTGAGATACCTAATCTTTGGCAAACTACTTTGTAACATCAAATCTTTGAGGTGTGTACAGTGAAGCAAAACTTTGCACTTCAAAAGACACAGACCCTATATAAGCTCGCAGTCTTAAGACAAAACATTCAGTTTATACCTGATAACGATTAGAGATACAACCTAATCGAAACGTCATAAAAATAAAAATAAAGACAATGCAAGTCCGACCACATTTTAATCCATCTTCAACATTGTCTACAACCTTCAAACATTAGATAAGTTGTTTTATTTTATTTATGTAACATACAATAAGGAATGTACTATTTGGATTTACTCTATAATATACTGTTTGAGATAAATAAATAAATAAATAAATAGATATTAACATATTCGCGGACAGTACTAGTGACAAAGATGTTAAAAAATAATAATCCATTTTTTTTTTCAAAATTTAGGTTTACTGTTATAAATACATACCAAATTATATAACTAAATGTGATTTTTGTGCATATTTTTGCAAAAAAAACAGAGTACTGCTTTACGGCTAATCGTCAGCGCAATAGACTCACCAACTTACAAAATAGGTAAACATTCGTCTAAACTTTTACATTCCTTTATAGAAAAAACCGAATCCTTTTTTAAAACTCTGGACACTTTCTCCAAGGATTAAAAACCATCCAATTAGAGCCCTGGGACATATTGATTAGTTTTGATGTAGAGTCCCTGAACACAAATGTTCCTATAGATGATTCAGTTTCCATAATATCGGACATATTACGAAACAACAACATGGATTTCAGCCTACTAGAATTAATTAAAGCACGTCTGATTTCCAATTCTTTTACTTTTCAAGGAACTTTGTACGAGCAGACTTTGGGAGTGGTCATGAGATCTCCGCTATCACCTGTGGTAGCTAACATATTCATGGAAGCTATGGAAGAAATCACCTTGTCTTCTGCTCCTCTAAAAATCTAAATTTTGGTGCAGATATGAAGATAATACATTCGTAGTTTGGTTGCACGGCGCAGATGACCTCCATAATTTCCTAGGTGATCTAAATCAACAACATCCTAGCATAAAATTCACTATGGAAACTGAATCAAATGGTGCCCTTCCCTGTCTTGATGCACTAGTACAAAGGAAAGAGAATGACAAATTAGGACATTCTGTGTATAGGAAACCAACACATACAAATCGATACCTCAGTGCAACGTCACATCATCATCCTTCTCAAAAACAATTCATCATAAACTCTTTGGTACATAGAGAACTTTCAATGTATGATGAACAATCACTGAAATCAGAAACAGGAAACTAACTAATGCTCTAAGAGGCGACGGATATTGCGGTGAAGATATAAGATGTTCTATTAATAAATATAAAAACCTAACTCCTCAACAAAATATCATCCACGTACCTCCTATAGACAGTGTCGTCTTACCTTATATACACGGAACTACAGACAAGATTGTCAGATTGCTCCGAAAATCAATTATTCGGACAATTTGCAATACATGTAAGAAAGTTGGACAATGTTTGAAATCTCCAAAGGACACAATCCCATTTCAAACAGAAGGCGTTTACGATATACCTTGCTCTTGTGGTGAAGTGTATGTAGGTGAAACAGGGCGGTCTATATCCACTAGGCTTAAGGAATATGGAAGATGTATAAAAAATAAACAAATTTTACAATCTGCAGTAGCTGAACACCAGCATTGCTCAGGTCACACTTTTAATGTTAAAGAAACTAAGGTGCTAGCATCAGTGTCCAGTTTCTTTAAACATAAAAGTAGAAAATCAGTTGAAATTTGTAAATACCCAAATAATATTATTAGCGATTTTAACGCTGGATCACTGCTCGCTGAGCACCAGTCTGTGATAAATACAGGGTTGTTGCTCCTCCTTAGTCATTTAGTGTTCTAATCTCGTGGAGTAAAGATTTCTGAAGATGCCTTGTGCAATTGTAGGCGAAACTACGGATAATAATTCCAATTTAATTCTGAATATTAAGGGGGTAATTTTAAGCAACACCAAACATATGATAGTGTTTATTAAAATGCTCGTGGCCATTAATTACAGAAAAGTACATCTTCACGGACTTTTTACAATTAATCATTATTTAATTAAGCGAAAAATAAACATGACCTTTCCAGGTTACTTTTATTTAAATGAGTTTTCCATTAAATAAACCTGGAAAATGCATGTAGCACGCAAATAACCAGCTTTTCCTTGTTAGCTCTCACTCTACGTTTAGATAATTTTAGTTCGTTTACGCCAGTTGCCGGAAATATGATAATTAAATATTTCTCCTGGAGCTACTAATGAGGTTCACTCCAGAAAGCTGCATAAGCTTTTGTTTAAATATGAACAAAGTTAAAACTCGGGCAACAACTATTATCTGCATTTAGAGCAAGAATGTTGTTTAATTGGTAGGAATATTTTTTGTATGTGTAAGCTTTTTTTAGGAAAATATGTTCAAGACAAAATTAGTTGGATATTTCTGCAAGCTTATGAATAAGTTTTAACCGGTTTTGATTTAAACTTTACCTTGTTTTATATTTCTTTTTTATGTTTTAACTTAGTTATGAAGGTATTCAGAATGGGATGGAAGATGGAAATGAAATAGTTAAAAGGTTGTAGTGTATATATTACAGGGTTATTCACGCAATACGGCACGGAATATTGCGAACAAAATGCGAGACTTTCAAAAGGTTTTATTTTTGGGATATATAGGGGTCTAATATAATTACTTTTTAAAATTATTTTCATATAATACAGAGTGTCTCAAAAGCTCTGAAAGTAGCAAAGATTTGTTTTTTAAAAGGAACCCCCTGTAGATTATTGCATTTTTGGATTCTCTGATCAAAATAAGTGCCTATTTTAGTAAGGTTTATGGTACCTAAATCTTAAGGGTTTTAAAAAATTTAAATTTTGATAAAAACTATCCTAATTTTCAGGTTTCAAATACTTAAGAAATATTTCAGTTATGTACTCGAAATTTACAGTGAAGTGTAACAATAATTCATATTTTATATCCCAATTATAATAAACTTGCTATATTATACAGGGTATCCAAAAATTAAAACTAATCAAATAAGAACTTTAAGTGGGTATAACTTGATTAATTTAAATAGAACGCTATACTTTTTAACTTACCAAAAAAATGTACTTTTTAAATACCTATCGAATGGTATACGGGTGTTCTATAGCTAGGTCTTCCCTGTTTTACAGAATACGCCAAATAATCGTTTTCTGCAACATTTTGTATTTTGAATAGATGTTCTAATGTATCTAGTTGCCTATGGCATTTGGAAATGATAGGTAATTTACAACTACAAGAATAATAATCAGGAATATCGTTTCAAATGTTCAGAAACTCCACTTACAGTCATCCAACAGGCTATAATAAGCAATAATGGTAATAATATATTGACGATAGCACAAAACAGAAATAAAATATTTATAATAGATATTCGAAATGTCGATCATCCATTTCCAAACACTTACAAATTCTTTTTTCGAAACCACTGCACACTCTGGACAACATTTGCGGGGTTACAGTTTGAAAATCGTCTCTCATACGTATATTTATATCTTGTCATGTTGTCGGGGGCCCATTGTAAACAATTTCTTTTAATCTGGTTCATTTGTTTCGAAACTGGAGATTTAATAATAGCCGAACCTCGCGATGATAATGAGGGGGAGCTCTATCCAGTTGAAGCCACATAGTTGTTTTAATATTTAAAAGGATATCTTCTAATAGCACTGGAAGTTGATATAAAAGAAAATCGCGAAACATCAAACCATTTAAAAGTCTTTGAAAAAGTAGGGTTCAATTAAGTATGGACTCCGTATTACTCCCCACACGTTAACCGACACCTATTCTGGTTTCTCATAATTCTGTATTCATGCGGATTTGAATCAGAATAGTAATGGAAGTTGTGTCTATTCACGAAACCATTACTATGAAAAGTACATTCATCACTTAATAACACATTATAAAAAAAGTGTTCATTTTCTGTCACTTTATCTAACACCAACAAGCAGAATTCAGTTCGGTTGTCAAAATCATTTCCGTGAAGCTCTTGACAATGCTTGATTTTATAAGGATATGATCTGTATTTGTTAAGAATCCTTGAAATACTTGCTAGGCTAATGTTAGTATTTTTGCATATATGGCGCTTACTAATGGGATTTCGATCACTGAACCAAGTACAGTAAAAACATTTTCTTCATCTTCAGATTTTCTTCTAACAAGTTTTTTAAAATTGGCACTTCCACTTTCCCGAAAGTGGTTTAATAATCTCACAAAAACGGCTGGTTTAGGATGGTTTCTTTCAGGCAACCCTTGAGCATAGACTCGAGAAGCCAGCAAACAATTTTTATGACATTCTCCAAGGATAAAAATCATATCAATATGCTCTTCCTTTCGATAAATCTTCATTTTGACAAAGCAATAACACAACAATATCCAAATAATTCAATTCAATAAATGAAGTTTCACAGTTACAAAAAATAATACTGCTATTATAGGAACAGGCTTTGCAGACTAAACTGACAGATTAAATGAATTATCTGACGTTTCTAAATACCATGGTTATCACTCTATCTCGATTTTATGGTAATAAGGTTTTACAAGTTTTGTTAACGAGCAATATACGATTGTCAGTTCGATATCATTGCCTACCTTGTAGAATGGTATTCACCAATTATTACGAAGTATCGATTTTACACATGATAACAACTAGTCAGCAATAAAACTAATTGCATGGTAGTTTGGTCGTACTAAGAAAAAGAATGCCGGTCGATAAATTCTATTTAAAACTAACAATGTCTAGAGCCTTCCTTAGCAACAATAAAACTTCTAAATAATTAGAACATCTATTCAAAAACACAAAATGCTGCAGAAAAAGATTATTTGGCGTATTCTGTGAAAATGCGAAAACTTAGCTATAGAACACCCTTATACCATTCGATAGGTATTTAAAAAATACATTTTTTGGTAAGGTAAAATGTATAGCGTTGTATTTAAATTAAAGTTCTTATATGATTAGTTTTAATTTTTAGACACCCTGTACTATATAGAAAGTTTATTAGAGTTCGGATATAAAACATGATTTATCGTTAAAATTAAAAACCCTTAAGGTTTAGGTAATATAAACATTATCAAAATAGGCACTTATTTTGATCGACTAATCCAAAAATGCAATAATATACAGGAAGTTCCATTTAAAAAACTTTTGGGAGACCCTGTATAATATGAAAAAATTTTTAAACATTAACTATATTGGACCTTCATATATCCCAAAAGTAAAACTTTTTGAAAGTCACGTGTTTTAGCCGCAATATTTCGTCCTGTATAGGGTAAATAATCCTGTATATTAGTGTTGATCGAAAATTTCTAGGAAGTACTTGATCCGAGCGACCCCTGCTAAAAGTTGATAATTGGCACCAAACTTATTGCCTCATTATTTGTATAAGTGTAGAGGAGGGCTTTCCAAAAGGCTAAAAAACATCATTTTAGTATCATAAAACAAAGGCAAGCATTCTGTATACCCTACTAAGATGTTTTTGGGGTCACTGATTTCAAATTCGATATCAAATTTCGAAAATTCTAGATGACGGATCCAAAATGAGGCTGTGTCCGTAAAAACTATTAAATATTAGTGACAAAGAGGTATTAAAATGTCAATAAAAAAAATCTATTTTGACCTAGGAGTTAGATGATATAATTTAGTAGATAACTCCTAGAACCTAACCTAAACTAAAAAATTTAATTCAGTAATCCAAAAAAGTATAACTCTAAGCTCTTAAACCATAAAACTATACGACCTTGAACTTTAAACCCCTTAACCATAAACACTTGAACGCAAAATTCTTTAACTTTATGGTTTTAAACCCTAAACACCTAAGATATTGAACCGTAAGCCCTTAATCCCTAAATCCTTAAACCCTAATCTCCGGTTCTAATTTGACAACAGAGTGTTTAAATTGACAAGAGCAACAACCAATAAGCAAATTTTAAACCCTGAAAATACAAGTAAAAAAAAATTATTTTCTTTTATTACTGAACCGGCAAAAAATGGATAATTTTATTTATTTTCGGGATACAACGATTTCTCTTACATATATCAAGGTTTTATCGCTTGGTTAGTATCTTTAATATCCTTATATAAGCCCTTACTTACATAACGTGGCCAGAGGAGTCAGAGCCAGAAACAGATTGGACAACACCCTCTTTGAGCCCACCTCGTCTGCCGAAGTCAAAACAATCATCAAGAGGCTGAAAAACATTAAAGCACCTGGAGCAGACAAGATCACAAACCGAATGCTAAAACTTAGATAGTGATTACAAGTATTATCAACGCTATGCTGAGACTAAGGTATTTCACGAATGCCTGGAACTATATGCAGCTCCGTATATGAATGAAGTAAAATACGAACAGTAAATGCAAACTTCGTTCCAAACATATCCTTTCCGTGTTAGAGGTTGCACAGTAGGAACAAATTGCTAAGGAACACAATTTATCCTATTCCTAGTTGTACGTTTGCTGAATGTGATTTCAGCACTACAACGGCATAATGTGAATATATCCACTGTTATTGCATCCCACACGGAGGAATCCGTGAAAGCCGCATAAACATGTATACGCCATCCGGCGGGAGGTCGGCGAAGCCGCGTTCAATATTTGCATGCTTCCTTCCGATCTATCCTTTGCACAGCCAGGTGCATGTCGGTACCCTAATGAGTCTAGTAGAGACGAAACATGTACCTCTGCCGTATCACTGTGGCGGGGAGGGTAAGTTTTGACTTTCTTCTCGGTATGGTGGTACAGGTAGGCCATCATCTCGATGGTGGTGGAATGGGATAAACTGTTTGTTTAGACAATGGAAGTCCAACAGATATCTACTACTTCGCAAGAAACATCATTGTCTATGACCTCAGTTTCACTTGAAAACGGCTAGAGATAACTACTAGCCGAAACGTCGTGATATTCAACAAAAATAAAGACAATAGAAGTACAACAGATATCTACTACTTCGCAGAATAAATTGTCCTTAGCAATTCGTTCAAACTGTGCAACCTCTAATACGGAAAGGATATGGTTGGAACGAAGTTTGCATTTATTCTTCGCATTTTACTTCATTCATATATGGAGGTGCATATAGTTGTACGTTTGCTGAATATAACTTCAGCACTACAACGGCATAATGTGGATATATCCACTGCTATTGCATCTCACACGGAGGAATCCGTGAAAGCCGCATAAACATATATATATATATATATATATATATATATATATACATATATATATATATATATATATATATATATATATATATATATATATATATATATATATATATATACAGTGCCTTCATTTCAAAACGAACCATCCTTAATAACTTTGTTAAATAGAAAAATTTAAAAAAAATAAAAAACACGTCAATTTAGATATACAGGGGGAAGTTTAATTTTGCATTTGTTAAAAGTCTGTCAATCACCTCCTCACCTCCAGCTAACCTCACTTTGATATGACAAATAGGAACCCCCACCTTGTGACACATCATTGTAAGCAGCATAAAATTGTCTATCCAACCGTATAAAAAAAATTAAATCGGTTGACGTACAAGCGAACAGTGTGCAAAAATGTCTTGTAATAATGCATAATATATCGGCCTCGAACTTTAGTATGTCAAATGATTACCCTATAGTGTGACACATCATTTTAAAGGGCATACTATCTCCTATTTAGCCAATAAAAAAAAAACAAAATCTGTTGATGTACAAGCGAATAGTAAGAAAAGATGTGTGGTAATAATAGACACCTTATCACATTAAACTTTATTATGTCAAATGGCTACTTCATAGAGTAAAATATTATTTTAAATTTAAAATAAATATTTTTTTAAAATAATAAACAGTTAAAATATTTGCGAGAAAAAAACTAAGCCTGTTTTAAAATTCATCGCAAAATTCATTGCAGTCTAATCAATCTAGTGTATTTATTTCAATGACATTTTTTGCGGTACCTGATAGGTACAAAAAATCACTGCAATAAATAAAATTTTTAAGATCTTTAAACACCAGTTGTTTATTATTGTTAAAATTGTCATTGTGACGCCTAGTTGAAACGTGAATATAAATGGTGTATACGCTAGCCGAAAGAATAGAAATAATTTTTCTCTATGGAGCTGAAGATCGGTGCGCTCGTAGAACCGCCAGAGCATTTAACGAGAGGCATCAAGACAAAAACGTGGGCCATAAATATGTACTCGAATTGGTACGAAAGTTTGAAGAAACGGGATCCGTTTGTAATAAAAAATCTATTGAGAAAAGGGTTGTAGATGAAGCATGCCAAATCGAGGTACTAGGACAGTTTGCAATAGATCCAACTTTATCCATCTCAAAGGTCGCAGATTTAACCAACATTTCTGCTGGCTCTGTGCATAAAGTTTTAAAACAAAATAAGTTTTTTCCCTACAAAATTCAAATTCTTCAAGAACTCGGAGAAGACGATTTTGATAGGAGAATTCAATTTTGCGAATTAATGTGCCAACGAATTGACGAGGACCCCCATTTACCTAAGAATATCTGCTTTAGTGATGAATCAACTTTTTTTCTAAATGGACTGGTTAACAGACATAACTGCAAATACTGGGATAATGAAAATCATCACCTTTTCCGAGAAGGGCATACTCAATATCCCGAAAAAATTAACGTGTGGGCAGGAATTTATGGCAATGAAATCATCGGGCCATTTTTTTTGGAAGATAATTTAACTGGGCAAATTTATTTAAACCTTTTAGAAAACACAATATACCCTGCCATTGTGCAATCTTTAGAAAATTAAGTGGATGAAAATGCTGTTATGGTACTAAATGAAAATAATTTGCATTTCCAGCAAGATGGAGCTCCCCCGCACTACGCTTTGGCAATTCGAGAGTGGCTTGATGAACATTTTCCAGGGACGTGGATTGGCAGACGTGGTGCAATTGAATGGACAGCACGGTCTCCAGACCTAACCCCTCTAGACTTTTTTCTTTGGGGGTATTTAAAAAGCAAGGTTTATAAAACCCCACCTGAAAATATTGACGATTTAAAAGATCGAATTGTTCGGGAATGTAGAGGAATTAGCAGAGAAACCCTTGCCAATGTTCGTGGGGAATTTCAAAATAGGCTTTTTTATTGTCTCGCTAATAACGGCGCACATTTTGAACATTTAATAAAATAATTTTCTTCAACTGAATAAAACTGAATAAACTGCTTATATTTAACACACATTTTTGCATCCTAATTGCCTATAACGTCTATTAACTTAATTTTTTTTGACATCGTTGGATAGCAGATCGTACGTCCTTTAAAATGATGTATCACACTATAGGGTAATCATTTGACATACCAAAGTTCGAGGCCGATATATTATGCATTATTACAAGACATTTTTGCACACTATTCGCTTGTACGTCAACCGATTTAATTTTTTTTATACGGTTGGATAGACAATTTTATGCTGCTTACAATGATGTGTCACAAGGTGGGGGTTCCTATTTGTCATATCAAAGTGAGGTTAGCTGGAGGTGAGGAGGTGATTGACAGACTTTTAACAAATGCAAAATTAAACTTCCCCCTGTATACCTAAATTGACGTGTTTTTTCTTTTTTTTAAATTTTTCTATTTAAGAGAGTTATTAAGGATGGTTCGTTTTGAAATGAAGGCACTGTATATGCATATTTATTGTATGATTTCAGAAGCAGCGGATGGGATTTCTTTAGCTTTAAATAATAAATGAGTGGAAATAAAATTATAGTCGAAACTAAAAAATGGAACCAAAGACTTTTGGTTTGTTAAAAGTTTCATATTAGAGATTTAAAACGGAATTAAATACTTGATATTTTTAGGAAGATAACTTTAAAATGAATTTCTTTGTCCAGCTTTTAGTAACTTATTTTTCAATGTGAAAATAAAATTATCACAAATTAAGTCAACTTTTACAAAAAGTTCCTGTCCTGTAAAATTTATTTATAAATATATATCTATTTTTAGATAAATAACCAATTATCAAATCCAAGAAACTCTTAATGCTTTCGTAAACAAAAAATGTGCCTTATAAAATAAAAAGCAGGAAATTACTTAAAAGAAACTTAAGCTAACTACGTTCGCGGAAAATGACAGGTATATTTAGAAAGTTTTACTTTACTTTTATTTATTTTCTTGTTTTTTAAAGTTGGGTTAATAGAAAGCTTTTAGGTCTGTGATTGGTTGGGTGACATATTAAGCTTTAATCGATATTTTAATCATTGTAGGAAGATACAGACGGCCAAGTAATTTGCAAATTGGTTAGAACGGAAACGTATTGTAAAAATCTTCTAAAATACACAGCGTTTAAAAATAACACCAGGAAAATTAACGGTTTGTTTTTCATTCATATTTACACAGGGTACTGAAAAAAATATCTACGCTGCCTTGATAACAACTGACTGTAATCCGGAAGTTAGCTGGTTGAGCATATACTGGGAAAGCCCCTCGGTAACTTTGTGTTACTTTATGTTTTTCGGTGCGCTGAATCCATTTTTCGTGATAACTAAGCCCAAATTTGGTTCAATTTTCAGCTATGGTCCGTCTTCAGTGAAAAATAGTGTTTTTTCTGAATTTTCGGAAAAATAAAAATAATACCATAAGTAAATATTCTTTGTCTCTTGTAAATTTTACGTTAAACTAATATTTTAACCGTAATTTGACAAAATATGTTAAAATCCCTCATACACGGCCTTAAGTGGGATTAGTATACGTCTTCATATCGCTATTTAGCATTACATTGTCAATTTTACAAGATGAATAAAAAAACTTACTGTTTGTGTCTTTAAATTTTTAACACTTTTGTCTAATAAAGTCTAATAATAATTTATTTATATATATATATATATATATATATATATATATATATATATATATATATATATATATATAGCAGGGGCGGATCCAGCCTCTCTCTCTGGGGGGGGGGGGTGATATCACAAAAGTACAGTATGGTAAGCGAAAGCAAGTTGTCGATCGGGGGGGGGGGGTCGTATCTATTGTGCTGAATTTGAAACTCTTGGAGAAGGGTGGGCGATCACAACAAAAAACAAGTTGCCGACAGAGGGGGGGGGGGTGCGAGCAGCATATACATTTCTAGTATAAGAGGCAGAATAGGTTCTATTTTCCTGAATTCGAAGCTCTTGGGAGGGGGACTATCACAAGAAAAACAAGTTGATAACATGGGGAGTGACAGGAGCATACACATTCCTAATATAAAAGGCAGAATCGGTTTTATTTTCCTGAACTCAAAGCACTTGGAAAGGGGAGGGCCGTTCGCAAGCATACACTTTCCTATATTCTATTCAACAACTAGAGAGAGTAATAAAACTGTTACCGAAACCTCCAACGTACCTGCTCCAGTGCCGCAAGTAACTGAGGACTGCCGTAAATCTAATTATATTTAAATATTATAAGTTTTTATAAATTTACTGCAATAATAAAATTTCTGATATTCCAATTTAATTTCTGTCAGTGAGCAAAGTACACCTTACAGTGTGTCCTTAGTGATTTATCTTGTTTGTGAATGTTTATATATTATTTGAGATTAGTGAGGTACCCAAAAGATATGGCTCTCACATTTATATTTATTCCAAAATCGTTAAACCAGGGCATTTTTTTCTCAACGAAAAACCTATTACGATGAATATTTATGATACCTTAAAATATTAATATCAAGATAATAATGTTAAAAGCTTTGTTGAGATGTATTCCAACATGAGAGGAGTTGGAAAATCTACTATGTATCGAATATTGAAGGAGAAAAAAAACGACTGAAATTGTTAGTACTCCCAAGCTACATTCGATTATAGACAGACGAAAAACCTCGTTGAAAGAAGAGATGTAAACTGCAATAAAAGGAGTTGTACATACATTTTATTATGAGAAGCAGATCTCAACCGTCGACAAAATTCTAATTAAAATCAATGAAGATCGGGATTTACCTGAAATTAAAAGGACTGAGCTCTGGAAGTTGCTCAGGGAACTTAATTTTTGCTGGGAAAAACTAGATAGGAAATCTATTCTTACAGATCGTCCGGAAAATGTCTGTTGGAGAAGGAAATATCTCTCACAATTTATTATTTAAATTTTCTGTACCATATAAAAATTAATTACTTTTGAATCCCTTTTTAGTGTTTAGTTGTAATTCTGCAGATGGTTTAAGAAATAAATAAACTGAAACGTGAAATATCCTTAAATGTTTTTGAATAATAATAAAATGACTCCAAAAAATTTTAATATTATATGAACGAATTTATTATTTTATATACGTTTAACTTCTTGTATTTTTGACAATGCGCATTTTGTAAGAATTTAAATTATAACTTAGAATTTTTGGAGAGAAAAAGGATAAGTTTTAGTCTGAATGTGCCTAAAACAGTTTCTATGCCATAATTAAAAATAATAAAAATACAGTTGTGATTTGTGTTAAATATGTCAAAATTATCTATATTTTCTAATGTATGTGAATTATAAAGAAATCATAAGAAATAAAATAATAAGATAAAAACTTTTTATTTTAAGTTTATTACCGAAATAATATTATATGCTATAAATACTTAGTGATTTCCGACGCCTATGACAAGGATTAAAATTCTTTTTAACAATTCACACATCCAAATATCTATTGTTATCCAACCCAAATAGCCCATTATTATTGACCGGTATTTTTGATTATAAAATTTCTAACCCATTTCTATGATAAATATATGTGTCTCTCAGATTTTGCCAGAAACACCGGACTAAAGAACACAGGTAGTTTGCGAAGAAAAAAAGGGTAAAAAATGATTTATTACTCTCTCTAGTTCTTGAATAAACTATAGTATAAGAAGCAAAATCGGGTCTATTTTCCTGAACTCAAAGCTCTTGGGGGGGAGGCTATCGCCCCCCACTGCCCCTCCTTGGATCCGCGCCTGATATATAGGGTGTTCGAGAAAATGTAGGAAATTTCCCGGATATGAAAAAAAGTTTCAGACCTTGTTACATAGACGTCTCATGAGGAAATTAACCAAAGGAAAATTAATTAAATAGATTATGAATTCCTAGACGATAAACCTAAGACCCTACAAACTAGAAACACAAACTAAAACTATGAAGTGTATAATGCTATAAAGTTCGTTACAATATATTATTTTTAATAGTTTGTTTTAATACTGAGCATAATTTTTAGATTTGTATAAATAAATATATTTATACAGATAAAAATCATTATTAAACAAAGTTATTTAAAATTTAAAGACGTAAACAGTAATTATGCAATGTTAGTAGCAATACAAAAACCTATACTAATTCTATTTAAAACAGTGTATGAGGAATTTTGATATACTTTGCTACATTACGCCTAAAATATTAGTTAAATGTAAAATTTACAAGAGACAATTTTTTTTTTCGGAAAAGTCGAAAAACCATAATTTTTAACCAAAAACTGGTCACAGCTCCAAACTGGACCAAATTTGGGCTTGGTAACTACAAAAAAATGGATTTAGCGCACCGAAAATCACCAAGTAACATAAAGTTACCGAGGGGAACTCTCAATGTATACTCCACGCGTCGCCTCCACTCTACTGTGATTTCATTTTAATTCGATTATTATTTTGTGTTTTATGAACGGTTTTCCAACTTGGCATAAAGACTTATCTAGAGGTAAGGCTGTTTCCCAAATTTGCCACCAAGGGAAATCTTACCTAAAAATCTAAGTATTTTTTTACCTTTATAATGTACCTCTATATATATAATCTTGTTAAGTTTCCACCCTGTATCCAAAAAATAGATTCTATTCAAAAATATTTATATTAAATAGACATTTTTTAGATCAAATATTTTATGTTTTTCTATATGTGTGTATCTTTCTTTTGTAAAATTGTACACATGACACTATTGTAGAAATCCCAATCTAAATCCTTTTACCTATCCCGAAACAATATCGTTATTTTGAATTTTCTATTTCCCAGAAAATAAAAGCTATTTTCCTTTTCAGGTATGTCTTCGAAAGCATTTTCAATATCACAAGCAAAGGGTATGTAGAGACATGAAGTTTCTTTCTATTTTTAGAACTTTTTCTTGAACGTCTATATAGTCGTACAAAAGGATTCAATTGAAAATATCTTGTGCAACGTGGAAAAATTAATAAAACAAGTTAAATACACTATTGACAAAAGTAGAATATCAAGGTGATTTTGTTCTCTTGATTTATAAAAGTATTATCCGATTGTAATCCATAGTTAATATTTGGCAACCTTTTTGGTAAACTCCCAACAAAATTTACGTTTACAAAAAATTATAATCAAAAAAAAATGCCGAAAATAATTAGGATAAAACAGTATTTAATTTTACATATTACAACTAAAAACATTAAACACCGTAAAAAATTAGAGTAGTTAGAAATATTTTGAAATAGTTATTGAAATATTTATTACACTATTGGGCAATAGTTTTGTTAAATGGATAATTGTTGCTGTTTCTTATGGATTTTGCTACGCTAAATCTGAAAATAACCACAAAAGTTGATCACCAGGCTCAATTTTTTTCTTATAATTTTACATATATTAAAAAATATTAAAATATATAGAAAAGTATTTTGTTTGATGTAGCTGTATTTACTTGCGGAATACCGTTAAATATCTGAACGTTTCTTCAGCTATTTGGCCTATTCCTATGAGCGACGAGCTTTCAATCTATGCGTCACTTGAAAGTTGGTGTGTACAATCAGAAAACTCTGGCAATGAAGACTTAAATTCATTAAAAGACGATATTAAAGACCCAGATTTTGGCAGAACCACTATAGAACCTCAAGAATCTTTCAGTATGAACTTAGTAATTTGGTTCGCGATCTAAATTTGTCAAAGCATCACGCAGAATTGATTTCCTGCTTGATGGAATAAACGAAAAAAATCCTTACTTTAACATAGGGAGAGATTCTTATTTTTAAAATTTATCTCATGTCACTTTTTGGGCTAATGCAAAGCAACTGAATCTATACGATAAAAAATAATTTCAATCTATAGATTGAAAAAATGACAGACCGATGGACATAGGAAGGGACGGATCTTTATAACCAGTTTTCAAATTTAATACTGTATAAACCAACATCAACTTACCTGGCTCATACAATTATTTATAGTCTGAGTCTATGTATTTAAAGGTTCCCGATATTTTATTTCTGTCAATCTTTTTTTCAAAAGTAAACCTCACTATTTAGTTAATATTCGGTTTTGGGGCAAAAAAATGGAGTAATTGCAATTAGATGTAATTTAGTGAATGTATCAATATTTTTGAGAAAACTATCTACGACCGCAATAAAAAAAAACTTCAGGTTTATATCCTGTAATATAGGGTATACAAAACATTAGTGAAAAATTTGGTATTTTCACTGTTTCTAAAAAAAAAAAAATTAGTTAATTAGTACCCAAAAATGCGTTAGCTTAAAAGTCTCAGGTTGGCCTACACCCTTTAAAATCGACGTGCAAATACAAGTTGTGAGACTCTTGCAAAGTAGTAGATATCTGTTGGACTTCCATTGTCTTTATTTTTGTTGAATATCACGACGTTTCGGCTAGTAGTTATCTCTAGCCGTTTTCAAGTGAAACTAAATAAATCCCTTTGCTACATGACCATTTATACTAAAAGTAAATGCAGTGGAGTGTGACTGAGATGGGTGCAGTCATATCTGGAAAGAACCTTGAAGAAGACCAGACCTTAGCAGAAAGAACATTTTTACCACGGCACGCCATTATGGACTTGTTGGAAAGTTGTTTGACTAATTCCTATTTTCAAGAAAAGGAAAAATTCTACATCCAGGATGATGGACTACCAATGGGATCTTCAAAACTTCAAAACTTCCTTTTTCATCTCAACAATATCAGCCCAACTATTAAACTCATCATGGAGAAAGAAGTAGAAAATAAATTACCATTCTTAGATGTATTTGTTGAAAGAAATGGCAGACAAATTAAAACTTCGATTTACAGAAAATCCACGCACACAGGACAATACCTTAATTATTCATCTAATCAGTTCAACAATACCAAACAAGGAATTATAAGAAATCTCGTAGATAGAGCTTTAACTCTCTGCAACTCCAACGAGAGCTTGATAAAAGAGATAGATTACATTAAAAATGATCTGACAGCCAATGGATATCCAGTATAGCTAGTGGATAAATTTCTAGAACAACGTAGAAATAGGACAATATCGACAGCGAATGAAGAACGAAAGCCAGTACTGAACATCCCCTATGTTAAAGGCATTGCAAAAAAAGTTAGAAGGATAGGAAACCGATATAAAATCAACGTTATTTTCAATTCCAATAAATCCCTGAGATGTTGGCTCACTAGGGTCAAACCAACAACTTAAAGGGACATGAAGAACTGTGTATATCAGATACCATGTGAATGTGGCAATTCCTACGTTGGCGAAACAAAGAGACCTCTTGACGTAAAGATCAACGAACACCGAAAATGCACATCTCAAGGAGAAACAGAAAAATCTGGTGCCGTCAACCATGCCTGGACTCATGGACACCACATAAAATAGTCTGAAGCTAAAATACTACACCGAGCACCACATTTGAGAAAACGGAAATTCAAAGAAGTTGTTTTAGTAAACCATCTTTAAATTTAAGAGAAGTGTGGAAACCACTTCTTAATAATTGTAAACTAAAATTAAATGCAGCATAAAAAAAGGGATTTTGCCGTAGCAGGCATGACTGCATCCATCTCAGTCACACTCCACTACATTTACTTTTAGTATAAATAGTCATGTAGCTAAGGGATTTATTTAGTTTCACTTGAAAACGGCTAGAGATAACTACTAGCCTAAACATAGTTTTCTATGACCTTCCAACAAACATTGTGAGACTCTATTGCTTCCTATAGTCGGACATTTATTCAAAAGCATTACATCTACGAACGTTCCCTGAAATGCCAGTGGTTTAATTTAATTTGTAGAATATTAGGGATCTCCAAACATTGTTTTGATAAATTTTTAATGAACCGATTATTCCATGTTGTTGTTTATCTAGATCTTCCGTAGATTTTCCGAATATTTCATTTCATAACAAGACATTATTTAGAATACGTTCGTTTTGAGTAAAAAACTGTCTAGAAATTGCAGCTTATTTTATAACTTCTAAAATGCATGTACTACCCTCTACTTTTATTCTTTCGAAACTGGAGTACCTTTTGGTATTATTCATTCAGCAGAGAAATGTTTGTTACTCAGAAAATACATGTGTTTGAATGTTGTAGACAATATTAAGGATTGACTGGAATGTGTTTGTCGGACTTGTATGGTCTTTATTTTTGTTTTTTTGTACGACGTTTCGATTAGGTTGTATCTTGAATTGTTAACCAAGTATAAACTGAATGTCTTGTCTTAAGGTTACGAGCTTATATAGGGACTGTGTCTGTTGAAACGCGAAGTTTCGTTTATTTGTACAGACTTTAATGATTTGATGTTACAAAGTAGTGGTTTTCAAAGATGAGGTATTTTAACACTACTATTTTTAATATAAATTTCTTCTATAAATTTTCTTTTTTTATGTTGGGTTCCATATATATTGTCGCAGCTTCAGATCATCTTATTTGGTATTGTTTATTCCGAGCGTGTTCTGCAACAGATCTCGACATTTACCACTTATGAGTATGAGTTTTATGTTTATTAATTCTAACTTCTAGTGGACATTTGGTTTCTCCAATATACCTTTGACCACACTCACATGGAACTTTGTAAACACATTTTTATGTCGGTAGGTTTTTTGTTAAATGAGTGTATTTCCTGATTTGAAGACTGTTTTTATATTGCAATTCCTGACAGTTCGTAATATTTTCTCCAAGGTTCCCTTAATATACGGAATTGTGAAGAAGGAATGTATCTCTTGCTATCCAGAGGCCTTTGTTCTAAAAATATTTAGAATATCGGCAATTAGTTTTAGAGGATAACCATTCTGTTGTAAATCGGATTTAATGTTTGCTACATTTTTTTTTAAATTAATCGGCATTACTGCATATAGATAAAGCGTGATTATAAAGGTTGCGTTTAATTCCTGGTTTTGTTATAACACAACCATCAGAATGTTAATTATTTCAAATGATTCGGCATTATTACATATAACCACAACGCGATTAAAAAGGTTGCGTATAATTCCTCGTTTTGTTACAACAGAGTGATTAAAATTCTAATCATTATGTTGTAACAAAACGAGGAATTATACGCAACTTCTATAATCGCTCAGTATCTATATGAAATAATGGTGTAATGTTTACTACTCTTAAAAGACACTTGTTGGAAGGTTGTAGACAATATTGAAGATGTCCCTTTTCATTTCAATTATATTTAGAATAGAATCTTTATCCTCTAAAATTAATTGACGATGTTATAAATAACCTTAACAACAAAGACAGCAATAAATACATCCCTTCTTCATAATTCCGTATATTAAGGGAATCTCGCAGAAAATAAGACGCATTTCCAACAGTTATAATATGAAAATAAGTTTCAAATTAAGACATACACACAGAGCTCATTTATCAGAGACAAAAAGAAGAACTACCAATAAGCAAGAATGTCTTTACAAAGTTCCATGTGAGTGAGATGAAATGTTTATTGGAGAAACCAAGCAACCATTAGAAGTTAGAATTATGGAACATAAAACACAAAAAGGGGAAACGTCGAGATCAGATATTGCAGAACACGCCTGGGATAAACAACACCACATACAATGGTCTGAAGCTGCGGCAGAATATATAGAGCCCAACATGAAAAAATAAATAGCTTATATTAAAAACAATAATGAAATTTTTAGTAAACCCAGTATTGAGATATTTAATCTTTGGAAACCACTACTTTGTAACATCAAATCATTAAAATGTGTACAGTGACGCAAAATTTCGTACTTCAATGGACACAATCCCCTATATACAACCTAATCGAAACGTCATAAGACAAACAAAAGTAAGGAAAATGTCCAATATCTACTAAAATCGTATTTGTTAGGAAAATGATAAAATGTTGCTTAATTTTTGACGCATCACTATCTTTAATTTGAAAGTTTTTGTCATTATCAGTTCATATTTGTTGATTTGGCTCGTGCATTTGACACTGTGGCGCACCAAAAATTACTGAGTAAACTTGAAACTATTGGGATTCGAGGTATCGTGTATGACCTGTTTGAGTCATATATAACTAATCGAACACAGAAAGTAAGAATAAATGAAACACTAAGTAAAACAGGTAATGTGGAGTTTGGGGTACCGCAGGGTACAGTATTGGGTCCTGTCCTGTTCTCTCTATATATAAATAATCTTTTTACTGTTCTTCCAAGTAAAAATAGTGAATGTATTTGTTATGCCGATGATACAGTTATTTTAATTAAAGGTAAATCTTATCAGGAGACATTTCAGAGAGCAGAGGATTACTTTTCGAGGGTACGATTGTGGATGGATCAGAATCTTCTGACCATTAATGTCAGTAAAACTGTCCACATGGCCTTTTCTATGAATAATAGAGTTAATACTCTATATCCTAATCTTTTAGTATATAATTATGAATGTATTATGGGTGAGAAACAGTGTGGATGTATTGAGTCAGTGGCAGCGACGGACAAGGTTAAATACTTGGGGGTGTTCATTGACCGGAATCTCAGATATGATGCTCACGTAAACTATATCACTAAAAAACTTCGAAAGACTATAGACAAGTTCTACCAACTGTCTTTGAACCTATGGCGAATGACTTACCAGGCTTTGATTGAGTCAGTCCTCGCATATGGTTTGAATGTTTGGGGCAGTGCATGTGGTAGCATCCTTTACCCGTTGACTGTTACTCAAAAGTATATAATAAAAATATTCTTAAATAAATCAAGGAGGTTTCCATGAGTCTTGTTATTTGAACAAGCTGACCTTTTAACTATCAGACAATTGTATTTTAAAAATGTTTTAAAATTTATGAAGAAGTGTGATGAATATAAAAGTCAGATTATGCACAATGTTCATTCCAGATCTGTTCACAATAGAGGCCTTACCTTTCCTGTGGCATTATACACGGCTTCGCAGAGGCATATTATGTATATCGGTCCAAAGTTATTTAATTTGTTACCTTTAGAAATAAAATCTATTGTAAATGTATATTCTTTTTGTGTGAGAATATCTAAGTGGATAAAAGCAAACCAACATCAAATTGTTAATGCAGTGCCATTATTAGATTAGTATTGGAAATAAAGATGATTTTAGGTATTGTTTTTTTTGTGTTAATATTTTTGAATGTGATTGATATGTATGTATGTGATGTTTTCTCTTTAAATAGATGTAAGTTTAATTTCTTTAATTAATTTTGATTTGACTTGAATTTTAATTGTTTTATTTTGTGATAGTGTATTAGAAAGGAAGCGTTTGTTATTTGACATCCAGACAAGCTGCTTGTAGCTTATGGATTCAAAAAATACATGGATGTAGAAAATTATTATAACTTTCTTATTTAGTGGTAATAATAAAAATTATTTATTTTGATTGGTGGAAATAGTTGTCTCTGATAACAGCATCCCATTTTGACCCTTAAAACACTATATATTTAAATACTATATCACACATTTATTCTATTATGATATCGTGATTTGTACAACGTTCAAAAGCGTTAATATACCTTTATGTTATAATATATGTGTATAAAATATTAAGTATATCTGTTCTAACTTCGAACTACAAACATACGGTTAATATTATTCCATATGAAAGTTACTTCGCGTTCTTACTTTATATCTAATATTCGTAAAAGCTCCCTGATGCATTTGAAAACATCTAAAGCAATAATGTTCCACTGAAGTTGTAGCAATGTATTTTTATGGCCTTTAAAACATACGTATTACATGCAAGACAAGTTTTGCTTTTTAAAATACTAACACTCCGGGGACACGTGATCGATCCCACCAATGTGGAAAGAGCAGAAATAGAGAATATTTTTATTTTACAAGAGTGTCAACATAAATAATGTTTTAAGATAACTATTCTAATTTCTTGACAAAAGAGAGATAAGGTGTGAGAGTACGAGGTTTGGCTAGGAAATGATGAGGCTATTGCAGTGAAATACTTATATTTAATTTTATTTAAAATTAGTTGTTATCATGTTCAATATATACCCCTTCTTTATCTTTACAGTGCACCGTGCGAATTTTATATTGTTCAGAACAGTGCTGGAAGTCTTTTTTGTGAGCTGTTTCGTGACGCGTGCTGCTTTTTCTTTCACAGCTTCAACAGACTAAAGTTTTGTTCTTTTTAATGTAGATTTGACCTTGAGAATAGATAAAAGTCATATAGTGCAAGCTCAAGCGAATAAGGTTGATGGTTTAATACTGGGAAAATTTGCTTGGCCAGAAACGTATTGACAGAAAATGCAGACTGAACCTGTGCGTTGTTTTGATGGAGAAACCATGATTTCTTGTTAATTGTTTGACCTTCAATAACCTAGCAAATGCACGCAATAAAATGAAATTAAAAAAAAAAAACAATCATCATCGCCTTGAATCTTGATTTGCTCATTCGAGCTTTTTTAACTCTCGGTGTAGTTGGGTCCTTTCAATGCATGAATGGGTGCTTAGTTTCAGGATTATCAGTGAAAAACTAATATTCGTCATATGTTATTACTCTTCCCAGTAATTTCGGGTCATTTTCACTTGCATTCAAATTATCAGTACAAACATTTTTGAGTAGAGAAGTAGAGAAAGCTATAAAATCCTTAAAAAATAGAAAGTCTCCCGGACAAGACGGAATTCATAACGAATTGTTGAAATACGGAGGACAGCGACTAACACAGGAACTCACAAGCTTCATTCGAAAAATCCTGACACAATGGAAAGTACCAGATAGGTGGAGAACCAGCACAATAATGCTTATGTTTAAGAAAGGTGACAAACAGGAACCAGGGAACTACGGGGTATTAATCTATTGGACACAACTCTGAAACTCGTTACGAAAGTAATCAAAAATAAAATTAATTCGGTTACAACTCTGAAAGACGAACAGCAGGGATTTAGATCAGGAAGGTCTTGTGTGGATGCAGTATTTGTTCTACGACAGATAGTCGAAAAATCTCTAGAATACAATAAACCAATATTTTTATGCTTTATAGATCTAAGAAAAGCATTCGATCGCATAAAGCTAGATGGCGTAATCCACCTGTTATATAAGATAAATATTCCTATCAATATAATTCAGACCATCGAAAACATATACGCAAACAATAAAGTTCAGATTCGCACTAACGGTAAAATATCAACACCCATACCAGTCAACAGCGGTATTAGACAGGGAGACTCGCTTGGTCCTTTGTTGTTTAACATGATAATGGACGAAATAATAAAGGAGGTGCGACTTGGTAGAGGATATAAAATAGGTGATACAGAAATAAGAATTTTCTGTTACGCTGATGACGCTATGATATGTGCCGAAAATGAAGACGACCTCCAGAGATTGTTAAATACCTTTAATTTTGCGGGAAGAAAATATAATATGATTATCTCAGCCGAAAAAACTAAATGTATGACAACCTCAAAAGAACTCCTCCCATGCAAACTAGAACTAGACGGTCGAAAAATACAACAAGAAATGAGCTTCAAATATCTAGGAATCGACATAACTAGTTATGGCAACATCGAAGATGAAGTAAGAGAGCAGGTGGCCAAAGCAAACAAAGTGGCGGGTTGCCTCAACGACGTGATCTGGCGAAACAAACACTTACAACAAGAAACAAAAGTTCGGATCTACAAAACCACAATTAGACCTATTATGACCTCAGAAACACGGCCAGAGACGACAAAAACGAAACAACTATTGGAGACTACAGAAATGAGAATATTTCGACGAATAACAGGAAAAACGTTACTAGACAGAGAAAGAAACGATAACATTAGGCAATCATGCAATACAGACTGCATTAATGAGTGGGTCCTACAACGTAAGACACAATGGAATAAACACATAAGCCGAATGACAGAGGATAGACTGGTAAGGATCGCACGAGATAAATCGCTTAGTGGTACACGCAGTAGAGGTCGACTACGGAAAAGGTGGAGCGATAATTTAAATCCAGAATGAGGAAAATGGGAGAAGGAACAGGTCAGGGACCTATTATAGAAGGTAGAAGAAGAAGAAACATTTTTGTTCGATTGTGAGAATTTTAGGCACCGTTGCAGCGCATACCTTTTGCATGTTAAAATTGGTATGTAAAACTTGTTTTACGCATTCTTTGTCAATTCCTACAGTTTCAGCAATCATACGAATAGTTAACAGAGGGTCAGATCGAATCAAAATACGACTTTTTCGGTATTGTCACCGGTTTTTGACGTAGAAGGGCGATCCGGGCGTGATTCATCTTCATTATTTTCTCAGCCATCTTGGAAATACTTAAACTACTCAAAAACCCTCATGAGATAAACATTTATTGCCATGTACTTTTTTTTTAGTAAAAGATAAGTTTCCGTGGCGGTTTTTCCAAGTTTCACGTGAAATTTGATCACAATTCCTTGCTCTATTATTACGCTTATCATATCTTATCTACCACCCTGTATTGGTACGACTGTGACGATGGACTGGAACGTATAAAGCACACATACATTTCAGCAGTTTTTGCGTTCTTTAGATAGACAGTTTATTTCTGGCGAATTTCACTCTGGTTCTCTTTCTATACGCATCTTGGCCATCTAATGGTTTCATCAGCGACGGCTGTGTCTACCACTTTACGACTGATAAAGACTTTTTTTGCCTCTTATTTAATCGTCAAGGTTTTCATTACCCCGATAAATGTATAGATCTTATTTGACTGTTCTTATAACATCCTGCCGACATGACTAAGAATGAATATTGTATTATTTTTCTGTAAATTTTGCTCTTGCTTCAAACGCGTATGGAGAGAGAACCAGAGTAAGAGTCACCGGTAATAAACTGTCTATCTTTCCCTTCAATGGTCTGAAGGAGAAAAATGGTGATTAATTGTGCAAAAATATTGTGCTTTCATGTTTGATTATTTCGTCTTTGAGATCCTATGTTTCGATAAGCCCAAATTTATATAATAATTATTTCACGACCTTTTCCAGAATGATTTATCGAAAATAGTAAACGTAGTTGTAGAAACAATATTTTTTTTTATATAATATGTGTTCTTCACTTCGGTTTCTCCTTATTACATTTCACAAATACAAGAACACTTCCCGCGGCACAGATTTCTAGACACGATGTTCCATTAGGAATCGCCCTGGATACCAATTCGACTTCTTTCTTTTATCGACAATAAGCCGGAAAAACTTCGTGAGAGAGAGATGGAAATATATCTTTGACACTGAGGTCCTAAATCTAATAAGGCCACTCGGACTTTATGATAAAGAATGTATGATGTTAGAGCAAAGACGTAACAAAGTTGGGAAGACAGTTTTATCAGGTTATGCTCAAGACGTTTTGCTTTAGTGAATCTGAAATATTTTTTTTTATTTATATAGTGTTCAGCATTCGCTCATTAATTAAGTATATTTTATTTAATTTTTATTATTTTTTTTAATTGATTCTTAATTTAATTTGGGAATAATTCAAATATTATTTGATTAAATACTGAAATGATTGGGATATAAACAGGAAATTCATCATTTCATTATAAACATTTATTTTAAAACATTTTGTTCCTCCTTAGAACTTTTTGAGCTCTCTTACGTATTTTGTGTAGTTAAAACAAAATATAAATATTAGTATTGGCCGATTCTATCAATTTATAGGTATTTTATGTAAAATTTTTATAAATTATCTTGTTTTTTCTCCTTTTGAAGTCATCAGTGGGGATTTCTCGTTCTGAATAGCCAACCAACGTATTCTTGGTAAAATATTTCTTATATTCTTTAATATTAATCTAGTACTGCACTGTAAAAAGGAAATGCATTAAATTTAAGGTAAATGTGCTAAAACGAAATTTCATAAACATTTATTAAATGTGTTTAATATAATGCATTAAATTTAATAATTTACATTAATCTAAATTAATTTATTCCATTAAATCTAATATAATCATACATTAAATTTAAAGTTTTGATCATTATTTTTAAGGTGACTCTGTACAATAAATGTACAACCAGTGTTCATTGAATTTACGATATATTATCATATATTTAATGCACAAACATTAATATGAGGTCAAAAAATTCACAAACGGTGGAAATTTTTCCCATAGATAGTGTACCGTCACCTGTAGAGAGGTTTCAAACTCATTTGTTTCCGTCACTACCGGCAGACATGTACACCTCATCATAAGAAAATTATGTTCTTTAAGCAACTTATATCATACTAAATAAAAAGTCCAATACAAGTGGCGCCATCTCCCGGAATCTTATGCAATGTACCATGAATATTAAGGTAAATTTGTTTAATGTTACTTTATTGAAACTTAAGATACCATTTAATCAAATTTAATGTACAACACACTGATATTTGAATGAATTGCTTTAGATTTAAAGTACATGTAAATTAATCACGGTTTTAGGTACAAAATCATTAAATTTAATGTAGAATGGACATTAAATTTGCATTAAATTTAAGATTATTTTTAACAGTGTGCATTTACATATATTTTCTTAAAAAAAGGTTAAATTGGTGTGTAGAAAATGTAGTTTTAATGTAGTATTAGCGAATTTGTAGGATAGAGTTGAGGTAAATTTTAATTTTACTTATTAATAAAAGAGTCAAGACACATGTTAATTTTATCTTTTTATCGATCTGGTACAGTTTTTTTTAACGAAAAGACAATTTTTGAACGATATAGTATTTAGTCTTGGCTCTATTATCTAGTTCCTATAGAAAACAGCAATATTTAGTGTAGCCCTCCTGCCATTGCTTCTACATCAGTGAAAATCTATCGTTGATGATATTGCTATTCTACACTTTGAAGTAATACTTGAATACTCTTGAAAGTTTATTTTCAATTTCACTAGAGGTTAATCTCAGATATCTTCCATGCGGTATTGCCATATTTTCCAAAATTTGTCCACATAGAGAAAAATTAGAATTAAAGCACTGGTTATCTCTGACGGAGGTCAAACTACCACAGAGGCGGATAAGCTGAAGGATATTAAGATGACACCAGACTTGAATCAACATAAGGTTGAACATGTAGAACAATACCATCTTTCCTTAAGCTATTATGAGCATAACCTATATAAATCGATAGATAGTAGATAAAACCCTTTGCCCTTTCAAGTCACCTGGTAAGGATGGTATGTTTTTAGCCTTACAACAAAATTTTTCCGACATCATAATACTTGTCGATAATGTAGAAAGACATAAAAGTGTTTTTATTCCAAAAGTAGAAACAATAGACCACGCATGCATACAGGGGGTGGGGCAATGGTTGCAATTTTAGAACAAACCAATGTCGAACAGAAATCCTATCTTATTAAATAGATTGGAGAAGCTGGTGGACCGACACATCAAAATGAAAATAATGTTGTTTAGTTTTCTACATGCTTTATAGAAAACTCTACCGACATCTTGCTGTAATGACTTGTTACAAGAGCCCAAAATACGTTGTGAAATGATCGAACCTTTTTGGACATCAAAGTGTATTTGACAATAAATCTCATGATTTGATAGACAATAATTTAGATTGACGAAGCTCTGAACTGACAGCAATTGGATGAATCAGAGTAATGTTTACTTAGAGAGTAATGCCAGGGCTGTCTGCAGGAAGGAATTTTATAACTCTTGTTGTAAAGCCTGTTAAATGAACTAGAAGAAGCTAATTTACAGAGGTCCGAGGTTTGGAGGGACCGATGATGTGAGCTCATGTGATTTAGAAACAAGGAGAAGCTCGAAATAAATTCTAGTAAGCCCAATGTGGTACTTTTCACAAAAAAAATGGAAAAACTATCACCAGAGCCACTTATGCCTGGAATTAATTTTTGACTCCCAATTGAGATTCAAGCAATCTCTTCTGAACAATAAATCCTGGTCGTTTATAAAAGAATAGGATGAAGGAGCTAAAGTTGGATTGATTGCTAAGAGCATTAGGGTCAGAAATTCTTACTCTCTAGGACAGCATCGGACGATCTTTAAAGCAGAATTTGTTCCATTCTGCAATCTGTAGGAGAACCATAGACAAGAAAAAATAATAAATATATGCTCAGACAGTAGGGCTGCAATATTGGCCCTTAGGTCTAGTGTTCTTGATAACCTGAATAAGAAATGACTCCTTGTAGTTATATCTGTTCCAAATACTTCTAAATAAATACAAAAATGTTCGGTATGAGGACGAAGCCGAACGAAGGAAGATCAAGGGCCACCATACCTATTTTATCCATTCATTGTTCCTCGCATCGTGTGTTATTCATTTATAATAAAAGGAAATGGTTCATCATTCCTAAGGTCATCAGATTCAAAACTTGGTTTAAATCCTTAATAGTTAAATTATTTAAATTTTAAAGTTAGACTATGTTAGTGAATAAGAGAGATACTTTTTAATGAAATCTAACTCTTCGTTTATTCCTAAAATTAGTTTTCTAACAAAAACTTAATCTCCAATTTTAGACTGCAATATTACGTATTTCGTCTTATCCAGATAATTTATATTTTCTTTGAAATTCGCGCTTGGAAATCTGTAACATCATGTTCTAAATTTTTCATATCATAAGTGTATATCATTTATATCCTGTTATAATAAAAGCAGCTCAGTTTAAAGACTGTTAAATTGCACTAAAGGAGGAAATAGGAAAGAAAGAAGGGCCATAAAAGAAATTTTAGCTTCCTGAACTTTAATAGTTTTATATCTTAAGATCTTTTTTGAGATTTTTAAAAAGCGATTAATTTAAAATATTTCTTAATGCCTCAGTTGAAGAAGAAGTGGAATTTTATTAAAAGTTTGCTTTATTGCCAAGTTTTAGAGTAAAAAAGAGACCAAAAACATATTTTATAATAATTTCTATAATAGATTAAAGTTTTTTATGAATATGATAGAGTAAAAATAAATAAAGGATTAATCTGTAGTCATTTAGCCAAATTTTTTAGTTATTTTCACTTAGTTGATAAAAATGAGACTATTTTTATAGAATAAATCTAGAACATAACAAGAGAGAAGTAAACATTATATAAGAAGGTTACCTGAAATGAAATGTTTGTGTTTTTCTTCATTTTTTTGGTCGGATTGAGAAAAATTCTTCAACAAATTTAAAAGTAGTTGATTGGTTGTTCCTTTTCTACTCAATAACAGTTAAGAGTTATTGTAAACGTATTCCCCTTGCTACGAATTACAATTGAATGATTGCGTGCTTTACCGAGCCAGGAAACGGACAATCCGGCTCACACAATCGACCATTAAAAGTTTGGTGTTTCGTCTTCGGTCAACGACGGGGATTCATCAGTGGGTCCGCCATTACCTTTCTCTAACACTTTTTATGTACTTTCTATTATTTTGGAACTTGTATTTGAATCTAAACCTTAACGGAACCTATCTGTGAGATGTAATCTTACAATAGAGTATAGAGAATCTTAAAATCATGTTTCGAATTATAGAATAGGGATTTTAGTTCTGTATTAACGTATTATAGACGAACCGCATCCCAATCAAAAGAGGAGTAAGACTCGCCCAAATTATTTACAATGGCCCTGAAAGACTTGTTCAAATCATTAAATTGGGAAAATAAAGGGATATACATTAATGGTAGATTCCTAAATCATCTGAGATATGCAAGTGATATACTCTTGATCGCATCCTACTGGAAAGAGCTGCAGTCAATGATAAACGACCTCAATGAAACATCGCTCCAACGAGGATTAAAGATGAATCTCAGAAAAACAAAAATAATGTCAAACTCAGACGAACAACAAGTTATAACAATAAATGCAACCGAAATAGAACAAGTAACTGAATATATATATATATATATATATATATATATATATATATATATATACATATATATATATATATATATATATATATATATATATATATATATATATATATATATGTATATATATATATATATATATATATATATATATATATATATATATATATATATATATATATATATATATATATATATATACTTAGGCCAGGCCATAAGAGTGAGTAAAGACAACCGGACAGCCGAAATAACACGAAGAACTCGATTGGGATGGACGGCGTTCGGAAAACTCTCCTATGTTTTGAAAAATCAGAAAATTCCCTTATATTTAAGAACTAAAGTATTTGATTGTTGTATATTGTCGGTTCTAACATACGGAGCGCAGACGTGGACCTTTACAAAATCAAATTTAGACAGAATCCGTAAAACTCAAAGGGCTATGGAACGACACATGTTAGGAATATCACTCAGAGATGAAAAACAAAATGAGTGGATAAGAAGAAAAATCAACGCAGTTGACGCTATAGAAAGAGCAGCATCACTAAAATGGAAATGGGCAGGCCATAACGAACGAATAAAAGACAACCGTTGGAATTCAGAAATTGGAAAATGGCGCCCATATGAAGGGAAAAGATCCAGAGGCAGGCCACAGATGAGATGGAAGGATGACATAGTCAGACATGCCGGTTGATGTGACAAAGAAGAGCCCAGAATAGAGAGATTTGGAAACAAATAGGGGAGGCCTATATCCAGTTTTGGAAGGATGAAAACTAGGCTAAAATGAATGAAATGAATTAGCTTCTTTTTATTACCCGATATTTTACAGCACACGTTATACTTCAGTCCGTGAACGAAATTCATGACGTTAATCTTCTACAGGATGAAGATTGTAGACAGGGTCAATACAAGAATGCCTATAGAGTTTTGAATGCTGAAATAATCTGTATTAACAAATGGCGTGGCGAGAACAAGTTTTTCCTTTCTGCAAGCTACAATATTGTTTTTAGAGCATACATTCCTTATACTTGTTTGAAGGTATTAACGAGAACTTTAGTTTAAGCTATCGTCTGTTTTATTGGTCAATTAGTTATTGCAAAAATACGGAAACACTGTCAAAAATGGCTGTTTTTGGCAATGTTAATAATTATTGCAAAAAAAAGGGTATTTTTTCGAATCAAAAAGAACTGAAGCGGCCCCCTTATGTCTTACGAGATTTTAACTGAGGAATATCAAAAGCTGGCTTCAAAACACAAATTAAAAAAAAAGTGTTATGACCAACCGAGTTAGTAATTTTTTTTAAATCACAGCTTCATTGTTAATATATATTTGAAGTAATATGAATGGCACCCTAAAATCGTTGAAGGTCTTCCAAGAAGTGAAAGGTTTAAAGACGTAATTAATCCTGATATATGCAAAAAAAGAAAAATATTCAGACCATGGAGAATGGATGATTTCCAGACAATTCTTACAATTCTGTCAACAACTTACTTTGTATCAAAGAACCTACTACTTAAAATTAAAGAATGAGATCTTAGTCTAAAGGTGCGTATAAATATGGCGAGTCGAGCCCGAGTAGAGTATGACTCGAACTTCCAACGAGACTCCTTTGAAATTTTGCCGATTTCTATTGTTATCGAGGGCCATCGTCGGCAAGTTTGAAAAGAGGTAGTAATTGCAGTTGCGTCACAAGAAGTCAATTTTTATATAGTTCTATTGTTTTCGAGTAGCTCGATCGATACTCACAGCGATCCATTTTCTGTCGGTTTTTTGGTGCGAACTCAAAGGTTTTTTTTTAATCTAGTGAGACCGGTTTATGACACGCTTTTTCGAAAAAATTTACTTTGCAGTGAGACTGAAGACACGAGATTTTCTTTTTTTTTGTTAATGAAATGAAATTTATTTAGCACTTGGCATTAATTGATTAAAAGTTGTTCATAAGTGAATATGAAGTGATCGGAAGAAAATAGAGGAACCTGAAAATAATTTCCAAATATGTGAATTATGGATAAAAATTTTAGAGAAGAAGTTAATGTGTGATATGAAATTGCCTCAGAAAATTTGCAGAGACCAGCGAGAAGAAAATTTCGAGTGCGTCTGCCATATGGAAATGGGCTGCTGATAATATATTTTTCTTATAGAAATAACTGCTTCTATTTTGTTTAACATATATTCAAAATGTAACGAAGGGATTTTGGCGAGATTTCTGTATTATTCGCTAATATGTTGGAACTATAAATTTTCAAGAAGTTCGAATCCTGACCATTTTTGTATAGAAGGTAGTGTGCTATTGTAGTCCAAGTTTTCGTTTTTTATTTAATATAATTTTTACGGTAAAAATCCGACTGCATAAAAGTAACAAAGCTGTCGTTTGTTCTTCATTATCAGACAAAGTATGATAATTGTATGCACACCTGTGAAGAGGCATAAACCAAAACCATAGAAATTCTCGGAACAGATTTCATAAATAATTCGGCTTTCCGAATTCGGATAACGCAAGGGGTATATATTGTATGTATCTTAAGTACGTATTTGAGAAGAGAGTTGTATACTTAAAAGATAATTAGATTTAGAAGTATACATCTCAATTGGGCAATTAACAATAATGACATTTTTAAATATACTTCAGATGTGTATAAATGCTATGTTATTGTCTTAAAACTTTCAGCGAAAATTGAAAATTTCTATTTTTACTCCAAAATTTAGCGAATCTACAACTTATAGGCGAATTAAGCAAAGGAAAAGTGGAACTGTGTGCTAGCCTGAACCGTACCCTAGAAGAAAAAAATATAATACTAATGCTTCAAAAACATATTAAGAAGACACGTTCATGAATTAGAAAGTTTTTAGTTAGAAAATAAAAAGCAAGTCTCGATAAAGTTTTGAAAGTTATGAAACAAGACCAGAATATGCCTGGCATGCGAAAAACCAATATGTAGAAAGTACTGACAAAAATGAATTTCTCGTAGGGAAAGTGAAAATAGAGGTGAAACAGAGGAAATACGTTTAGAGGAAACGGTATTTGCGGGAAATTAGAAAATACCACAGAGGAGGCATCTGGATGTAATCTGTCTCAGTACAGGATACATAGTACAAGAAATGTATGAAGATAAGAAGATAGCAATTTTTCGTGAAGCATTCTTGGAAGGGTTATCGACAGATTTAAAACCCTTATCCGCTCAGGGCTACAAACTCATTACAACTCATATTGGAGGGAATTTATAGGAGTTTTGCAGCAGTTTGAACTGAAATCTACCAAAAATTAACATGAATAAATGACGCCGAATATCTTTCAAAGATATTTTTATCAAATGATACAACTGATTCCGGAGAGGGCAGTTGTAGATTTGGATAACGCCAGTTATCATTCTTGACTGGTGAAAAAGTTGCCAATAACATAGTTGAAAAAGAGATATTACAGATTGATTATCAAAAAAACATATTTCCTTTATGAACGGTTTACTAAAGAGGGAACTTGTAAAAATTGCGAATGAGAAAGAAAGAAAATTTAAGAAACATGTGATAGCCGAATGGGCTGAAGAACTTGGAAATGTTAAATTTATATGGGCACAACTAATTCGTAACTCGGGATAACCCAAAATGTAAACTATAAGGAATACGTTAATTTCTTAATACATTAAAAAAATTATCAGCGAAGACTGGTGAAAGGGCATTAGCTATGTTATTAAAGAAAAACTTAATTGAAGTTTGCATCGATGCAGCCACACTCGCCGCGACAATCATCGCTAAACAAACCAGTAAACAAACTAGTTAAATTTCACTTTTTACTTTGAAATATTAAAGATAATTAGGAAATAACATTCCTGAAAAAAGTAGGTTCCTTTTTAGCAACCTGAAAACCGCCATATTGAACCGTGAACAGATTACTGACGACCTACATATAAGCTAATTTCGAGATTAATTAAGTAATATTTCGAAAATAAGAAAAACTACCTCTTATTTATTTCGGAATGTAATGATATAAGGAAAATATAATAATAAAAAAAATTTCAGCCAATTTGATATCATGAGGTATTGTAATATTGGCCAGTGAACGGGAAAACACAAACTCGTGTAAAGGCTGATTTCCAAGATTTATTAATAGATCTTGTAAAAGTACAACAAAAAGGTATCTTTTTTATTTATAAATATAGGAGATAATATGTAAATAAAACCACTTAAAAAATTAGATTTATTTCTAATTTCCCGGCACCACAGTTATCTTGAACCCCATATAAGCTGATTTCGGGATTCATTATTAAATATTTGGAAAATAAGAAAAAATTAACTAAATTTCATTTTGGAATATAAAGAATATAATCAAAACTTGAATATTTTTTTTCTCTACCCTTTATTGGTTTACATCGTCCAGACACTAGAAATCTCTTTTGGTGCCGGGCGTCAAAGAAGGGTTAGAACCGACAAAGATCAGTTCGTTGCAAGCTCGTCACGCGCTCGACTCGCCATATTTATACGCACCTTAAAGCTACTCAAAAAACGGTCCTATCTGCGATTGCCCGAACTATTAGAAAGTTTGTGGAGAATGCAGCATGATCCTAATATCATAGAGTTTAAACCTTTTGATATGCGAGTGTACTCGTATCTGCTATAAGTGAATATACCATGAAGGGTTTACAAAGCCATTTAGCTATATCATAACAATAAACGCCTTTATTAAAATTACTTTTAGAAAAAACTTTGCTCCTATTTGGATGTAAATTATATTACCACCGACACAAATTGAATTTGGTCAGCTTTTCCATGTTTTTGTAAAGAAAGTGAATATGCTGCAAACTAATTTTCAATGCTTTCAATAAAAATCGAATTAAAAAATCTTGACTCGTTTTCTAAATCTTATAACGAACACACACACATTCACAGTTTCAGTTTCTTGTAACGGTTTTAATTTTGCTATAAAATGAAAACCGCTTTCAGGCAATAGAAAATAGAGTGAAAACCATGGCACCTGTAAAAGTTTTTTCTTTTTGTTCGCTGCCAAGCCAAATGTTGTTCTAAAGAAGTTTAAATTAAATGGCCTCTAGACGGGTCGTCGAGTAGAAAACTGAAAATGAACGGGAGATTTACGTTACGTTCTATTTTAGCGTTGATTTGATTTTTGGAAAAATGTTTTGTCTGTAAATAAACCATTAAAAATCCTTGAGCAAAAGTTTATTAAATTTTATGTTTTTTGTACAGTATGTATTTTAGTAATTTTTAAATCTATTAGTTCAGGTTAGTTAGTTAAAGGGACTTTCAATGTCTCCGTTTTCTATAAAAATTTTACCTATCAATTTGGCGTCATTGTTTGGTCACCTTTTGCACGTAGGGGACCAAAGTTAGAGCTGCTTTGTGATGTCAATATGTCATAGCCAGAAAATACTTCACAGTGGGACCTTTTTCGCTTTATTCCACTCATATTATACATGCTTAATAGAATATATTTCTATTGAAAAACACATCAACCAGTATTGGGCATTAATCAATTAAATCTTCATTCAATTAATTAAATGATTGAAAATTTAATTGCGATTAATTTAATCTAATCAATTAAAATTAATTGCAATTAAAATATTAATTGTGCGTTACAATTAATTTAATTAAATTAATGTATATTAATTGTTGCTTTCAACTAAATCAATTACAATTAACTTTTTCAATTGTTCTAAAAAACAAATAAAAGTAACAATTAACCCGCTTGGATATAGATAAGGTAGACACTTATTACTATTACGTTTTTAACTATTGTCGTGTACTGTAGGCAGCAAGGAAGTGATGGTATTGGCTCTCAATATGTGTTCTGGGTAATTTTTGGAGAAGGTGGAAACACAAAATTTTCCGAATTTTTCGATGATTTTTTGCATACCTCCTATTTTTGGGTCGTAGAACACAAATATTTTGTCAATCTTCGCCCCTCTCGCGTTATTTTTCCGAAAAAAAAAATTTCCACTCAACTTGTATTTTTCTATCACTATCTTAAATTTTGGGCATTTATAGTAAAAGACACACACACTACACAATATTTAATATTTTTGTTTAACAAAATTTACATAAATTATCGCGGAAAATACGTATTTGCCGTAAAACCTAAGAGAACCGTTGTCGTTTAATACTGTTTCTAGATGTGCATGGTTGGCTGCATACGATTTAAATCTAAACACGTGATGCGAAGTTGCCAAGTTGACGTGGATTTTAAATTTCATTAGAATGGAAAACTTGACAGTTCAAATGCAACCATTTCAGTATTGTTGCGTAAAATGTGCGTAAACGTGCAGGATCGGGATGCCAAGTATAAACAGGTTGTTTAGCAAGCTACGTTGATCGAAAAACGAAAATTATAACTAAATTAACCTGAAATAACCTGAAAAATTTTTCAATGATTTTTTACATACTTCCTATTTTTGGATCATAGAACACGAATAGATTGTTTTTCATCGCCGATCTTGCTTGGTTTTTCCATGAAATCTAAATAAGTTTAGTTCACGTTAGTTTAATTATAATTTTCGTTTTTAGATCAACGATCTGTTTATATTTGGCATCCCGATTATACACGTTTACCCACATTTTACGTAACAATACTGGAATGACCACAATTAATTGCATTTGAACTATTAAGTTTACTATTCTAATAGAATTTAAAATCCACATGAACGTGTCATCATCACATGACATGTTTGGATTTAAATCGTATGCAACCAACCATGCATGTCTAGAAGCAGTATAAAACGACAAGACAACGGTTTTCGCACGTTTTATGGAAAATTCGTATATTTCCACGGTTATTTATGTAAATTTTGTTAAAGAAATAATTAAATATTGGGTGTTGTTTGTATATTTTACTATAAATACCCAAAATTAAAAGGTAGTGATCGGAAAACAGAAGTTATATGAGAGAAAATGAATTTTTTTTTCGAAAAAACCACGGAAGATCGGCGAAAATTGACAATATATTCATGTTCTACGACCCAAAAATAGGAGGTATTTAAAAGAATAATCGAAAAATTCGGAAAATTGTGTATTTCTACCTTCCCCAAGATTTACCGTGTTTTGTTCTCCGGCAAAAAAAGTTATTATGTTTTTGTTGACGTGTCATAAAATTTAATTAAAATAATTTAACCAATAGCAGCTTTTATTTTCTACATACCTTGATACTGCGTACATTTATTCATAAATACTCATAACTTACACTTAGTTTTGGCGCCACTCCGCTTTTAATACAATAGTAAGTTTTAATTGTTAGTTTTTAATCAAATACACCAAAAAGATTGAAAATTGATTAATTGTTAATTGTGGAAACTCGCGATTAATAATTAATTAATTATTAGTCACGAATTTTCATAATTACAATTAATTAATTGTAATTGCGGCAGGCGTAATGAACAATTAATTAATTGTTAGTTTTTAATTGTAAAAATAATTAAATTTTGCCCAACACTGACACTAACATTGCATTTCATATATATTTTTATCCGCTGAATATAACCTGAAAGCAAAGTGAGCTCTAAATGGGCTATCAATTCCCGATTTTTACTATATTTTGAAAAAAATACGTGATTTAAACTAAAATTTGGAAAAATATCACATAAAATCTTCAATAGTTTTAAGAAAAAAGTTTATTAAAGCATATATAAATATATAATGAATGGCCGCTCAATGGTCAATGTCAAGGTTATTTTCAAGGTTACTTCCACTTAGTCCCCGTGCTACCAAACAACTTTTGTATGAAACATTTCACGAAATACTGCGATCTTTTTGTTTTGACCTTAATATCACCTTGGTATTTAACTTTCACCTTGAGGTCCAGGCCATGTATGATGGTAAAATTTCCCGCCCTTTTTAATTCCGGGGTCGAAATTGGGGGGTCTTTACTATCTATTACTCATCTATGTTCTGTTAGTAGGTTTTTCCAACTATTACATAACCGCTCACTGTCGTTTCTGCTATTTAAGTTGTTGGGTCATTTTGCAATTTTGATGCCTTCCTTTATAACTCTTGTAGACAAGTTTTGACATCTCGATGGCATTTTTTGTTCTTGAGAAGTTGATTTTATATCCAGTGCTTAAAAAATGTTGGGGTAGTACAGAAGAAATTGTTTTCTTCTGCACACATCACACCTGTAAGAACATCTAGAGAATATATATATATATATATATATATATATATATATATATATATATATACATATATATAAGAGGAAGAGTAGTTCTTGACCGACTAGTTAGAAAGGAAAATTCTAAAATCTTGGGATAGCGGTCCTAGGGCTGAATGAAACTCTGTTTTTTATAAACGCCGAGCTTTCGGAAGTTTATTATTTCCTTCTTCAGGGCTACAATACAGAACGGTTATGTTAATTGTTATTTTAACTTTACAATGTAAGATGTTTAATAAAAAATAATTCTAAATTCAAAAACTTACGTGCAAAATGAGTACATTTATGGCTTTGAGACAACAAAACGGAAAATCCATGCAGGCGTTATTGATTTTTGCATAATTTTTTACATTTTATTATTAAAATGTTTTTTTTAAACCCTAATATATAATATTCTCTTGTGGTTCTTTTTGGTTATACTAAATGTAGGTTTGTCTGATGAGAAAATCCTTGAAACACTGTTTTTGTGGTCGATGGGATCGTTCAAAAACGTCTAATTTTATTTTAGCAGTAAATTTGAATGTAGAATCAATACGTTTTACAACATGGGATATTTTTCCAAATTTTAGATTAAATTGTCGCATTTTTTCGAAGAATCGTAAAAAACGGGCATTTATAGTGTATTTAGAGCTTATTTGACTGCAGAATTTTGTTTATCGGACAAAAATACATAAGAAATGCTAAGTTGGTGTTTTTTTAATGATGATTTTTGATTAAAATATTTTCCATTAAGCGATCTGAAATTTTTGAAATTTTGTGAAAATTGGCATGTTTGACCCTAAGTTAAAAGTACTGGAGACTATAAAAACAGAAAAATTGGGATCACAATTGGTCGATTAATATTTGAACTTCAATTTCCTCTGACTGGGAAAGCCGTACCTCATCATACGAGTGGAATAAAATTTTTTGAACGAAACGCGAGAAATGTCCCACGATGCGCCTTCTAAATACTTCTCACCTAATTTTTTTTATTATAAAACACTTTATCAAATATAATAAAATCAAGAATAAGATTTAGAGTAGAAAATGTTGTCATTATTGAAAGTTACTAGGTATGTATGTGTGTATGTATCTGCGTAGAGTTGGGGACCTCTACACTGCGACCTGATAGATCTATAGTGCCTCTTTATTGCTGCCTAGTCGTCAGAGTTACCTTATCGGCTAGAGCAGGTCCTCCAGTCCTATTTCCCTCAGGAATCTCAGGATGTTGGACAGCTTCAATGTGGGTAGCTCCTCTTCTTCGATTTGGTGCGCTCTCAAGAACCGCATCCTAGAGCGCCGCACTCTGCAAGGATATGAATAATGGTTTCATCCTCCTCACAGAATCTGCCCTCTTCTCTTTCTACCAGTCCAAGTTTCTTGAGGTGTCCCTTCAGGTGGCAGTGCCTCGTTGGAGCCCCTGTCAGAACTCTGAGCTGGTTTTTACTCGAGCTTTGAATCTCTTCTAATCGTAGTGCCACAGAAGTATCTTCGCTTGTCTTAATCCTTGCAGCTCCCTACAATAATTGGATCTCCTGCTTTCTTCTATCTTTAGGACTTCCAGCATTACGGTGCTACTGGTTCCACAGAAAGGCTCTGACCCTAGAAAAGGTATCTCAGCCCCTTTCCTCGCGAGCTTGTTTACTATTTTATTCCCCTGTATCCCTGTAGGTCCCGGTTACTAGGTAACGCACACTCAGTTGTTTCTTTCGTGACTAGATAGATTTTTTTTTATATCACTCCATATTTCACGTGAAAATTTTGTATAAACTAACTGCAAAATAATTTATAACCTGATGCTTCAGTTCCGGATATCGATTTTTGTGAAGTTTTTAGCTTTAAATATCTAGAGATCAAGATATGTAATTCCGATACTACTATCCGAATATTTGATAAGATATATAAATTGTTTCTTTCCGATCTTGGTCGACACACAGCTTAAAAAATCTAATAATAAAAATATAACACAGAATCAATTTTTAGTTATCCTTTTAAACTTGTTCGTATTAGTTGTGAATATACAATATTTGGCGCTGGCGGCAAAATCCTGTAAAAAAGCATCAATAATCTTCTTAGGGTCACAAACCGACGATACCCTGGAGATATTGCACGTGATGACATATTTATAGACTTTTCGTTTAAACGTCTCTAGAGGGCTAATATCGTAACTTCCCAGATGGAAGTAGTTTAGTTATAAATTTTGTAGATAGGTGTGAAAAAATATGAAATATAAAAGACTTTCATACGGCAATTTTTTAATATATTTCCTTACAAATTATATTTTATGGAAGGAAACAATATTTAGAAAAAAGACATTATAGTTTAAAATATATTTTGGACCAATATGTTTTGTCATTTTTATAAATGATAAAAGTTTTTTTTTAAGAATGATTTTTAATTTTAAAGTGGTCTATTAGCTTATTTTTTAGAAATTATCGTTGCGTTTCATTAGTATTTTTATTAAAATAAATGTTTATTTTGTAACAGAAATATTAATTTTCTTTACGCTCAACGGCCAACAAAAACTATTTTTTTTTTGGAATTTTGACTATTTGATGTATTTAAAACCATCAATGTATCAAATAGTCATTAAATATTCCAAATTGCGTCGATTACGTTATAAGTTTAGGCGAAAAGTAAATACACCCTCTTATTCGTTTCAAGGTACTGCTCGTCTTCGTGTCGCACGGAAGTTAGTGGGGGTAATATTGCGCATAGGCATTCCCTACGATCTTCTGTCCAGAACTAACCTGAAAGAAGTTAGAAGTGCTAAGTGGGTCAGAATTTGCGAAAACGGCCAAAATAATTTCTATTTAAGAAATTTAAAATAGAAGGTTGGCTATAGGAACGTTTCTATTAAACCTCGGTAATATGAACCGTCAGTCTTTTCTTTCTAAATTTTCGTCTCGAGACAAAGGCAACAGTGTTGTGGTTGTGTCGTGCCCAGTTACATTTATGCGCCGCTCTTCTATTTGATATTAGATTGTCGAGAAACAAATATCAACGATTACAAAAAATTTCATTTATTAGATTATTAAGGCAATATATATATATATATATATATATATATATATATATATATATATATATATATATATATATATATATATATATTCCCTTAATAATCTAATAAATGAAATATCTATTTAAAGTTAAGTCACGACGGAGAGCAGAGGTAAGATACACTGTCCAGAAATACAAAGTTGGTGTTTTGGTCCCTTATAGAAAGAAGAAAATATATTCTTTAATCAAAAACTATGCTCCTAATACACGGTTGTAAGTTTAAATTAGTACAAGTGTTCGATGAGTTACAAAGTGAGAACGAAGCATTTGGACTATCATGGAAAAATTATTAATTAAAATTTGTTTCCTTCATTTCAGTTTCGTATGTTCAATTTATGACGTTGATACGAGTAGAGTAATTTTTTATTAAAAATAGTTTGTTTTTAAACATGTCTGCATTCCTAATTTAAATACCCACTCACTTATTTTAATCACACTATTTCAATATTGTCAGAATTATTTTTTCGGTGTATATAACATGGACATAAAATAGGAATAAAACATAAAAAATGAAACCTTAAAAAAAACAACAATCTAATTACCTATTCAAATAAAAATGATATGCAGAAAATTTATCTCATCTAGATAATCTCGAAGTTAATTTAATTATGAACAGCTGATTGGCGTGGCTACATTATTACGAGCAAATTACTTTCATAAGGCTAGTTTTTAGCAAGTTGAGATTAATGTGTCGGATAGATATCAAATGCTGATAACATTGGGAGTCATTCTCTAAAAATTCTACATCGCGTCGCCTAGATTAGTAAAAAATATATATTTTTAATTTCAAAAATGTATAGATCACAATGTATTTTTTTATACTTAGTGATGAAAAGTTATTGTTTGATAAGGCTAGTTGTTAAAATCTTGACTATATATATGTTGAAAACACACACACACACATACACATATATATATATATATATATATATATATATATATATATATATATATATATATATATATATATGTTTATGAAGCTTTTACGGATCCCTCCGTGTGAGATGCAATAGCAGTGGATATGTTCACATTATGCCGTTGTAGTGGTGAAATCACACATTCAGCAAACGTACAACTATATGCAACTCCGTGAATAGATGAAGTAAAATACGAACAGTAATTGCAAACTTCGTTCCATCATATCCTTTCCGTGTTAGAGGTTGCACAGTGAATGAATTGCTTCAGAACACAATTCATCCTATTACATCACTATCGAGGTGATGGCCTACCACCGCGTTTAGTGTTGCATACTTCCTTCCGATCTATCCTTTGCACAAACAGGTGCATGTCGGTACCCTGATGAGTCTAGTAGAGACGAAACATGTACCTCTGCCGTATCACTGTAGCGGGGAGGGTAAGTTTTGACTTTCTTCTCAATATGGTGGTACAGGTAGGCCAACATCTCGATAGTGGTGTAATAGAATGGATTGTGTTCTGTAGCAATTCATTCACTGTACAACCTCTAACACGGAAAGGATATGATGGAACGAAGTTTGCAATTACTGATCGCATTATACTTCATATATATATATATATATATATATATATATATATATATATATATATATATATATATATATATATATATATATATATATGTTAATGCGGCTTTCACGGATTCCTCCGTCATCCGGTGGGAGGTCGGAGAAGCCGCGTTCAGTATGTGCATGCTTCCTTCCGATCTGTCTTTTGCACAGCCAGGTGCATGTCGGTACCCTGATGAGTCTAGTAGAGACGAAACATGTACCTCTGCCGTATCACTGTGGCGGGGAGGGTGAGTTTTGACTTTCTTCTCGGTGTGGTGGTACAGGTAGGCCATCATCTCGATGGTGGTGGAATAGGATAAATTGCGTTTTATAACAATTTATTGTAACTGTGCAACCTCTAACACAGAAAGGATATGATGGAGAGAAGTTTGCATTTACTGTTCGCATTTTACTTCATATATATATATATATATATATATATATATATATATATATATATATATATATATATACATATATATATATATATATATATATATATATATATATATATATATATATATATATATATATATATATATTTGAGACATTTGCTATTTATTTATTTTCATAAATAAAATTTCTTTGGATAGGAAAAACGCTAAATTACACAAATATTTTAAAATGACTCACAAAACAAAGCAATATTAGTAATCTTTGATAACCAACATGGCTCTCAAAAACATAAAATTACAGAGGATGGTGTATTCTTCACAACCAGCGAAATTTTACAAAAAATAAATATAAATAAAAAATGACGGGGAGTGTGTTAGATCTTGTCAAAGCATTTGATAGTGATTACTGACCTTCTGTATCAATATTTATAATGAGAACTAATCGTCACATCATCATTCTCAAAGGTGTTCAAATATTCAAAATATGGTGAAATTCCAGCGGTCACAATAGTGTTCAAATACTGAAAATATGAAGAAATCACAGCAGATTTGAAAATTAGAATCAAGGAAGAGAATCATCTAAAGAATAAGGCTTACAGGATTGGTGAATATGCCATCAAGAGACAAACAAACAAACTTTCGGAGGGCCAGAGGAGGTAATAGTAGTGTCCAGCCGATCACCAGGTTGGCATCGCCTATAAAACAGGGTTCTAATAGAAAATTTCACAAAGGAGCAATGGTTATCGATAGTAGCAAGGCTTTTGACAAGGTATTGGACTCATTGGACTTATAATTAAGCTTACAAAATTATAGGGATCCCCAGTTATCTGTTATGGCTTATCCTAAATTTTCTGGAGGGCAGATCATTCGTATTATCGTCAGATAATGCTATATCTGCAATGAAATTAATTAGAGCGGGGGCCCTTCAGGATTCTCCTCTGTCCTCACTCTATTCAATCTATATACATCAAACATACCATATGATCAATATAGCAAACTCTTTTAAGTCACCGACGATGATTGCTTTTGCGAAGTCCTTAGGGTCATTTCGATTAATAATACTGAGACTACAGTGACATATAAATAAGCTGAAAAAATGGATGAACAATTGGAAAATTAAGTTAAACCCTGCAAAAACGTCATGTTCACTAGATCTTGATTGTCCATCTCAGACGGTAAACTATCCATTTCTAATACTCAAAATCCCTAAAGGGATTAGGCAAATTATTTAGGACTGGTCTAAAACTGCTTTGACAGTTTTCTACTCTCTGCTGAATCGAAACAGTAAGCTCAAACTAATGAGCCACAAGCTCTTCATAAGATCGATCCTATCCTTTGGTGCTCCTACGTGGATCACCATGGGAAGATTAAGATTCAACAGATTAGAAAACTTTCAAAATAAAATCTTCAATCTCATTCGTAGAGTCTCATACTATGTCAGGAACCTTATAATCTACAGAGATCTTAAATGTGAAACTTTCACCTACTTTATTGAACATACTATAGCTAGATACTTGATGAGAGCTGAGTCCTCTAACAGTAATCTTATTACAGCATCTCACAGCTACACCGTCACCTCTATCCATTTGTTAGGAATTGGTTACTCGACCATTACCTGGGTAATTTTTTAAGAATTAATTGCTTTAAAAGCAAAATCCAAATCATTCTCAAACTCGAGAAAAATCTATGAATTCTGTCCAATACGAGAATTACAAAGATTCAATGTAATGAAATTCAATGAGCTTAAACCAGTTTGCAGGTGTCGGTATACTGCCAACGGGAAAAATTTTCACCCTTTTCTGCCAGTTCCTTGAAATCTGAAGTATTCCTAACTAAAATAAAGCCCGTTTGTCCAATATAATATAAAACTATTTTCAGTTGGTTGATACATCTAAAAATAACTAAAAGGAAAAAGTTTTATCTCTGCTTCGCCAGCTTAAAATTTTGTATATAAGGTTTTTTAAACTAGAATCCTTTCAAAAAATACAAATTTATTTTAATTGGTGCAATTTAAACGTGCTCTTTTTCTAAATATTTACATTCTATTTTCCCTTTAATTAACGACCGAGTAATTTACGAGTCCCAATTCAAAGCTTTACAAATAGTTACTTGTGTTGCTTTTGCAACTTTCCCGTTTTTGATTAGGGTTTCTTATTTATTTAAATGAATTTCGTAGGCTATTGTGTTTTCTACTCCTTTCCTTCTATTTTTCTGGACCGGGGTCTTATTCACATGTAAATAGGAAAAAAGGTTGCTTAACAAGAGAAACAAATTGTTTTTAAAATTAGCAGGCGTCCTGACTTAAGCAGTTTTTGGAATAAATCGATGAAATTTTACAGGATTATGTGAAACTAATATTTTAGCTTCGATTTATTGAAAATGCGAAAAAGTCGATGTTCGAGAAAAGGTATTTTGCTTTTTGCAAAACTTATGTTGTTTTTTTTCTTTAAAATTTTAGACATAAATATGCGGTGTTAAATCAAAAATGACGAAGGACTGGATTTGTATGCAACGTGCGAGGTATTTAGTTATGTCCTTAGTAGAAAAGTATCTAATATCAACAGATATTAAATGAAGGTAAAAAATTATTCAGATATGTAATAAGGAAATAGGACAGTCTTTTTTATAGATTATCGCTTATTTGATGAAAAATCGTTCTGGTCAGTCAATTTTAGTTTAGTAAATGCAACTGCAGGGTGGATCAGCAAGTACTACGTGTATCAACTCATATTTGTTTAATGAAATACATTTATATAGTTACATTTTTAACCGACTTCTAAAAGAAGGAGGTTCTCAATTCGTCGACTATGTATGATTTTTTTATGTATGTACACCGATTACTCCGAAACGGCGGCACCGATTTGATTGAAATTGTTTACGTTATGTTCAGGAAGTTGCTGCGGTGGTCCCTTATTTTTTTGGATGAAATTAGTGCAGTAAAATCCAAGATTGCGTTGACAATATGGCGGCCAAAAAAATAATTTTGTTGGATTTTGCCTAAAATTGATATTGCGGGGTTTTAGGAGCGTATAAAAACTCAATATGCAGTATAAAATATATATAGCTAAGAAATTTACGTCTCAAGTTTTTTAAATATCGATATTGGGAGCTTTTGGGGCCTATATTACCAATCTAAAATTAATTTAAAATTGAAGATAGCGGATTTACTTTGACAGACTAAATATATGTTTGACACAATTTCACTGGCATTTGTAGAATTCTGAGAATCAAAGAATTTTTAGTGGTTCATTTTAGGGTAATTTATAACTTTGGATAAAATGGGTACTTTTTTGCCACCTTGGAGTCATTGCGAGGTCCACTTATCTCGATTAGTACTTAGTTCACATAATTTATGTATATCATAATGAATTAAAAACTAAAAATCGAAAAATAAAATTTTTATAAAAAGAATTAAACCGACTTCTAGAAGTGCGCTAAAATGTGAGAAATAACTATAAATTTTTATACGAAATTGAAATTTTTGAGGCCGACGCCAAATTATTTGTAAATGAAATAGTTACCTACTAATATATACAAATTATGGCAAGAAAGCAATTACAAATAAAGTATTTTTAATCTGTTTATGCGAATCACATTTTGTGAAGTATTAGTTTAGCGGCACTTTCAAAAATTTCAATTTCATATAAAAATTTATAGTTATTTTTTACGTTTTAGCGCAGTTTAAGAAGTCGGTTCAATTTTTTTAAAAATTTTATTAGATTTTATTATTTTTTATATAATATGCCCTATACTTATTTTCAGCTGTTTTCAACATATTTATACTTTTGACATTGAAAATCATTTACCGTTTTACAGGTATTTATCCTTATCTAAGGTTTTAAAATTTGAAATTAACCAGATAATGTCAAATGAGTGTCATAAAGTTGTTATTCAAATTTAAATTTTTCTGTGCTATTACTACATCTAAAATGCTTCTCGTTGAAGATGAACCTACAGAAATTTTAATTACGTTGAAGATTAAATAAGGATTGTAGAGAAATTCGTAATATGTTCAATGATAAATGTTTAAATTGTTCGCCTATTGATAAATGGACAGTGTCTAGGGTAGCAATGAAGGGAAGAAAGGTCTGTTAAAGGTAGTGTTAAAATGGTCATCCTTATATTCCCTAGGAGAAAAAATTAAACATATGATCACTACCTCACTACTGCAACTAAATATTTTCATTTAAAGCTGTTATTTGGGCGATGGATTTAGCTTTTTTTTATAAATGAACAACCAACATATTTAGATGTTTCGATCTTAACAATAACCGCCATCAGTTCTCAAATTATTGCAAAATTTTTAAAAAAGCAAGATCCAATCACAACAGAATGAATCAAAAATCACTCATAAATCATGAAATATTGCAATACCTGCTTAGTTTAGATCCATTAATAAATAGTTATAAATAAAGGAAATCAAATCTGCAAAAGCATTTTTGAAGAAGCTGAGAAAAGAATGGTTGTAATAAAACATAAAAAAATTGGTCCAAAGACCATATGATGTTTAAAATCCGATCAGCAACGTTGCTGTTGTGCTAATGCGGACGGTAAAATAGTATTATGGAAAAAATTGTTGCTTAAATATTACGAGCTAGAATGTAACCGAGTAGGAGTGGTTTAGGCTTGGGATTGTTCAAATCAAAATTGGACTTGATGCCAAAATTTTGTTTTCCTCAAGTTTGTCTACTTTTTTAAAATTAGAAAATTCCGACGTGTATTTTAGACAGAATAGCTAAAGTGGGGCTAAATAGCTTTAAGCTTGGAATGGTCCAAATCGTTTAAAATTTGTCTTGTAGATTATCATTTTCTTGCCTACCGTGCCCGGTCGAGTTTACAAAAAAAACATAGAGACTTTATAAATACATTTTTGATGAGAGAGTTTAATCGTTATTTGTTCATACATTGGCAACACTAGATGAGAAAATATTTGACCCAATTACAAGATAATGGATTCATTTAATATGAAATGTATAGATCCAGAACGTTCGAATAACAGATAGCCCTTCATTTGTAATGCATCCGGATCTATTATCAAATCGTCGAGAAAGTACCTAATCCGGATTGGGAATTCGAGCTCTATGCAAATCTGGAAAAATATCATTGTGCAGTTTACTTTAGTTAAACGGAACGGCGCCCTATTTTTACGTTACGTAAGCCATCGGTTTTAGGTAATATTTTACTAAAATACGTTTACTTAACTCTTACAATATTTCTCTTTTATAGATAATCATAAGAAAAAAATTGAAATGTGGCTATAGTTGATGACTAATTTACTGTTTAATTTTTTTTGAATACTATGATCGTAAATTAACAACAATAAAATAGACCAAAACAATTAAATGCGGGACCCAGTGGGTTTTTATAGCCGATAAGGCTCCACCAAAGTTATTTATATGCATTTTGACTCCCTGATTATGAATATCGAGGATGGAATCCCGAAAAATGATCAAGTAATTTGGTATAAACAAAAAAATTATTAATAAATAAAAAAATTGTTTTTTTCTCTAAAATAAAAAATATTTTCGTATTTCTCGGCCGATTATACTGGGTAACAGCCAAAATGTATGGAAAGAAGAAAAAATACCAACCTCCTGGAGAGAAAGTGTGATAATACCAAGACTTAAGAAGGGCGATAAAACGTGCTGCTCAAATTGTAGGGGTATATCCCTTATTAACACAGGATATAAAGTCTTCTCTCTAATGATCTTAGAACGATTGACTGCGTGTGTGGAGTATCAAATAGGAGATTACCAGTGTGGATTTAGAAAAAACCGCTCAACTGTAGATCAGATATTCATGATTAGGCAATTAACCGAGAAATGTTGGAAATACAACAAAACATTGCACCAGCTATTTATAGATTTTAAACAAGCATACGATAGCATCATAAGAGTGGATTTGTGGAATGCCATGGCAGAACTGGGCATACCGAAGAAGCTAATTAACCTCACCAAAACATGTGTAGAGGGATCTACAAGTGCAGTAAGACTTGAAGGAAGATTGTCAACCTTCTTTACAATCAACAGTGGTCTTAAACAGGGCGATGCGCTATCTCCACTCCTCTTTAACGTCGCCTTGGAGAGCATCGTGCGAAAAACCAACACAAAAACGCTCCTCTTTAGAAATCAAGGTCCGCGCATCATATTGGCGTTCGCTGATGATATCGATATTGTAGGTAATACAACCACCAGTGTCAAGGAAGAGTTCTTCAAACTGGAAAATGCCGCAAAGAAAGTTGGCCTACGAATCAACGAAGAAAAAACAAAATATATGGCTACAGCAAGAACGGAATGGCGAGACAGAATAGGACAGAACGTGACTATGGACCACTACAATTTTGAAAGGGTTCATCAGTTTAAATATTTGGGAACTACGATCACCTCTGACAACAACATTACACAAGAGATTAACAACAGAATACAAGGAGGCAACCGCTGCTAGTATGGGCTGCAAAAGATAATGAAATCGAAAAATATATCCCGCCGCACGAAAATAAAAATATATCAAGTAGTTATAAGACCGGTAATGACATATGCATGTGAAACATGGACGTTGACAAAACAAAATGAGAATATACTGAAAATCGCAGAAAGAAGAGTGCTTAGAGGGATATACGGACCGGTCAGGGACAACACCACACAGCACTATAGAACGAGAACAAACAAGGAATTGGAGGAACTATATAACCAGCCAGATATAGTGAAAATAATAAAAGCAAAAAGACTAAGATGGGCCGGCCATGTTATGAGACAAGATCAACGTATCGTCAAGTTGGTATGGAGAGATAACCCAGAAGAAAAGCGGCCGCTAGGAAGACCAAGGATGAGGTGGAGAGATAACGTTGCAGCAAGTGGACGCCGATTGTGAAGTCAGCAAAGACCCACCCCGGGTTGTAATGCTAGAGAGAGAGAGAGAACAGCTAAAATGTATCTAAAATAAAATCGACTAGAACTTACCATTTTTGGTGTGCTAAAACCGAAACTAAACTTATCTTTTTAATATTAGTTCAAGTTTTAGAGATACGTGATCTCATGTTTCCGTATGTATTAGTAATGTAACCGCAAGAATGTACGTGATATATTTGTATTGTTATAACAATAGAGAGGCGCGGCATTGCCAAATATACGGTTTTCCTAAATTAGGGAAATTTCGCACAACTTGACAACAGCGCATGAAGAGTACAGGGATGACCTCCATATACGAAGTCCCAAACACCAGGGTTTAAAATAAGAGAGATAGCCATCTAAACCCATGTAAATCGACTTTTATGTCTGCATTCTACAGAAAAGCCCTTTTATACAAACAAATGACCAACGCTATTATTGGTAATATTATGAAATTAAATAGAAAATTCTCCAATATTCTCTAAAATTGTAGAAGCCGTATTTGGGTATATAGATAGCTACAAAGTGGAGGAGTTAGTCAGTCAGTCGAAATTAGTGAGTTGAATTAAATAGTTGAGATTGTAAAGTGTGTAAACAATCCAGATTACTTCTGTTATGTTTATGGTGAGATGATTTTTGCATCTCGAAAATGGGCTATTACCCCATTGATAAAAAAGCATATCAGCTACGTTATTCTTGTTGAAAACATGCTGTCATCGTATGGAAAAATGGGTGACACTCTGTCTTACAGATCTATTTCCTATATTTACATTTGGACTTTTTTCCTGACAACTGTGGAGTTGTAATTGATGAGTACGGCGAACGATTCTATCAGGATATATCAAATATGGAGAAAAGGTACCAGGGAAAGTGGAATGCTTCCATACTTGCCGACTCCTGTTGGACTCTTGTTTGAGAAACAGAAATAATTCACAAAAAAAAGGTGAAAAACAGGATATTTAGTGTCTCTACAAGTGTAAAAATATGTATTTTTTATTATTTTGTTAAAAATAAAATAAAAAAACTTGTTTTTGAAAATTGAAAATAAATTTTTAATTTCACTGTCATTTTGGTGTTTAGTGCCTAAAATTAATAAAAAAATGCACTTTTTATACAAGATACAACAAATAGACTAAAATTTGTTCCGTAGTGTTATTATCAAAAAGAACCTCTTGTGATTTTTCCTTTTGGCTCAAAGTTTTTGGGTTAAACATTGTTAAACATCTGAAAAATGACATTTTTCCCATTTTTCAACACGAATAACTTTTGATTAAATAATTATTTTCAAATTCTGCTCCCCGGAATTGATAGTTCAAGTCAAGAACTACAAGCTGGGATTAATTCTTAAGGAATGTGCGTTTCGATCGCAGTCCCTTACAGATCCAGAAAATTATGAGAGAGATGAACATACTGCAAGACGCCCTAACAAAGAACGGCTATAAAAAAGAACATATAGACAAGGCTCTAAAAAACAAACACTTGGCCCCAAAAAATCACGAAAACCAAGAGAATAGCTCCAAAGCTTTTGTTCCTTATGTAAGAGGCACCACAGACAAGATCGCAAGAATTCTCAGGAGACACAACATTGAAACCATTTTCACCACAGACCGTAAAGTAAAAGATCTCTTGCCAACACCTAAAAAAAGAATTCCTCTAGAAAACCAGGGAGTGTAGGAAATTCCATGCGGAGAATGCAGCTCATCTTACGTAGGCCAAACCAACCGTAAAATAGGCACCAGAAGAGACGAACATATGAACGCTCTCAAGCAAAAAACGACTTCTTCTGCTCTGGCCCAATACTGGTTAAACACAGGACATAGAATAAATTTCTCGGGAACAAAAATGCTATCGAGATGTGAAAACCTGTCCACAAGGGTTATAAGGGAGGCTATTGAAATTGCAAAGAGGCCCAACAACTTAAATAGCAGAGATGATAGCCAACGTGTGCCTAATACTTGGAAAAATCTACTTACAAAACATCAACCACTACCACTTAGTAACGAAAGAGATTACAACTCGGCAACGCAACCACAAACACTGGCAACAGGGCCGATGACGCGCAGCAGGTCACGCCACCTGCTTCGGAACCATTCGGAAAACGAACACGTCCGACGCGCACACGGTACCGACAACACCGGAGTCGCAGGCGTCAGTTCGCTCGTAGACGCCATACAGTGAGCTTTGAAAATGGTGAATGAGATTTCACTGAAACGTCAGCTGCCTTACAGTCCTGAGAGGGACTCAGAAAACCTTCGATTACATATATATATATATATATATATATATATATATATATATATATATATATATATATATATATATATAAATAAACAAATAAATAGATAAAAAATAAAAACTATTTCAGTAAATGTTCAAAATGACAAACTTCTTTCGTCTGATAGTATATTAAGCAGTCAATATCAGTTTTTCTATATGACTATAGTTTTACTAACACCATATCTTGCTTTGATACATTTAGTGACCTGGCAGTAATCTTTAACACAAAACTTTCTTTCGTGCCTCATATCAATGGAGTCAGTCGATGCTTCAAGGAATTATGGTTTTGTTATATGCTCTGTTAAGGATTTGGATGATACAGAGGTATTACAAACAATACATAACTCTGATGTAAAATCAAAAATGGAATATTGTATGCCGCGAAAAGTTGGGCACCAGAGTACATTACTTACATTGACAACCTTGGAATGATATATAGAAGGTTCTTGAAGTACCTTAGTTTCAGGAATGATGATTTTCACCCTCCATAAGATTTCTCACAGTTTCAGCTACTTTTAAAATACTTAATAATTTATTAAATTCGTCTGATACTATAAGTAAACTAAATTTTAATGTTCCACGTCCAACTCCATGCATTAATGTTTTAAAATATTATTCCAAACATTCGATGTATGCAAATAGGATAAATCTAACTTAGACTTTTTAATTTTGAGAGCAGGTTTGATCTTTTACTCAAAATGCTAGTTACCTCACCTGAATATAAATCTGGGTCAGTACGACTTGATATTTTATTTGGTTCTGGCCCGTTCTTTCCCATTTGCGTAAATAGAATACAATTATCCTGCATAGTGTTTTCTAGAAATGTTCTTATATTGTATGCAATGGATCTAGCTGTATAGTCCTGACGATGATCTCATAAAGGTCAAAACGTCGACAATTATAGAAAATTGATCCTATAAGCTGCTTTATTGATATGGTACAACCAAATCCCAGATTTTTGATTGATATGTTTCTTGAAAGATATTGTAATTAAATTAGAGAAGTTTGTAGGGTAGGTTATGTTTGGGTTTAGGTTAGTAAAAATGTTATGTTTAATATTTTTCTAATTATTAGCAGAAGTTGGAGTATTGGAAACTAAACTGTAGAGCAGGTATAGTAAATAAAAAAATAACTACATTCTGAAATTTAGTTATAGTTTTTGAGTCCATGCTTTTATATAAAATATTTTTTCTTACTTTTATAATAACTTAGCTATTAGACCTTGCCACACTATTGGGTCTTACTGTATATAGATCTGCTTTTTAGTTTAAGCTCTCGTTATGATTTTATCTGCGCATTGTAAAACTGAGTAGATTTCTGCAAGAAATTTTGTTGCGAATCTGCCCGAGGAGTCAGGTTTCTTTTTGTTTGCAACCAAAGAACTTCGGTCTTTGAATCATCTGTGTAGCAGATAAACGCACTCGAACACGATTCTACTTTACTTTGTTTACATGCTCTCTGGTCCTCTATAGTATGTCATAATGATGACCTGACGACACCTAGTTTGTTTTCACTTACAACTCAGGGCTCTTAATTTTGTAACATAGTGTTTCAAGTCCTATGATTTTGGCAGTGAATTGGAGTCCCATTCTTGTCTCTGCTTGGATTACTAAATGTGGAGGAGCTAGCAACTCTTTGCCTGCTGCTTTGTTTAACCATAGTTATTCTTGGAAACACGTTAGACCCCATATCAAGACAAGTCTACATTTTTCAAACTTTTGGCACGTTTTTGTATAAAAGTCCTAGGAAAAAGTCTTGCAAAGTCATATTAAAAAAATTATTATCTACCTGCAAAATTGTTGACAGCACACAATATGACGCCATGAAAAATAAGACATATTATATGTATTTAATACTTTTAGAATACGATAAATTTGATTTTTAAATTAAATGTTATTAGCTAAATCAAATTACGGCCATAACATCGAATACATACATAATGTATAAGCCGTCAAACCGTGGCAGAATACCACATGCTCGTCATTGAGTGTCGATACGGCAGATGCATGCCTCGTGATAAATTGAGACCAACCGCAAAATGATACGTACAGACGCCGACGTTATTAATGCAAGATGGCGGAATCTATCACTGCCCTGTCAGCATTAACGTGTTAACATCGATGTAGAGGAGGGTCAGCGAACTAACGAGGAAAAAAGGTCACGTTGCTTTTTTGAGCTGTTCGATTCGTAAATGGGCTTGTAATATGATAATTTATCTCTTGTTAGAAAGAGGTTTTTGTATTTAAGACATATTTTTTTTTGTTTTGAGAATTTCGATTTTCTAGGTCATGTAGTTTTGATATACAATAATTTTTAAGTCAATAAATTTTTTCTAGTACATTTGCTTTTTTTATTATTATTTCAATTTTCTTTAAACAGTATATTCAACTGAGATGAGGGAAATTGTTTAATTTATAATTTGTATGTCAACAAACAAACCTTTACGTAGAAATGTTAATGATAATAACCTAAAGGTAATGCCCTCAAGTTGATAAGGGAAATGATTGTGTACCGAATATAAACAAAATTCTCTAAGTGAAAATTATTTTTTTATTCTGGTATTTTTAAGGCGACTTATTGATGCACCTGCTCATTGAGATATAAACAAAAGAAGATGCAATGATTATAATGTTAAAAACTAACTGTATCACTGGGGGAGCTTGGTGGAGTAACAATATGTAGGAAGAGTCGGACAGATTACTTATTTTTCATCGAAAATTCTTAGATTTCGCTAATAAGTGAAAAATTACTTCCAAATGGCGTTGCATTGACTGACTGTTGGAAAACTTTGTCCCAAAAAACTGTTATAAAGAATAATTTTTATACGCCTTTTGAAATTGATAGGGAGATTGATATATTGACTGAGAGCTATTCAAATAGCTACAAATAGCGTTGTCAAGAAAACTGTCATAATTCATAAAGAAGACATTCTACCTGACGAAATAGTAAATTTAATAAAATTTAAAAACAGAATAAGGAATAGGTAGATGCGATGTAGACATCGACAAGACTACGTCAGAGTTGTGAACATGCAAAATACAATCAAATAAAAAATAAAAGCTGACAAAAAATAAGTCTAGACTTAACTCCTAAATAGCTTATCCATACAAGAAAATTCAATTTGGATACTATCACGCTGGCTCAAAAATAAGTTAAATCAAAGGCCAAGCTTAAATATTGTCAATGATAATGCAGTTCAAAGCAATATTGATAAGGCAAACGTTCTGGCAAACAATCTGGCTGATGTCTGCACTGCTTCTCCTAATATTTCGTTTGAACAAAATAGAATCTCTGAAATAAATAATAAATTCTCTAGTCAAAATATATCCTAATTCAACAAGTTCAGAATATAATGGCTAGGCCCGAAAATGTCAAAAATATTATAGAAAATAGTCCCACAAATAAAGCTCCTGGCCTCTATTCAGTACCTAACATAATTCTTAAAAAACTTCCTCAGAAAGGCATAGTGCATGTGTATATCATACACTCCATAATATCAGCGGAATACTTTCCAAAGGCCTGGAAACGGGCAACCACAGTGCCGTTGTTAAACCCAAATAAAAACATATGTAATCCTAAGTCGTACAGACCAGTGTATCTGCTAAACAAACACAGGTCAAAAATTGCAAAGAGTCATATAATGACAGTAATTAATACGTTAAATCAAGATGAGTATATCCCATGTATTTAAACTGAAACATGGACGGACGCTGGCATTACTAAGTTCCTTCAAGATGTCCTTAATTATATTAATCGAATGAAATGCACTGTTTTGCTATTTTTGGACATGGAGCAGGTGTTTGACATGGTCTGACATGAGGGGCTGACGTATAAACGGTTAACTTTACACTCATTTCGACTTTATCTGGTTGCTTTTGTTTTATCATGTTATATTTTTCATAACATTTGGATCGCGTTAGTTAAGCCTAGCACTCGGAGATTTTTATATAATTAAACACAATTATAGCTAAGGTTATTTATTATCATATTAATAAAATGAATTAGCACTTAGTTACTTAAATATCTTAAAATCTAATGGAACGTGTGTCCATGCTTCTAATAGCATCTACAACTCAACTTTTACTGCCGAGAGGGTTGTTGCCACACTTCTCTGATACATTTATTTGAGGAACATATATGACAGCTTTGATATAGTATTATCTCAAAAATTGCTCCGTTGGAGTAAGAGTCGAAGATAAATCTCTCAAACAAACACAATTACAAAAGGAGTCCAGCAAGAAACCGTCCTAACACCCTTTTTGTGTAATGCCTTCTTACCATGCTACCAAAACTACTCTCTGTGCTGATGATATTTGATGGTGAAGTAGCTAAACGACACTTGCAGTACCATATACTGAAACTGCTACCTGATGTAAGTGAATGGAAGATCAAAATTAATCCGGGGCAATGTTGATACCTAAATTAACTTACAAAAAAATTTAAAAAAAGGAGAAATTTGCTAATACCGAGAAACGTAGCAAAGTTTGAGACGCCATATCGTACATACTTTTACAGGAGCTGTTCATTTTAATGGATATAATGTCAACTTTCATTTTCATGAAGCTATGCCTGTACATAACTTCACTTGGAGAAAAGTTAGGGTAAGAAAAAAAAATTATAAAATCTTTTTGCATTTTTTTGCTTTCTTTTTAAATTCGTTTTTGGGGTGTATTTTTTTGAAAAACTACTTCGAAAGGAAACTTCATTATCTACAACTTTTGTGTAGACATGTATCTACGAAAAATGCATATTTTTCGAGTAAAACTGGAAAAACTAAAAAGCGGACCAATTTATCTTACTCTCAAAAATGCATCCCTTAATTTGCTAGCACTTTATGATTTTGTCATCTCTGGGGGTCAATTGAACGTATGAAACAATGAAAAAACTTTAACGTTTTAGCTCCTTGTTTTAGACATAGTCAATAGCCTAGGTATTTATTGTACGTAATCAATTATAGAAGGTCATAGATATCAAAATATTTGAATTATTAGTAATATAGAGTACCTAAAAATATCACAGTTTTAAACAATTACGTTTGAAAATATTATGATCAAATTAATAAAAAAATTGAGAAATTGCAGTTTGTCAGATATATGAAACTTTTATTAAAATAAACCTTAAATTTTATATTTAAATAACGTTAACTGGAACATTTAATTTAATTCAGCTGTTTTAAACATTAATCATTACGCTACACTGTACAATTTAAATAAATATAATCCAGGGAAAGCAAAGAATAGAGATTTTAATGGAGATTCAAATTTACAAAACAATAAAAATGATACTGCACTTTTTTTGCGTTTTTTTTTGGTTAATTTGAGATGTATCAAGATTACACAGGTTAACAAAAAAAAAAGTAGATGCCTATTTGACTAGACTATTTTATTCTTATGTAATTAGACGCCATGAGTCCAAATGTGAGGTTCGCTAACCTCTATCATGTTAGGTTCAAGGAAAAATGGAGTAAAATGCACTAAATAAATCTGACGAAGTAGATGCGTATGTTCTTGAGGTCGCTGAATCCGAACTCGTGGTTTGTTTAATTCTCCAGGTCCACTAGAGGCCATTTTAGGGTCATTACAAGGTCAAATTGAGCAAAATCCATTAAATACATCTGAAAAAAAAGTGGATTTTTGGGGTCGCTAAATTTGAATTCGTGGTTTGTTTAATCCCCCGAAGTCAGCCAGAGGTCATTTCAGGGCCATTTCAAAGTAAAATTGAGAGAAATCCATTAAATAAATCTAAAAAAGAAGATATGTAGAAATTTGGGGTCTCTCTCTCTCTCTCTCTCTCTCTCTCTCTCTAGCATTACAACCCGGGGTGGGTCTTTGCTGACTTCACAATCGGCGTCCACTTGCTGCGATCCATCATCAGTTCCTCCGCGCGTTCGACGTTTAGGGTTTATAAGTCTGCTGCAACGTTATCTCTCCACCTCATCCTTGGTGTTCCTAGCGGCCGCTTTTCTTCTGGGTTATCTCTCCATACCAACTTGACGATACGTTGATCTTGTCTCATAACATGGCCGGCCCATCTTAGTCTTTTTGCTTTTATTATTTTCACTATATCTGGCTGGTTATATAGTTCCTCCAATTCCTTGTTTGTTCTCGTCCTATAGTGCTGTGTGGTGTTGTCCCTGACCGGTCCGTATATCCCTCTAAGCACTCTTCTTTCTGCGATTTTCAGTCTATTCTCATTTTGTTTTGTCAACGTCCATGTTTCACATGCATATGTCATTACCGGTCTTATAACTACTTGATATATTCTTATTTTCGTGCGGCGGGATATATTTTTCGATTTCATTATCTTTTGCAGCCCATACCAGCAGCGGTTGCCTCCTTGTATTCTGTTGTTAATCTCTTGTGTAATGTTGTTGTCAGAGGTGATCGTAGCTCCCAAATATTTAAACTGATGGACCCTTTCAAAATTGTAGTGGTCCATATTCACGTTCTGTCCTATTCTGTCTCGCCGTTCCGTTCTTGTTGTAGCCATATATTTTGTTTTTTCTTCGTTGATTCGTATACCTACTTCCTTTGCGGCATTTTCCAGTTTGAAGAATTCTTCCTTGACACTGATAGTTGTATTACCTACAATATCGATATCATCAGCGAACGCCAATATGATGCGCGGACCTTGATTTCCAAAGAGGAGCGTTTTTGTGTTGGTTTTTCGCACGATGCTCTCCAAGGCGACGTTAAAGAGGAGTGGAGACAGCGCATCGCCACCACCACTGTTGATTGTAAAGAAGGTTGACAATCTTCCTTCAAGTCTTACTGCACTTGTAGATCCCTCTACACATGTTTTGGTGAGGTTAATTAGCTTCTTCAGTATGCCCAGTTCTGCCATAGCATTCCACAAATCCACTCTTATGATGCTATCGTATGCTTGTTTAAAATCTATAAATAGTTGGTGCAATGTTTTGTTGTATTCCGAACATTTCTCCATTAATTGCCTAATCGTGAATATCTGATCTACAGTTGAGCGGTTTTTTCTAAATCCACACCGGTAATCTCCTATTTGATACTCCACACACGCAGTCAATCGTTCTAACATCATTAGAGAGAAGATTTTATATCCTGTGTTAATAAGGTATATACCCCTATAATTGAAGCAGCACGTTTTATCGCCCTTCTTAAGTATTGGTATTATCGCACTTTCTTTCCAGGAGGTTGGTATTTTTTCTTCTTTCCATATTTGACAGATGAGTTGATTGAAAGCACGTTTCAAGGTTTCTGCTCCCTTTTTCAAACATTTTTCCGGTATAGTGTCGTTTCCTGGGGCTTTGTTGTTTTTAAGTTTTTGAATAGCTCGTGACACTTCTTCCACTGTAGGTTCTTCTACTATGGGTTCGGCCGTAAGGTATGTATATTCAGGCCGGGCTTCATCTGCCTGGACATTCAGTAGCTCGTCAAAGTATCTTCTCAAGTTCTCTATCATTTCAGCCTCATTTGTAATAAGGTTACCTTCGTCATTCTTTATTACTGTTCCAACTCTGGGTCTAAATCCGTTTTTTATATCCTTTACCTCTTGGAGGAAACGTCTAGTTCTGTTGTTCCTTCTATTTGACTCTAGTTCTTCAAGAATACCTTCTTCGTTTGCTCTTTTTTTTCGCTTTTATTGTTTTCTTTGCCTTTTTTCTTGCCTCGCTGTATTTCTGGGGTCGCTAGATCCAAATTCGTAGTTTGTTTAATCCCCCAAGGTCATTCAGAGGTCATTTCGGCGTCATTTCAAGATCAAATTGAGAAAAATTTACTAAATAGATCTATAAAAGGAGATAGAAGGAGATAGATAGGCGTTTGAGAGCGTTCGGTCTAAATTCGTGGTTTGTTTAATATCTTAAGGTTAACTAGAGATCATTTCAAGATCAAATTGAAAAAATCCACTAAATAAATCTGTAAAAGAAAAAAAAAGAAAGCCCATACGCAGCTAGATCAATGTCCGTTACATAGCAGACAAGCAAGCGGATCAAGTTCTTGAGCCGAAACTCAAGCTCCCAAAACCTCGTACTCCACACACAGCTAGATTGATGTCCGTTACACAGCAGGTATGCAAACGGAGTTAGTTATTATGAAATAATAATCCAAAATCCAAGCTAACAAATTCACAAAACCCACGCACAGCTAGATTGATATCTATTACACACACAACGGATCGAGTTTTTAAGGCCAAATCCAAGTTGCCAAAACCACACACTTTACGTGCCGCTTGGCGATCCGACCAAGTTTTTATAAATATGCCAAAACATAAGCTGTTATAACCATATATCCCACGCGCAGCGAGGTCTGTCCTCGTTACGCAGCAGACAGAGGCGAAAAGCAAGGACTTATGAGTGTATGAAATATAACCCAAGTCCTCCGAAAACCATATACTCGCTTCGCTAGCATAGCTGTTATGTAATGGATATTGATCTAGCTGCGCGAGGGGTATGCGGTTTCAGAAGCTTGGGTTTCGTCTTGAAAACTCGCTCGATTCATATCCCTGTGTGGGGTACGTAGTTTCGGGAGCTTCAATTTCGGGTCAAAAATTCGATCCGTTTGCCTGTGTGCTATGTAACGGATATCGATCTAGCTGTGCGTGTGTACTCTTTTACAAATTTCTTTAGTGCATTTTTTTCATTTTGACCTTGAAATTACTTTGAAATAGCCTCTAGTTAGCCTTGAGGTGTTAAACAAACAACGAATTCAGATTTAGCGCCACCAAAAGTCTATATATCTTCTTTTGCAGATATATTTAGTAAATTTTTCTTAATTTGACCTTGAGCTGACCTCTGGCTGGACTTGGGGGATTAAACAAACTACCAATTCGGGTTCAGCTACCTCAAAAACGTACGTATCTACTTCCTCAGATTTATTTAGTGAATTTTACTCCATTGGATCTTGAAATGACCTTGAACTTGACGTGATAGAGGTTATCGTACCTTAAATTTGGATTCAGGGTGTCTAAGAATAAAATGGTTTGGTCAAATAGGTATCTACTTTTTGTTCTTGTAAACCTGTGATATCAGCAGAGTAATGTCGCAATTAGCAATGCCCCTGGTGGTAAGGGCATGTAGTTAGCGATCTATTTTTGACCACCGTAGTAAATGTATGGATGTTTCGTCCCAATACCGGTAGTGGACTCATCAGTGAGATCCACCGGTATCTTTCCCAGATATCCTTGTACTTTTCACAAACTTGAACCTCCATTTAAGTTATGATCCACAACAGTAAATAATTAAAATGTCGTTGTTGACAAAACGAGTTGCACCCAACATGGTAATATGTACACTAGAATCATTTTGGATTTGACAGTTCAATTTGCATCAGTTATCAAGCTTTTCTTAAGAGATGTGCATGGTAGGTAGTTATGCCTAAATATTTAGAAAAAAATTATCATCTTCTCTGCGGTATTTTTAGGGTTAAAATACTTGTTTTAATTTGGATCAAACATTTATTTTTCAAGTCCAGAATCTGTGTAAAAATGGAAACAAAAATTACGTTCGAATTAAACAATAGTTCGTTTTTAAAATAAAACGTTTTACGCTTAATTAAAGTTAAAGCAAAACATGGTTACGGTTTAAGCACCTTGCAAGATTAAAATTACTTTTGCTGGAAATTTCTCCTTTAATAAAAATTGTCTTTTACTCCGACTTAAGTTTCTTAGTAGTTCCATCAGACTTTCCTTTGACATTTCAGGCTCGTAAACTGTAATTTAAATTGAAACTTTTTCCATTAAAACGTTACTAGAAACAGAAAGCTATTAATCTTCTTATCTTTTTAAACGTATCTTAGATTTTTGTAAACTTTAACGACAGGCACTTGACCATAAACTTAACAGCCCTATATACATATACATATATATATATATATATATATATATATATATATATATATATATATATATATATATATATTTATTTTCTTGATTCTTGAACCATAGATTATATAATTTTTTCTACATTTTGCCTTTTCTTTGGTTTAGGTTCTATATTTAACAAAAAATGCAAAACAATTGACGTTTCGCTTTTTATTTATGGCATTTTCAAAATATTTTCTTCCTAAAAATATTTTTATATAATTAACATTCACATATCTACAATTTTAAAAAACAAACAAAACACTTTAAAAACAGTATTTAAATTTTCAAATTTTCAAAAATTTTTAAAAATATTTAATTTTACCGGTACACACCTTGACATTTTGTTACTCTATTACTAAATAAAATTCCAATCTTTACATCGTTTACTGAGGATACATGGAATGCGAATGTGTTAAGGTATACGTTTAGTTTTATGTTTAAGAGGATATTCAATTTTTGATTCTTATTTGACAGGATCGAATACTTAATATTTTGTTTAAATTAGGCTTGTGTTAATGTGGCTCAAATTTCCCATATCTGTTCTGTCGTTAACAGTGTTTTTATCTTTTTTAATTTCAATCATTTCGTTTATCTGTAATTTTTGGTAATTCATATATTTGTTTTTTATTATGGTACTGTTATAATCAAAAGTATGTTTTTCGTCCTGTGTGTGTTTGTTTAACGCTGTTGAGGCGTTTTTCGTATATTTATGGCCATTTAATCTGTTCTTCAGCAATTGGCTCGTCATGTCTATATATTTTTTGGGACAATTTGTGCAAGGGATCGAATATATTACATTTGATTTATTCATGAGAGCAGTTTTACTTTTTAAATTTGTGAACAATGTATTTAATTTATTATGTGACTTGTGGCATACGTTAATATCGTGCTTTTTTAAAATGTATTTTATTTTTTCTGACAGCTCACTAATGTAAGATAATGCTACATATTTTTGCTGTTTATGTTCTGTTTTTTGTTTTTACGACATTATAAAATTTATATGTTCGTTTATCAATTATTTTGGTGATAGTCTTTTCGTTGAAATTATTATTTATTAGTGTCTTTTTTACTTTTTGCAGTATTTTTGGGTGGAATTCTGGAGACGTTAGGGAGATAGCACGATCAGACTGATCGATTATAACACGATTTTTTTGAGTTTTTGAATGATTAGAGAAACAGTTTAGACATCTACCTGATCAAGTTGGTTTGGTGTACCATTCAGTTAAAATTTTGTTTTTTCTGCATATAAGTGTCATATCTAGAAAATTTATTTTGCTATTATTTTCTGTTTCGGACGTGAACTTCATCTACCATTGCTCAGTTAGTAATGGAATATTTAGAGGAAAAGTTTTAGAAAAATTAAATTTTAATATAAAATTTTTCAAACGTTTTATTGATGAATGCATAGCAGCCGTACCACAAAATAAAATAAATGGAATTCTCCAAGAGTTTAACAATTTCAACGAAAAATTACAGTTCACGTCCGAAACAGAAAATAATAACAAAATAAATTTTCTAGATATGACACTTATAAGCAGAAAAAACAAAATTTTAACTGAATGGTACACCAAACCAACTTGGTCAGGTAGATATCTAAACTGTCTCTAATCATTCAAAAACTCCAAAAAATAGTGTTATAATCGGTCTGTCTGACCGTGCTATCTCCCTAACGTCTCCAGAATTCTGACCAAAAATACTGCAAAAAGTAAAAAAGACACTAATAAATAATAATTTCAACGAAAAGACTATCACCAATATAATTGATAAACGAACATATAAGTTTTATAATAACGTAATAATAAAAAACATAGAACATAAACAGCAAAAATATGTAGTATTACCCTTCACTAGTGATCTGTCAGAAAAAATAAAATACATTTTAAAAAAGCATGATATTATCGTATGCCACAAGTCACATAATAAATTAAATACATTGTTCGCAAATTTAAAAAGTAAAACTCCTCTCATAAATAAATCAAATGTAATATATTCGATCCCTTGCACAAATTGTCCCAAAAAATATATAGACATGATGAGCCAATTGCTGAAGAACAGATTAAATGGCCATAAATATACGAAAAACGCCTCAACAGCTTTAAACAAACATACACAGTACGAAAAACATACTTTTGATTATAACAGTACCATAATAAAAAACAAAGATATGAATTACCAAAAATTATAGATAAAGGAAATGATTGAAATTAAAAAAGATACAAACAATGTTAACGACAAAACAAATATGGGAAATTTGAGCCACATATCTCAATGAATTTACTTTAAATTCAAAATAAATGTAAATTATTCACGATTTCAAGTACAAAATCATTAAATTTAATATAGAATCTACTTTAAATTTCGGGCCGTTATCATGTATCTCTTGTAACAAAATATAAACTATGAAATGTAGAACAAAATGTTTGAATAACTATAGAACTATTCTGTATTTTTGCATTTTCAAAAAACCTTATAAAAAATGCTGGAATTTGGAAATAGCGTTTTAAATGGACGATGAAATATCGCACATTGCCAACTCACAAATGATATTCATAAATTTTTTTCTCATTGGTATTTTTAATAACAAACCCATAATCGAATTGATAAGTAATTATAGGAAACACATATTATTATTGTGAGTTTCTTAAGTATTGTTAAATAGGCTAAAAACTACAGAGTTAGTTCTAAACAGAAATTCCCCAGTGCTTGTTTGAAGATAATAGATAATGATGTTTTCCTTCGCTAAATTCGGCGCACAACTACCTCAAATTTCATGTTACCATACATTCAAATTCTAGTGACATGGCCCTGATCAACAATAATGAAAATAAACAAAAAAAAACGTATTCCTTTAACATTTTTCTAAATTTTAAGACATAATGTCATATTTCATTATGTACCGGAAAAATGTCAAATTTGACATTAAAAAATTTAGATGATCATTCTTATGAATGCCATTTGGCCACACGTTTTTGACCTAAATTAATGGCAAAAATAATGTAATTAAAAAGTTGCAATACTTTTTTTAATCTATGTGATACTTTTTTCAATACCATTAAGTCTGGCACGGGCTGACTAAAATGGGACTTACTACCCCTTGGAAAAATTTAAAATACAGCGATAAAGATAAAATAATATCTCTTGGAGAATTTTCAATTAAGATATTTAAGTCATTGAAGGGTTAATGTAAAACTTTCTGGTTTATAAAATATCATCTCAGTCCCTTCTCTGACAAGTTGGTCAGCAGTTTCTGGACTGTTTTATACTTCGGCATCAACATTAAAATAACTGTTGTGTTTCGCTAGTTGATTAAGGGGTTGTCCGCATTCCTAGATCGACAGAGATAATTGTAAACATCGTTCCAGTTACACAGTGATGCTGAAAGAATAGTTGAGATTAGACAATTGTGTTTTAGCTACAGTAATTACACATATGCAATTTATTTTGCCGACAATTTTCTTTCCTATTTACTGATGTGTAGTATGTAATTACTTCCGGTTTTAAAGTTTTAGAGGTAACATTTTGTACATGTACCTTAGTCCGGAAGTCCTATGAATTTTAGTAGCCGATGAAGAAACATGGCTCCACTAAAAATTTTCATATGTATTTTGACTCTTTGATTATGAATATTGGGGGCGGATTCCCGATAAATGGCCAGGTAATTTGTTTGAAATAAAAAATTGTTAATAATTGAAAGAATTCTTTCTAAAATAAAAAATATTTTCGTGGTCCTTGGCCGAGTCTACGCAAAAATTGTCTCATGTTCAAGTCAAGAACTACAAGCTGGGATTAATCGCAATGCTTTTTAAAGCTATAAACAAATAGCGTTTCATCAATTACGCGCCACCGTGTATGAAAGGAAGTGGAAGTCTACTTACATGTGCTCAACTCGTACACGCAATACATTATAACTTTCGCTTATCATTATATTAATAATTTAAGCACATTTAATATATATATATATATATATATATATATATATATATATATATATATATATATATATATATATATATATATATATATATATTTATTGACGTTTCAGTCACACTTGACCTTCCTCAATAATTTTATATTAACTATAACATGCTAAATTATGGAAATCAAATTAATTTGTTCATTTTCACAAGGAACACACATAACAAATAATTACATATTGGTAACATTTGACACGATATAACAAAAACTTTGCTATAATTGACTCATCTTTGAACATTAATATTATTGTTCTTCTATATATATAAAGACGATTGTAGAACATTAATTCCTAAAAATCACTGTGAATATATCCATAATAAATAAATGCCTACCACCAATAATTACAATTCACTATAGAGAAAGAAAAAAAAAAATAAAATTAATTTCTTAGACCTTACACTTTACCACCAAAACAAAGCCATCTAAACTCAATGGTATAAAAAAGCAACATAGTCCTCCAGGTCTTTACATTTTAATTCCCAACATCCTCTATCCCAAAAAAAATCGGTGGTGATGGGATTTTCAGACCGAGTATAAAATTATCCGATTCAGAATAATGAAAAAAAAAAACAATTCAAAAAGCAAAAGGAGCTTTATTATTGAACAGTTATCTTCAAAAAAAGAATTCACAAATTTTATAACAACAATCAAATCCCATCACACCAAAAAATAAAACAACACAACCAATATGTCTCCATACCATATGCAACACAACATTCAGAACAACTTCAAAATGTCTCTAAAAACCATAACATTACTGGTAGTCAAAAAGGACACAACCTATTACAAAATAATTTCAGCAACTTAAAATCTGAAATACCGAATGTAGTATATGACACAAATATGACAAATATAATAAGACTTCATTGACGAACAACATTACAGAAAAACAACACACTTCCAATTTAGAAAATGTAAAAATTTTCAAAACAAAAAACAATACAAAAAAAAAACAGAAATTTTACGAAATGATCGCAATCCAAAAAAAAAAGAATTTTTTATTTACGAAACTGATACAAAATAACTTAACAAAATGTATTACAACGTCCTAAGATAATCTCCCAATAAATAAAATTTTACGCATAAGCACCCTACGAAAATATACACAAAATAAAATTTGTATAGAAAAAAATTGAACAGACTTCTAAAAGTGCGCTAAAAAGTGAAAAATAACTATAAATTTTTATATGAAATTGAAATTTTTGAAGTCGGCGCCAAACTAATACCTGACCAAATGAGATTCGCATCAACAGATTAAAAACACTTTATTTTTAATTGCTCTCTTACCATAATTTCTATGTATTTCATTTAGAAATAATTTGGCGCCGACTTTAAAAATTTCGGTGTCATATAAACATTTATAGTAATTTTTCACTTTTTAGCGCACTTTTAGAAGTCGGTTCAAATCCATAAATTATTTGAACTAAATGATTCCAAGGTGGAAAGAAGTACCCATTTTATCGAAAGTTGTAAATCATCCTAAAATGAACCACTAAATATTCTTTGATTCTTAGGGATTTCTTAGCCCTATATATTTTATACTGCATGTTGAGTTTTTATATGCCAAGAACCTCACAATATCAATTTTAGACAAAATCGGAAAATGTAAAATTTTCAGACCCGTTCAGTATCTTATTAATCTAATAGTTGTAAAAAATTAACTTCGTATTCGTAATACACGACTCCGAAAACTCTCTAATACCAAATCTGAAAAAATGCGAATAAGGTAAAAATTTCAAACCACTATATTGGATTCGCCATATTGAATTTCAAAAAAATAATTTAATTTTAACGTCTTAATCTAATCTAAATTTTAACCCTTCAAAGCCCCCTAGTACCAATTTTGGATGAAATCCAGAAATTTATAATTTCTAGACCGTCGTATTGCACCTGACATATTAGATTTTCTTATAATAATTTTACATTTTGATTTTGATCAAAATCGAAAAATGTAAAATTTTTAGTCTGCTATACTGGATTCGCTATATTGAATCCTGAAAAAATACTTTTAAATTCATAATTTAAACATTCAACAAACCCCTATTTCAGTTTTGGAGAAAATCGAAAAATGTCAAATTTTTAGGACGCAATATTGAATCCGCCAGATTCCTTTTATAAAAAAATATTTTAAATTCGTAAATTGAGGTTTTGTCGTCCATATTGAATCCGTCATATTGAATATTTCAAAAATATTTTGGATTCGTTATGTGCGACCCCGAGAACTCTCCCACACCAATTTTGAAGAAAATCGGAGATAATTAAATTTTTTTGTCCGCCATATTACATCCGCCATATTGAATTTTTTAAAATTAATTTTAAATTCGTTATGTGCGAGCCCGTACACTCCCCCTTACCAATTTTGGAGAAAATCGGACAAAATTGATTTTTTCGTCCGACATATTGGATCCGCCATATTGAATTTTTTAAAAATAATTTCAGATTCGTTGTGTACGACCCCGAAAATTTCCCCATACCAATTTTGGAGAAAAGCAGACAAAATTAATTTTTTTGGCCGCCATATTGTCAGCGCCATCTTGAATTTTACTGCATCAATTTCGTCCAAAAAAATATGGGACCACTGCAGCCACTTTCTGAACATAACGTAAAAAATTTTATTCAAATCGGTGCCGCCATTATGGAGTAATCGGTGTACATAGATAAAAAAGAATACATAGTCGACGAATTGAGAACCTCCTTCTTTTCGAAGTCGGTTAATAAATAAAAATAGATTTAAATCAAAATATGTTTAAAGTATTCATGCAAAAATCAGAGAAAGCTATAAGGAATTATGTATAATAGGTGAGCGCGTTATAATAAATAATCCCTTGTAAGCTTGCAGTTCTCCACTATCAATTGATGGGTACAAAATTTGAAAATATCTATTTAACAAAGCGTATTCATGTTGACGTGGGACGGAAAAATCACCAGAGACACTTTTGGCTTAGAATTTACCGAGAAACACGAACATATTTTTTATTTTACAAATAAAAATCTTTTTTTTTATTATTAACAATGTTTCTGTTTACAACAAATTACCTGCATCCTCGATATTCTTAATTAGGGTGTCAAAATATATATAAAAAACATTGATGTGGCCATATCTCTTCATCAGCTACAAAAATTCACCAGGCTCCCTTACTACTTATTTTGTATTTAATTTTTGTATAACAAAATAGATTGCTAACCTTACTAGGTAAAAATAATTGAACTGAAACTGTAATATTTGACGACATATTTTTTCTCAGAGTAATAAAATAAAAATTCGGGCATTTTCAATAATTTTTTGTTATAAAACTTATTACCAAAGTCAATAATAAATTATTAATATAATTCCCCAAAGGCTTTCCTTTACGTGCCATTCCGAAACTATCAAACTGGGTTTCGAATGTGCTCTAATACGCCAAAATAGAATTCCTCGTAACCGATTTTCTGGCGGCGCCCCGCCGTATGTGTGTGCGTGCGTACAACCACCTCTTATGCTCCCTGGAGAAATTAAACTCTGGAGAAAAATAGTTGATGATTTCTAACACGAGATGACGTGGTTTAGTCGATACAAAATTATAGTGCGGGCGCATAAGGAAATATTTGAAGAGGGATTTATTTTAGGAGATAATATTTCGAGGCAATGAAGTTTATGTTTTTTTTTAATGTTTATTCACGCATGGCTTTCAATGGGAATACAAGATTTTCATGCAGTTTAAAATATATCGTTTAGAATATTCCCAAGAGACTCCTGTAAAATATTTTTATAAGTTTAAAGGCTAAACACCAAAAAAAATTGTTGATCAACAGACCTTTGTGAGCAACTTTTGAGAGAAATGGGATATTTCCAATTGATTTTCAGCGTGTTGCGGGAAGTAAAAACAAGGAGGTCTCGGAAAAATATTTCTACTACAAGAAGACCAAAACCATTTTGTCTCTATCTTTGGACTATCGTCTTTTTCATCTTGCCTTAAAGAAAGTTCATCTTTTTTTTTTCACTTTCCAACATTTTTTACGCATTCCTGTAATTTTATTATTTGGCCGATTAATTTTAAAGTCTTAATACAAAAATGAATTTAAATTATTATTTAAAAAAAAATAAACTAGCTTCAAAACATTTTACTAAAAACCAAATAATAAATAAACAACTGTTGTACATTTCAATTAATTGAACAAATGTAGAATTAGTTATATAATTGCTCTCATATATATATATATATATATATATATATATATATATATATATATATATATATATGTATATATATATACTTTTTTTTGAAAAATTTCATATGTAAAGGGTGTTTTTTAGAGAGGTATAAAACTTTAAGTTGGCAACATTTTTTTAACTGGCGGCCATTTTGTCAGCTGTCAAGTGATTTATGTTTAGTTTGGTTTGGCATTTCAACATGAATAGACTGACGCTTCCAAATTGTGCAAATTTATTTTGAAAATCCTGGTTCTGTTCGAAATACGTATCGCGCACTACGTCCATTTTACGGTTAACATAATCGTCCATCAGAACAATTAATTCGATTAACTATGGAACGTTTTCGCACCACGTTTACTCTAAATGATAATACGCATCCGCAGAGACGTCGTACAGTGCGTACAGAAGAAGTCATTGCTGCTGTAGAGCGTAGCGTAGAGGAAGACCCGGATCAGTCTATCCGCCATCGTGCACAGCAATTGGATATGTGTCCATTCACTTTATGGAAGATTTTGCGGAAAGATCTTGGTTTGCGTGCTTACAAAATCCAACTCGTGCAAGAATTGAAGCCACACGATCACCTAGCAAGGCGTAGATTCGGTGAATGGGCCCAAAACAAGATTGCCGTTGATCCAGATTTTCATAAGCGAATTTTGTTTAGCGATGAAGCTCACTTTTGTTTGAATGGATACGTCAATAAACAAAACTGCCGTATTTGGAGTGATGATAATCCTCAAGTGTATGTTGAGACACCGTTACATCCAGAAAAAATGTCATACAGCTCGTGCCACAATTAATTGATTTATTGAAGAAAACGTTTGGTAACCGCATAGTTTCACGTTTCGGACCCGTGAATTGGCCTCCAAGATCGTGCGACTTAACGCCGCTAGACTATTTTCTGTGGGGATATGTGAAGTCGCTAGTCTACGCCGATAAGCCCGAAACGATTGATCACTTGGGGGACAACATTCGCCGCGTTATTGCCGATATACGGCCACAAATGTTGGAAAAAGTCATCGAAAATTGGACCTCCAGATTAGACTACGTCCGAGCCAGCCGTGGCGGTCATATGCCAGAAGTCATATTTAAATTATAATGCCAGAAGGTTATCTTTCGAATAAAGTAAATTTCATGTCAATTTAAAAAATTCGTCTTTGTTTTATTCCATTTAAAAGTTCTATACCTCTATAAAAAAAGACCCTTTATATGGTTTGGTATTATTCGGGTAGTAGGAAAAAGAGGGCAAATTCCGCGCCCATAAGAAAAACCGTTCTTTATTCATTTATATTTACATTAATTGGGCCCAAAATTTAGGACAATTTTAAGTAAAGTATCACCTTTAAAATAACGGAGGCTTTGAGATGTTAGATGCAGTGATTTTTAAAGTAAAATAAAAATACCGTCAATGGAAATAAACACACATTATTGTAATTAAGTTATATTTATTTTCAAAAAATACAAAACTATGGAAAAAGAATAAAAATATTTCTTTTCTTATGATGGGCAATAATCACAAACAAAGTCTTTTGCGGTATTAGCCCCAGTGTCTCGGCATGCGCCCAATTTGCACGGAAAATACACCGATACATACATGGCAGATAGTGTATATTTCATCTTGGGTGCCTGGATAAATCATTGGGGTAATATCGTCTAATTTGTCATCGTTGCATAACTCGTCTTAATTTATTTCGCTTTTATCGCTTTCTAAATCATTAACGTGCCCTTTCCTTTCAAACGGACTTTTTTTATTTTTCGTTAATTTTTTATTTTTTTTTTCTTGTTGCGACCTATTTTAGCTTTTATTTCTATAGCAGCGGCACTTTTAATTTAATTTTCTTCCAATACAAGTTTTATTGGAGTGCTGGTCAAAATTTCAGAAGGTTTTTTTTACTAGGTTTTGGAGCATTTGGTTGTGAAATTGGAGCCAAGCTTGAGAATGGAATTACTATTGAATCTTGTATGATTTACTTTGTTCAATAGACTCGGTTGTTTCCCTTTTGAAGACGAAAATTGTGGCTCGTCTACAAGTGCCACCTTGGAGAAACTTGGCTGTGCATATTTTGATTGTCCAGCTGATAAATTTTCTCTTAGGTTAGTCTCTTGCTCAATACATTCTATAGGCTTGAAATGTCGTGCAGAGGCAAAATTGTTGAAATCAAATTTATCCGGCTGAAATGGGAACATACCAGCAGCTCTAGCTCTAAACCTGCTTGAGCTTTTTCTAATGTAGCTGTTTTAATATATGCCTTATTAAACAAATCCGCCTGCTCATAGTGAGTAATTTTTTATGAGGATTGGGCCTAAGATAGGTGCCACATTCCTTATTGAAGGCGTTTTTTATTCGACCTTAAAATGTTAGGTGGCGTGGTTGGAGTGTGAGGTATGTGGTGGAAGAGACACCATAGTGGTTTTTCCCTTACATTCATTTCTTGGTTAGATTTTGGTGGAAACTGTCAAATGTTACGACAAAATTTTATTTCCATCTTCTGTGTTTAATATTTATTAAGGAAGTTTTGCATGTAGCATATTTTCATGAACAGTCGTAGTGCGTATCTGTTAGTTGGTATTGGCCTTGCTTTGTTTTCCAAAAGCCACTGGTGGTGTCGGTTTGGATTCAGGCATATAGATTATAGTGGTTAATTTTCGATATAGTGTATGTTCAGTTTTCTATTGATTGGTTTTATTTCCGTATGAACAAAAACGGGAGCAGATTTTTTTTCAAGTTCCAGAAAGAACTGTATATTCAGGTGTTTAGAGTTAATAAATTAAAGGAAATAGTTAAGCTATTTTCTGTCATAGAGCAATATTCTATACATTACAAACTAGGATTAATTCGCGAGTCCATCGAAATTGGCGAGAACGCACTCTGAATAAGAAAGATGATGTACTTAACCTCCCTTCTATCTGGAAACTCTTCTTTAGTGAGACTACTAACTGATGTGTCCGTTAGGTATGGACTTAGGTCCAAATTGATACCATTAGTAGCTTTGGACAAGAGGTCGGAATGTACGACTATTAAAATACGCTACAAGTAAAATTGAAATACGCTAGAAGTAAAATTTCCCCATTTATATGAGAATTTGGAAAAACGTCTGTCAGCTACCACAAGAAACGGAACCAACAAACGGATTTTCTCTCGGATTAATACAAAATCACATGTTCCCATTTAGGGAAAACTACACACATATTCGTAAAAAGCAACCTCAAAAATTTAGAATACCCATTTTCAATTTGTTTTAATGAATTGTACATTTATATAATTATAATTTTTAATTTCCGATGAATATTGAATTATTATGGGGTTACAGTAGTCATTTCACACAAGTCACTGACTAGACATCAAATCTCCCATTTTCGTAATAATGACTTTAAACTCGTAAACCAAAACATCAATTTTAAGCCTTTGCAATGGATTGCATGTGGTCTAGAGTCTGAAATAGGCTTATGTAAACTCCATATTGGATACGTCGTTTTCAATGTTGCTATTCTAACTTTGTGTTCGTAAATATAAATACTGAAAACCACTCAATAACCATTTTACCGCTGTTTTCGTAAGCCTGACATAATTTATATTGAAGAAGTGGTGAATGTATCCGCCATCCTGATTTCCATAATAAAGGGTGTTTTTTATAGAGGTATAGAACTTTTAAATGGAATAAAACAAAGATGAATTTTTTTAATTGACATGAAATTTACTTTATTCGAAACATAACCTTCTGGCATTATAATTTAAATATGACTTCTGGCATATGACCGCCACGGCTGGCTCGGACGTGGTCTAATCTGGAGGTCCAATTTTCGATGACTTTTTCCAACATTTGTGGCCGTATATTTGCAATAACGCGGCGAATGTTGTCCTCTAAGTGATAAATCGTTTCGGGCTTATCGGCGTAGACTAGCGACTTCACATATCTCCGCAGAAAATAGTCTAGCGGCGTTAAGTCGCACGATTTTGGAGGCGAATTTACGGGTCCGAAACGTGAAACTATGCGGTTACCAAACGTTTCCTTCAATAAATCAATTGTGGCACGAGCTGTGACATGTTGCGCCGTCTTGTTGAAACCACAGCTCCTTCACATCATGGTTGTTCAATTGATGAACGAAAAAGTCAGTAATCATGGCTCTATAGCGGTCACCATTGACTGTAACGTTCTGACCAACATCGTTTTTAAAGAAGTACGGACCAATGATTCCACCAGCCCATAAAGCACACCAAACAGTCAGGTTTCTGGATGTAACGGTGTCTCAACATACACTTGAAGATTATCATCACTCCAAATACGGCAGTTTTGTTTATTGACGTATCCATTCAAACAAAAGTGAGCTTCATCGCTAAACAAAATTCGCTTATGAAAATCGGGATCAACGGCAATCTTGTTTTGGGCCCATTCACCGAATCTACGCCTTGCTAGGTAATCGTGTGGCTTCAATTCTTGCAAGAGTTGGATTTTGTAAGCACGCAAACCAAGATCTTTCCGCAAAATCTTCCATAAAGTGAATGGACACATATCCAATTCCTGTGCACGATGGTGGATAGACCGATTCGGGTCTTCCTTTACGCTACGCTCTACAGCAGCAATGACTTCTTCTGTACGCACTGTACGACGTCTCTGTGGATGCGTATTATCATTTAGAGTAAACGTGGTGCGAAAACGTTTCATAGTTAATCGAATTAATTGCTCTGATGGACGATTATATTGACCGTAAAATGGACGTAGTGCGCGATACGTATTTCGAACAGAACCATGATTTTCAAAATAAATTTGTACAATTTGGAAGAGTTGTTCAGGTGTCAGTCTATTCATGTTGAAATGCCAAACCAAACTAAACATAAAGCACTTGATAGCTGACAAAATGGCCGCCAGTTAAAAAAGTGTTTCCAACTTAAAGTTCTATATCTCTATAAAAAACACCCTTTACATGTATGATTTATAGTCGCCTGAACAAACATAAAATACTGCATAATCTTAGCATTTCTTTTCCGAAAAAATAATTACCTAAAATAAAATCCTACTTTTACCTAATGATATACACATACATAAATTTTTATTTTAATCTAGATCATTAAATTTTGGAAGAGAATAACCGTCAAATTACCTACACGTCCTTTCACATTCTTTTTACTTCCACTAACTTTTTCTACCCCGCTGATTAAAGAACCGAGCAATCTTCTTTTGTTGTAAAATGGTCCTTCTCAGTTTCATTATGTTCCCCTGATTAATTTAGTAAAAAAGGGGAGGGGGCTGCAAGTTTTTTCGAGGCCCCTGGGAAAAGTGTGAGATGAATTTTTTCTTCGAGCGTAAACTTTTTAAACCCTTAAGAATTTTAGTCCGTTTATATAAAAAAAAACTTAATAAGGCGAAAAGTATCTGTTTACTTCAGCGGAAAAGATAATTTAATTAAATAACTCCAGAAGTGGATAAATTTTAATTGTCGTTGTATGCCTTTGGGATGATAAAAAAAACTAGGGTCTAGAGCTTTTATTTTAAATTCATAAATATTTTAATAAATACTGTATCAGGTTAAACAATTCTTCGTATAAAGAGAGCTAGGGATGAAAAAGAACACGATACTTAAATCATTAGTTGACATGGAAACGATTCATACCCTACTGCCCTAAATACTATTCTTAGTAAGAATCAGGTTTTTATTTCGAGAATTGGCAACACGAGCGTTGCTAGGTGCAATCTGAAATATTCATTATAAAGTTTGACATTTTAGACGGTGTACATGCCATAACGTTTTGACATACGGACGCTCTTTGCATTGTTTACAGTAACTTCAATCTAGGCCAAGGAAACGGAATTAACTCGTAAACATTTTTCGACCTAGTTTATCTTAACTAGAATGCATGGCGATGAAGTAGCTACAAAAATCTCTGTATATTGCTGGTTTAGTGAATTCAATCATGGCCGTCGTTCGCTCATGGACGAGTATCAATTCTAGTATATATATATATATATATATATATATATATATATATATATATGTTGTTCGTAGTGTTTTACGCATGGGAACATGTGATTCAGTATTAATCCGGGAATGCATGCGTTCGTTCGTTTCGTTTCTTGTAGAAGTTGTAGCTTTTAAATTTACCAGTTTGCATCAATGTTTTTAGTAATATGACATAATTTGTATATTTTTACCTGATTAAATTTAATTATTTATCCTGTAATTTAAAATAGTACACATGGAATTTGTTTTTTTTTTGTCTTATAATTTATCACTTTTTCTTCTTAACAGAGTTTGTAAATTGCTGTAGTTTATATATCACATTATTTGGTTTGAATTTAAAAGTCATAAAAAATATTATTTTTAATAAATTCTCATTTATTTACGTTCCATTTCAGTATTAAAAATATAAGGTTAGTCAGTCAGTAATATAGTTCAGTAAGCATTTATTGTGGATGTATACCCGATTCGTTTGACACGAGCACGGTATGTAGAGTCTGATTATTTAAGGTTGAGTATACAGTATGGAATCTGTAGCAATTTCTTTGAAGTTTGTTTTAATCATGATTAGTAACTTTGGACTGTTTGATCATAATTTTCTTTTTGATAATTTTCCATGGCTTGCCACTATTTGATGTATTACCTGGTAATCAGTGTAAGTTCGGAATTAGGTTAGAGTGCTCCACGTTGAGAATAAGGTTGGCAAAAATTAAAACAAATATCTCTAAGATCTGTCACGTCTGGCTGCAAGAGAGATTTTCATTTTATTTTTTTTTTTACGGTTGAACCGTCGAAGGCAGTAGACAAATCTTGCGATTGGATTTGAAAGGGCAGACTGTCAAGTGTTTTTTTCGTTACAGTCCATTAACCAAAGAGGGCTATCTGACGCAAGTTCTTTTTCATCTTTGGCTTCGTCTCATTTCTTTTCCTGTGTTTTTCCATTGTGGTTTTCTCGGCTGTTAAGGCTTTCTGATTGTTCTGGCTCTATTTTTCCTGGCCGTGTTACCACGACGATTTTGATCTTCACGATTGGGCTCACCCTGCATTTGGTTGATGAGTTGGGATTGTAGATACCATTCTGATTTATGTACATAATAATTTTTTGGAATAAAATGGAATTGTGATTTTGTTTTAACTAAGTCGTTTTATTATGGAGCAGCAGCAGTCAATAAATTAAAATCATTCCTGATACCTGTGTGTTTTCCTGTTTAATCACTAGGTAAGTAACACAGATAATCTCATTTGGCATCTTCTGTGCTTGGCGGTTGTAGATCAACTGAAAAAAAATCAACGTGCAGCGTGCTTTATACGCGGTCGCAGATAGTAACTGTTGGTTGGCGTTGGCTTCGCCTCCCTTTTGAGCGCCACCGTTGATGTCAGGTTAAGCGTGGCATGGGTGTCGGTACAATAATCCCGCCTAAAGAGAATTTTCCAAGTAGAAGCAAGATTAAGTGCATCGTCTCTCTTATTCAGAGTGCCGTTCTTTTCAATTTAGATGGATTCACGAATAAATCTTGCCTTGTAGTATTCTATATTAGCGATTTGCTGGCCGGTGTCAAAATCAATTTTGTGTCCTGCCTCGTGCTAGTGTTGAAAAATACTAGAAAAATACCCTGCTGGCTCCAGACAACCACGTGTTGAGAATGCCTCCTCTTACGTCAAAAACTCGGAGCACTTCTTAACCATTCTACACTCCACAAGAATTGTGTCATTGCAAGCTTCGACGTAAAATCATCCTTGTATCGGAGCATACGGTGGGGGCGATCGCCCCCCCTCCCCCCCCCCCAAGAGCTTTGAGTTCAGGAAAATATACCCGATTTTGCCTCTTATACTACAGTTTATTCAAGAACTAGACAGAGTAATAAATCATTTTGACCCTTTTCTTCTTGGCAAAGTATTTGTGTTCTTTAGTCCAATATCCTTGGCAAAATCTGTACATATATTTTTCATAGGAATGGGTTAGAAATTTTATAATCAAAAATACCGGTCTATAATAATGGACTATTTGGGTTGGATAACAATAGATATTTGGATATGTGAAGTGTTAAAAACGATCTTAATCTTTTTCATAGGCGTCGGAAGAAGGTTTATTTAATCACTAAGTATTTATGATACAGAATATTATTTCGGTAATAACCTTAAAATAAGAAGTTTTTATAATGTTATTTTATTTCTTGTGATTTCTTAATCATTTACATACACTAGAAAATATAGATAATTTTGACATAATTAACACAAATCACAACTTTATTTTTATTATTTTTAATTTTGGCATAAAAACCGTTTTAGGCACATTTAAACTAAAACATAGCCTTTTTCTCTCAAAAAATTCGAAGGTATAAGTTAAATTCTTATAAAATACTCATCGTTAAAAATACAAGAAGTTAAACATATATAAAAAAATTAATTTGTCCATTTAATATTAAAATTTTTTTGGGGCTATTTAATTATTAATTAAAAACATTTTTAGGATATTTGACGTTTCAGTTTATTTGTTTCTTATACCATCTGCAGAATTAAAATTAAACACTAAAAAGGGATTCAAATGTAATAATTTTTATAAATTACAGAAAATCTAAGTAATAAATTGTGTTTACGCTGGTAAACATTATATATCTAATTCATAATCAAAGTCAGTGAAGCTATCTTCGCTCAAATTAATTATAATTGATTCCTCTATCTCACTGATCATAAGATCGAGTTTCCACATTTTCTTATATTTTTTTATTATAAGGATTTTTCCAAATTTTCTGCACTAAATTTATTCAAACAAATCTTTCAAAAGTTCAGTTAAATTACTAATTTTGTAAGTTGTGTTATTTCTAGCAACTCTACCTTTTACTTGAGAGAGATATTTCTTTTTCCAACGGAGATTTTCCGGGCGATCTATAAGAACAGATTTCCTATCTGGTTTTTCCCAGTAAAAATTAAGTTCTCTGAGCAATTTCCAGAGCTCAGTTCTTTTAATTTCAGGTAAATGCCGATCTTCATTGATTTTAGTTAGAATTTTGTCGACGGTTGAGATCTGCTTCTCATAATAAAATATATGTACAAATCCTTTTATTGCAGTTTACATCTCTTCTTCTAACGAGGTTTATCGTCTGCCTGTAATCGAATGTAGCTTGTGAGTACTCACAATTCTCTTTCGGTATTTTTTACATAGTAGATTTTCCAATTCCTGTCATGTTGGAATACATCTTAACAGAGCTTTTAACATTATTATCTAGATATTGATCGTAATAAGTTTTTCGTTGAGGAAAAAATGCCCTGGTTTGGCGATTTTGGAATAAATATAGATGTGGAAGCCATATCTTTTGGATATCTCACTAATCTCAAATAATAGATAAAAACAAGCACAAACAAGATAAATCACTAAGGACACACTGTAAGGTGTACTTTGCTAACTGACAGAAATTAAATGAACTATTAGAACTTTTATTGTTGCAGTAAATTTATAAAAGCTTATAATATTTAAATATAATTAAATATAATTAGATTTACGGTAGTCCTCAGTTACCGGCGGCACTGGAGTAGGTAGGTTGGAGATTTCGGTAACAGCTTCATTATTCTCTCTAGTTCCTGAATATACTATAGGAATGTGTATGCTTGCGGTCGCCCCTCCCCTTCCCAAGAGCTTTGAGTTCATGAAATTAGAACCGATTCTGCATTTTATATTAGGAATGTGTATGCTGCTGGTACTCCCCCCCCCCCCCGTTTTACAACTTATTCTTATACGAGGAATGTGTATGCTGCTCGCATCGTCCCCCCTGTCGGTAACTCGTTTGTTCTTGTGATCGCCCCCCCCCCTCCAAGAGCTTCAAATTCAAGAAATAGACGCGACTCAGCCATTTACACTAGAAATGGGAATGTTGCTAGTGCCCCCCCTCCTCAACTTGCTTTCGCTTGCCATACGGTACTTTTGTGAGGCTGGATCCGCCCCTGGTCATAAATGTGTAGAATTTTTGATATATGTGTTCGTCTCACCTTCTAAAGGCTGTGTGATTTTTAAGAAAAACTTCGCTAGTGCACTTGTTGGGGATCGTCTGAAGCTGGTTATTAGTCTTAATAGTATATATTATTTTTATGTCTTTTCGCTCTGTAGCAATTTCTTATTTCCATTTCAAATGAAGTGACAACATTTTAGAAATCGCAGCAAAGCTAGTAAATCATCACATCTAGTTTTAAATTTTGTTAGCTGCAATATAGGGATACATGATATCAAATATTGTTACAAACGGTTATTAATGAGTAATAACGCAGGCAATAATGACGCGAATGATTCGAAAATGCGGCCGTATAATCTACAGGCGCCATAACTCCGATTTCTGAACACACTCCACAGAGAACAATTGATATTTAACGAATAATTATTGGGCCTACGCGAAACAATTCACCAATCGCCCTAATTTTCGTGAAGCGTCATTCTGACCCCTGTTTTTTTAATTAAAGTACGGCGGCGAATAATTATACAAAATTTTTACGATTTTTACATTGGTAACAGCTATACAGAACCTAATTTAATTGGTTATAAGATAAAAGTAATAATAAACTTATCGATGTACCTCTTATTCCCACATTTTTGGTTATCTTAAAATTTTTTGTTTCGTTTCCGAAACTATATTTTGACTAAAATATAAATGCTCTTTGTTGAACTTGCAATCGGTTCCTTGTGAGATATTCTTAAATACTAGCAAATAAAACACTTTTTATTTCTACATGTGTTTCATCTTATGAGGGCTTCTTCAAGAATACATTTAAGATAAAGATGTTTTTCCCAATATTTATATAAGCCCAAGGGATTTTCTAAAATTTAATTTTTTTATTGCTGTAAATGTGGGAAAGTAGGAATTATGACGACGCTAAATATCTATATAAAATTGGAGCAATCTACATATACAATGTAAGAACACTCCTGAATTTTTTATATAATTCAGAATTGAATTTCCATTTAATATATATCATTACAACTTGCACAATTCATTTTATATACCCCTGATTTATTTAATTTGTCCATTTTATTCCTATACCCATACTCAATTTATTTATACAAATACTCTTAAAATCTAAATAACTATTTTTTTTTTACTTTTTGGAAAAGTATTAAGTCTATGCATGCATCAAATCAGTCTGGACAGATAAATATATTTCAGTTTCATAGTTTAATTTATTACTTTTCTATTAAGTAAAGAAACATTAACCATATTACAATAAACAATTGTTAGAATAGAACCTGACTGATAGTTTATTATGGTAAAAACCATAAAAAAAACTATTCCGAGGACATTTTCGAAGAACATGCTGAAAATGTTATCCAAATATCTCACAATAAACAATAAAAGGTAATAATACACTTGGAATTAATTACCTTTTCCTCCGTAGTCATTCATTGTTCATTTCAAAATAAGTTTAAAATCAAAAATTCCAAAATTCCAATTTAGATTTCCAGAAAATAAGTTGCGGCTCAAATGCCGCACCACTTTTGGGAATCTAAGGTAAAATAATCCAGAAATATTTTATATAAAACACATTTTTATGTCCTGAAAGCATTGTTAATCTCTAGGTCGTAAAAAAACCTTTCATTTGTGGTAACTTGTAATAAAATTCAAAACTGAAGCTAAAGTGGTTTTAGAAAAATGAAATAAAAGCATCACCCTATACAGGCTACAAGGAAATTGTAGAACTTGCATTGTTTTTCCAACGACGTTTCGATTAAATTTTATTTCTAATCGTTATCAAGTATAAACTGAAAGTTTTATCCCTCGATATATGGGTTGTGTTCATTGAAACGAAAAACTTGATATGACACACCTTAGTGATTTGACGTTACAAAACATGGGTTACCAAAGGTCAGGCATTTCTTCTCCTTTTCATGTTTGATTCCATAAAAAGTTCTGGTGTTGTTTATACCAAGCGTATTGTACAATACCAAATTTTGACATTGACTTTTAATTTAATGTCACTTAATTTAACCTCTAGCAAAAGAAGACGATGACGGTTTGTTTTCTCAATAAACAATTTATCACACTCACATAGACCTATGCAAACTCATTCTTACTTATCCGTGGCTACGGCTTTTCTTGTTAGATGAGCTTTGAATATTTTTTCTAGTTGACGGCTATTTTTATGTTACAGATGCTGGTGGTTCATCTTACTTTCTCTGATTTTCTCTGAAGTAACATTAATACAGAGGATTATGAACAGGAAATGTGCTTCTTGTCATTAAGTGGTTTTTTTCCGATGATTGCCTTTTTATTAATTCTGGAAACTATTCTATTAAAATTATAATTTATAATTCTATTTTAAATGAAATGTAATATTTAATTCTGCAAATATCTTTAGTGCATTTTATACCAATTCAACAAACTCTCTTAATTTTCTTGTCACTACCACAAATAAAATCACTTAATAATAGTGTTTTTCTTAAACCTACAACAAGCTTGAAAGTAGAAAATATATTATTTTCATTAAATAATTCAGTTGGCAATGCTGTGATTCTTTAAGTTTTATTAAAACCCTTATAGATATCTTAACTCTTGTATTGACAGACTTCATAAATCCATCTTTTATAGAATGTTGCTTTCTTGACCAGCCTAAAATAGCAAAAGTTCTGCCAGTTTTGAAAAAAAAATCATACAATCTCACTAGCTCATTGAAAAGGCAGTATAAAATCGTCTAATAAGATTTAAAAACACTTAAATGACACCCTGTCAACATGGATTTAGGTCAAACCTATCAACGGAAAATGCTTTATTTAATGCCTTCAGCTGTATCTATGAAAGACGTAATGAAGAAAAAATATGTGTGGTTATCTTGTGTGACTTATCAAAGGCCTTCGATATTGTTGAACATGATATTTTGTTAGAAAAGTCGAAGAAGAATGATGAGAGAGATGCAGTTTTTGATTGGCTTTACTCGTACCCATCTGGTAGGTAGTTTGTGTTCGTAATGGCAGTGGAACGTATAAATTTAAAATGATGAATGTTATTTCTGCAAATCCCTAAGGGTCAATGCTCGGGCTAGAGTTACTAAGGACACTGGGTGCAGAGTCAAATGTGGTAGGTCTAAAAATTAACCGTACACAAACACAATGTATGACAAGGATCCTCATCACCTTGTTTAGTGGTAATTGTGTTGGACATTTTAATGTTGGATCATCCTATATACTGCAGTTATTACTAACTTTTCATGAACTTAAAAAGACATATTTTATTTTTTAAAGTAATATAAAATCTGAATATGACAGCCAAAAGAGAACGGCGTGATAATTTAGAATAGAAATAATGTTTGTATAAGAAAAAACGGCGTAAAGAAAAAGAGGCGTCTCATAAATTTAGCTTTAAATGTCATTTGGCAAGGTTTAGTCCGAAATCTGACTCGACATTTGAAGAATATAAAAAAGTATGAAACTTAGTTAAAATATCTAACAATAAAACGTTTTGCTTTCTTTCGATACACTGACAAAAAGAATAGAATCAAAGTCCAAAAAAAAGGAATATTTGGTAACCTTTAAAATGGAGATCTATATATCAACGTACTGTTTCAATTATAATTTTTAATAATCAACTAATATGGAGGCTCATTTTCCGTAATTATTTTATTTTAATAACTTACACACATATATTACATATAGATGCCAGAGCACCTATTGAGGTAAACAAGTATGCAAAAACTTTGATATAGTAGTACTAGTCCCTTATTTGGTTAAAATGACACCTCTTAATAGTTTCCATAATAACATAGTACTAAACAAAATATATCATTACAGAATAAAGGCAAATGCATACCCACGCAAATGCATACCCACGCAAAAATCTATCGAATACGATAAACCGCTGTTCATTTGTTTTGTGGACATTACACAAGCGTTCAACCGAGTCAAACTGGAACACGTAACTGAACTACTGCGAAGAAAACAAGTAGACGAAGCAATCATACGCACAATATACGAACTGAATACCAAAAACACCATGGTAATTAAAACAAATAACACTCTAACAGAGGAAATCCCACTATCCATAGGAATAAGACAGGGTGATAGCCTAAGTTCAACACTTTTCAATGTAATCATGGACGAAATCATTGATGAGGTAAAAACCTGAACTAACCTGAACTAACAAAGAATGCTTTTCGATCTCAATCGAACAGTCAAACAGTATAATATGAAAATATCTGTGGAGAAAACCAAAGCAATGGTAATAACAAAAGAACCGGTAAGATGCAAACTAATGGTTGATGACAAACATATCGAACAGGTTGGGAAGTTTAAATACCTAGGAGCACATATAACAAGTAACAGGGCAGTAACAGAAGAAGTACTCACACAAGCCAACAAAGCGGCCATGATATCAGGCCAACTAAGAGACATAATCTGGAACAATAAACATATGACGGTTAAGAGCAAAGCAAGAATTTAAAAGGTCTGTGTAAGACCGATACTGACCTACGGCGCAGAAATAAGAAATGAAACAACAAAGACAAAACAAATTATGAGAACCACAGAAATAACGCTGAGAATGATCACGGGAACAAGTTTAAGAGATAGAATGAGAAACGCAAAAATACGTGAGGATAGTGGAGTGGGGGATGTTGTGAAGTGGGTTTGAAACCGTCGTAGGCAGTGGAGAGATCACGTGGAACGAATGGACGATGGCAGACTAGCAAAAACCGTGATGAGAGAGAAACCAAACACCAAACGGCCGCCTGGACGGCCCCCCAAAAGATGGAGAGACAGCTGGATTTCGACGTCAAACGAGGATCGATGAGGCATTGTGTAGATAACAGAACTTGGTTCTACCTAGAAGAAGAAGAAGCATACCCACGCATGCCGCTATGTTGAAGGGAGAGAAGTTAAGTAGTAAAACTCAGAAAGCAGTTACTTTTTTATCCAATAGTTGGCTGAACAAAATGTGCTTTCCACAAGGAACTACTCCTGCCTGTTACCCGTGCCCCCCGTAGTTTATAACTGTAAAATCGTCGAAATTTATATAGATAACACCAACATCATACTGCATTCAGATTAATTATTAAATTAAATGTGTAGGAAATTAGTTTATAATTATTTATAACTTTACAACAACTAGGAGTGCTAAAAAGTATTGTTATTGACCATAACGAAGTTTTTGTATGTGACTGTTGTAAGCCTTTGCATTTATGTACAGCAAATCCCTAACTTTTCGATATCACTCTTAGGAGAACAAAATAAATTGGTGCGTTATAGGCTGCAATCAATTCTTATTCTCTTAAATTTAAGAGCAAGATAGTTTTCAAATATGTACTTCAAACAAGTAAGTGGATTTTTAAATTATGAGGAGATATTTGTTTAAAGAAAACACGTATCTTCGTATTGTAAGCTCGACTATTCTACATTAAGTGCTCTAATAACAAAATGTTAATATTGTTACATCACAGTCATCATAAAAAATAACTTTATCCTTAAAAACTATGTAATGATGTAATAACAATAAATGTTTTTTTTTCTAACCCGTAATTGAAACAAATTTATCCAAACAGTGTCTATAATTGACGTGTGTTAAATATATATTTTGTCAGTAATCGGCTTAATTGTTATTATTAGGAGTAATTAATTTTAAATTATTATTTAAATATGATAATAAAATAAATTAATTTAATCTATTGTAACATGTCATTATTCAGGTTTGTGTTAGTGCCCCAATTTTTTATGAATATAATCTCTCAAAATTTATATTTTCAATTATATATGTATTCAGCGTGCAGCATTTATCTTGAGACAACGGAATATTTCGGTGGTATTACATTTTTTCGAAAAAAGTTTTATACATAAATTATATGGTTGCATGGGGGCTAACTAGTAATGACCTTGTAAATGACCTTGATCTCGTTTTTAAAAATCGTTTAAAGATCAGCTTCAGAATTTTAAATGGAACCCCCAATTTCAACCCAGGGAATGAAAAGGGCGAGAAATTCTACTATCGGATATGACCTTGTTCTTAAGGTAAAGGTCAAATATCAGGACCATATCAAGCTCAAAACAAAAAAGATCGCAGAATTTCGCAAAATGACTCATACAAAATTTGTTGAGTGACATGGGGGCTAAGTAGTAGTGACCTTGAAAATAACCTTGACCTTAACCTTCAGAGTCATTTGAAGCTCAATTTTAAAATCTGAAAAGTTAATTTTAATGGCGCAAATTATCGTGATATTTTAGAAAATTAACTTCCACATTTGCTTGAAGACGTACGCTTAGATGTAAGGCAACAAATGTAGTTTCAACACGATGGATGTCCAGTACATTATTCCCAATTAGCTGATCAACTGTTGGATCCCGAATTCAACGAACGGTGTATTGGTAGAAAGAGTCCAGTTAATTGGTCCGCGAGAGTGCCAAACCTTGCGTCACCAGATTTTTGTTTATGGGGTTATTTGAAGAACTAAGTTTATAAAGAGGTGAAAACAACTCATGAAAACATGAAGCAGTGAGTCAGAGATGCTTGTGCCAAAATAACACCTAAAATGCTCCATAGTTATGTCCAATCTTTTGAATGCTGGTCAATAAGTATATTGAAGTTAAAGGTAACCATTTTGAGTACTTATTGAAATAAATTCTTATAAAACCTTTAACATGGTCATACAAAATGATGAGGGACGAGGGGACTTATACAAAACAAGCATTTCGATGGTAAGAGGCGAGGGGATTCACCGAAAACAAGTACTTCGATGGTAACAAGCAAGATGACTTACCGAAAACAAGCACCCCAAAGAGAACAAAAACGTCCAGGTCGTTGTTCCTGGGTAGTGCTAAAAGTAGTTAATCATGCACATAGTTGTACTAAGTACAGTTTTTGCTAACAATTCTATACGAATGAATTTTTTCATGAAGATCGAGATCAAGGCAACTTTGCAACCATGAAACATTTTATAAAATAATGATGTTGAAGATCTTCGTTTGACTTTAGAATGACCTTAATCTTGAGGTCAAGATCATATATGATGATGAAATTACTGTGAAACTGTTCGGTCTTTCCATTTCGGGGGTCAAATTGGGCATTTCCTTTTCAAATTTTGAAATTGAGATTTAAATGACTTTGTGGTCAAGGTCAATGTTATTTTCAAGGTCACCACCACTTAGCCACCGTACCACCCAACATCTTCTGTACGAAACATTTCACGAAATACTGCGTTATTTTTGTTTTGACCTTGAAATAACCATGATATTTGACCTTCAATTTGAGGTTAAGGTCACATCTTATGGTAAAATTTACCGCTCTTTTCATTCCCGATGTCAAAATTGGGGGAACCTATTTAAAATTCTAAAGTTGACCTTCGGATAATCTTGAAGGTCACGGTTTAGATCACTGTTAATTCAGCCCCCTGCTACCCTATAATTTTTGTATAAAACATTTTTCGAAACAATGTGATACGACCGAGATATTTCGTTGTCATATATATATATATATATATATATATATATATATATATATATATATATATATATATATATGTTGTATGCCAGTTAATTGTAGTGAAGCTACAATCAACAGAAGTTCGTAGTGAGTGGCCTTTACAAACCTCCAGTCATCACAGCATTAGTGTTTCTGCTCCAGATGCCGGTGTTCCAATTGCATCGTACTCTCTTACATTTTTCATACAATGTAAGGCTGGTCTCTTACCTTGGAATTTTAGTGTTCAGTCTTAGGTGCTCTGCACTCCCTAGTATTATCTGATGCTGCCCATTGGGATTGCCCCGTCAGGTTCTGCGTTTCGATCTTTCCTATCTTCTTTCGTCGTTTTTTCCTCTCTTTTCTTTCTTCTCTCTTCTTGCACCTTTAGTCAGAATTTCCTTTGGATCTTAATGGCTAGAGCAAGTTTCTAGGTCTTTTGGGTTCCCTTCCTTCTAGTTCAGGTTCATAATCAACTGCCTGTCTGACAAGTGGATTGTCATGTGTGTCTGCTTTCAAAAATACTTTCGCAGTCTTTTGTCTAAGGACCTCTCTTAAAGAGGCGCATTTGTTCATTCCTGACCAACCATGGGGCATTTAAGGCCTTTCTCAGTACTATATTTTCCTGAGCTTCTAATCTCTTGATGTGCGACTCAGCAGCATAGCCCCACGGTGCTGATCCGTAAGACTGCACAGACTTTAGCACTGTTTTAATAATCGTCAGCTTATTCGTCAGACTCATTTTGCTATTACTATATAGCAATGAGTATAGTTGTCCGCTCGCTGTTTTAAATTTCTTGACTATATACACATACAGTCCTTTGTCAATTATCACTTCATGATACCTGGCTTGGTCAGACCACTTGACATCTTCGCCATGAATATCTATCATCTCGCCCGGTGGCCCCCTACTCTGCGTCAGGACTTTTTTCGGCATTGACTGCTATTGTCCAGAAAATGAACTAAGTCCATCTTCTCCTGAAGATAGCTGCTGATCATTGTCGGAAGAGTTGATCTTGCCATTATGGCTGTGTCGTCTGCGAATAGAGCCATTTTCGTGTTCCTTGTCATGGAGATATCGTGAGTAATTATACTATAGAGGTGCGGTGAGAGTACTATCCGCTGTGGTACTCCAGCCCCTGGGCTTCTTACAGTATTATTGAAAATAAATAATAATATATGTGAAAGGTTTTCATTTTATTTTAAAAAAGCTTACCTTTGACTAAATGTTGTGTACACTGTATATATACCGGTTATTGTAATTCCATTAAAAAAAAATGGTTTCCAGAATTACACTTCTCGAATATTACTGCTACTGACGAATTGTTTCGCGTAGGCCTAATAATTATTCGTTACATTTAAACTGTTCTCTGCGGAGTGTGTTCAGAAATCAAAGTTATGATGTCGGCAGATTACACGGCCACGCATTCGATCCATTCGGGCGTTATTGCCTGCGTTATTACTCATTAATTACCGGTTGTGACCAATTTTGAGAATGTTTAAAATTACGTGCTCGCCAATAATTACCGATGATAGATATAGGCCGGAGCATCGTTCGGAGTTATTGATAATAAAATTGATTTCTCCATTTCGACGGGGCTTAATTGCGTTACTTTAATTGGACCTACTTTTTCCCTTTCACGGAAATAAATTCTGTTATTTATGATTGGACGACTAGTCAAGCAGTGTGAAATGTGAAATATTGATCTTAATTTAATGGAAACGGCCATTTATAAATCTCAGTTTTCTATTTAAAAGGTCATTCTTGTTAGTAAGGTTCTTTCAGTGGCGTAGCTACTAGGGTGGCAGGGACGGCAGTACCACTCGGCGCTGATTCACATTAGGCGCCGCCAGCGCCGTCCTAATCCTATTATTTTATTACTGCAAATGAATTTTGTAAGCTAGAATATACATATTATTCTAAAAATATATGAAAAATTGATTAAGACTATCCACAAAAAAGGAAGTAAAAACAATTCCGGTAACTAGAGAGGAACATCAGTGATAAACAGCCTTAGCAGAATATATGGTAAAATATTGAAGAATAAAATCGAACTGGAGTACAAGGATATGGAATCCGAAGGACAAGCGGGATTTATAGCTGATCGATCAACTATGGATCACCTATTCTGTGTGAGCCAAATAATAAAAAAAAAAAGTTGGTATTTAACCAAGAGATCCATATGTTATTTGTAGACTTGAAGAAAGCATATGACAGCATACCCCTTAAAAAGTTATGGGAGGCTCTCGGAAAAAGCAACGTCAGTGTAGGACTTGTAAAAGCTATCAAATCATTATACGACAATTCCACGTGAAAAATCAGAATAGGAAATAAACCTACAGGTGGATTCCAGGTCAATAAATGTCTCAAACAGTGATGCTTCCCCCCCCCCAACCATTTTTAAAATATATTTAGATCAAACATTGCATACATGGAAAAAAATGCCAGGGAACACTTAGAAATACTACGATATATACGCTACGTTTCGCGGATGATCAGACCGTACTGGCATAAGATTACGATAACTTTGAATACAAGACAAGGAAATTAATACAAGAATACCAGAAATGGGGGCTCCAGATAAACATAATCAAAACTGACTACATGTGCATAGGTGAAGAAACCAGAGACCTTATTCTGGAAGACGGTCAGTGTATCGAGCACTACACGAATTATAAATACTTGGAGATGAAGTTCACACAAAATGGAACAGCTGATCAAGCCATAAAAGAACGAAACGTACAGGGCATAAAAGCAATTACACTTTTAAACGCAATTCTATGGGACCCAAATATATCTAAGTAAAATAAAACGCTCATTTGTAATACTATTTTGAAAGCTTTGAAAGCTGGCAGCTAAAATGGACTTCTGGAGACGATCGGCTAGAAAATCCAGAAGAGACAGGCAAACCAATGACCGTGTCAGAGAAATAATGGGAGTCACTGACACAATAGTAGATGATGATAATAAGAACACTACAACTGATATGGTATGGCCACGTGCAGAGAATGGCAGAGGAACGTCTACCTAAACAAGTACTAAGCTGGATACTGCAAAAGGAGAAGAAAAAGCTGGCGAGAAGGTATCGACGGAGAAATGAGAAATAGAGGTGTGGAGGATGATCAGTGGATGGACCGAGATTGCTGGCGTTTGGGTATCGGAAGACAACATAGAACCTATAAACACATGTAAATATATATATATATATATATATATATATATATATATATTCTTCTTCTTCATGTACCTTCTCCATTTCGGAGGTTGGCTATCATTATTGCTATTCTGACCTTGGAAGCTGCGGCCTTGAATAGATCAGATGACTTGACGTTGAACCATTCTCGCAAATTCCTAAGCCAGGATATTCTTCTTCTTCCAACAGATCTTTTTCCCACAATCTTTCCCTGGATTATGAGCTGCAGAATCTTATACCTTGGACCTCTCATGATGTGGCCGAGATATGGCAATTTTCTCTTTTTTACTTCATCTAGGATCTCTACGTCCTTCTTCATTCTTCTCAGAACCTCCAAGTTGGTCACATGTTCTGTCCATGATATTCGCAGCATCCTACGGTAGGTTAAGCATCCGAATTCTTAGGTCCAGGTTCAGATCGCGACTACAGAGCAGCTTCTTGATCTTCACAAAGGATGCACGGGCCTTCTCAATGCGAATCTTTATTTCTGAACAATAGTCCACGGAACAGTTGACGTACCCAAATAGTCACATCTCTCGACTCTTTCCAACCTTTCGCCTTCGACATACAGATGTTCATTGGGTACTTCAGTTTTGGTGACAATCATGTATTTGGTCTTCTTAACATTAAGTGTCAGACCATATTCTCGACTAGTTGTGGTGACATTATTCAACATATTCTGAAGGTCTCGCATGTTTTCGGCGAGAAGTACTGTGTCGTCTGCGTAGCGCAAATTGTTCAGTGGAATGCCATTAACTCGTATTCCACCGGTGTAATTTTTGAGGGTTTTGGCGAAGATTTCCTCTGAGTAGATTTTAAAAAGGAGTGGTGAGAGAACATATCCTTGTCTCACCCCTCGGTTGATCTCCACTGCATTCGTTAGTTCAGATTGGACACGGACAGACGCACTTTGGTTTAGGTACAGTTTTACATTATTTGTATATCTCTTGTGTCAAGGTCTTTTCGTTTCAGCGCTTCTATTAGTTGTTTATGTCTCACTTTATCAAATGCTTTATTATAATCAATAAAACAAGCGTATACATTTTGGTTGACATCGAGACATCGCTGCATCAAGACATTATAGGCGAACAAGACCTCCCTAGTGCCACATCCGTTTCTAAAGCCAAACTGAGTATCTGCTATATTTTCTTCCAGCTTCTTATAAATTCTACGATGAATGACTTTGAGAAAGATCTTTAGTGTATGGCTCATTAGGCTGATCGTACGGTGTTCTTCGCATTTTCTGGCATTCTGCTTTTTATGAATTGTGACAAACGTTGATTTAAGCCATTCTTCTGGTATTATCCCTGTTTCATAGATCTTATTAAATAGAGAAGTTACAGCACCTAAATTTTGCTCTTCGATCAACTTAAGCATATCTGCAGGTAGATCGTCCGGGCCAGGGGCCTTTCCATCTTTAACAGATTTTTATATATATATATATATATAAAGAAAAAATGTTTTAAAATGATCAAAAATCATCATTTTATGCATGTAATATGTAGTAGCATTATTTTTTAAATTTATATATTTATCCCAATGTTAAAGAAAAAAGGAGGCTTTTTAACGGCCAAAATTCTTCATATTTTAATATGGACGAACAGTAGTGACACTGCCGCAAACGCCTATTTCCTTTGAGAAGTACCGATAAAGGCGGGATGCGAAAAGCAAGCAGTGGATAATTATTTTTATGAATATTTCCTATTTTTTTGATCCGCATGTTTTGAACGATTTGTTATAAAGTTGGAGGGAATAGATGGTGGGTAGGTATGCAATAATTTTCTTATTTTCTCATGTTTCCTTTTGCCTTGTGTCTTGTGAAGTTAAAGTAAAGGATGGTAAAAATATTTGCCTATATATTTTTAAGGAAATACGATAACTAAATGTGGTCTCCTTTGAAGGGTTAGGCATTGCAAATACATATATATATATATATATATATATATATATATATATATATATATATATATATATATATATATATATTTTTAATTATAGGGAGAGTAATTGAAAGTTTTTTTAATAAAACTATTGATAATATGTAATGTATTAAGTTTATTGAAAAATTTGTTTTTTCTTTTTGTAAGAAGTTTCACATTTTAGATTAGCCTAAAATTGAAAAAAGAAATCGAGCGGTTGGACAAACTTAAAAAGAAAGAAAGAACAAGAAATAAATTAGCAAAGTTGCCGATAATTACTGTTTATTTTTCAACGTTCTCAGAATCAGATTTGGGAGTAACGGAAGGGGAAACATTATGTTCGGAAATTTCAACGCCAATAGAAGAAGTTTCATTTCCAGATAGTTTAAACACACTCACAAGACGAACTTGTGGTGAACGATAAAGTAAATTTAAATGCTTTTGGAAAGTTTTCTCAACTGGTAAGAAATGAAAATAATTTTGGTTCCACCGAAGAAGACCAAATGCTTGAAATGCTCATGAAACAAAAATATCTTACAGATAGAGGTTATTATGAAAATATTGTTAAAAGTGACGCAATTAAAAAACGTATTTTAAGTTATGGATCTTGCAGACCAAAAGAGTTTGATTTTCCAAAAACTAATGGTAGGTCATTTTCTGCTGTTTATTATACTTCAAAATCCAAATGCGGGTTAATTGTTGACCGTAAGTGGTTTTGTTACTCTATTAAGCTAGATTGTTATTACTGGGAATCTTATTGGCTATTTGCTGATAGAAGTAGTCAAAATTTTAAGTTTAGTTGGGTGAATGGAATATCTAAATGGAAAACTTTAAGCTAAAAAATTGTAAAACATGAAACTGACGGTACTCATATTACCGCTTTTGTAACTCACGACGCTTGAAACGATTCTTGATCAAGATTTAAAATATATATATATATACATATATATATATATATATATATATATATATATATATATATATATATATATAAAGAAGGTCATAATTTTTGGCGACAAGTTTTACACAGAGTTTTAGATGTTACTTTGACATTGTCTCTATGTAATCTATAATTTAGAGAAGAAGTTTTTTTGAACGTGATAATAATGAAAATCATGGTTCTTAGGTTAGGACCGTGTGAAATTTTAATTATAATCCGACGCTTCGCCTACGATTGCACGAGATATCTTCAGGGATCTTTACTCCATGAGATTAGAAAACTGAATGACTACAGAGAGCTGCAGCCCGGTATTTATACCTAACTGGTCCTCAGCGAACCTTGATCCAGCGTTACAATCGATTTCCACGTGTGATGTAGACTATATCCTGCATCTCTATTAATAATACTTGGATATTTATAAATTTCGATTGATTCTCTAATTTTACGTTTAAAGAAACCAGGCATTGACGCTAGTACCTTAATTTCTTTTACATTAAAATGTGACCTGAGTAGCTACTGCAGATTGTACAATTTGTTTTCTTATACATTTTTCATGTCTTTAAGCCTTAATGGAGTGTATAAAATAGATACTGATGAGACCTCTGGTTGGTCTAGTATAAAGAGGACCAGAGTGGAATTCGCAGAGAATAAACTGTATGCCTCCTTTCTTTTCCAAATACCTAGATTTTAGGATTTTTGGAAAATACGTTAAACCAAAATTTCACTTGGCATCTTCTATTCTTGTTGTTAAAGGCCAACTAAGAGAGTTCTGCATGCAATGTGTGGTCATAGCATGATTGGCATTGCCTCTGCTACCTTTTCCAGGACAGTTTGGGCTCAAGCATCTTGATAGTACATTGATCCTGTATGAGAAGAGTTTTCCAGATGGAAAGAAGGTTAAGTGCATCGTCTTTTCTGTTTAGGGTCCCTTTTGAAACTATTTCTACGGATTCGCGAGTTAATCTTGCCTTGTAACGCTGTCTGTTTGTTTATTTTTTATGCTTAGTTTATATTCTTCTATCGATTTGACGTATGTATGTTTTACTCCAGAAGCCGTATGCGAGCTCTTGATTGGTCGATTAGGTCGCTTGGGTTTCTTGAAGATGAATACGATGTGTATGTATATGTAATGTTTTCGAACTAATCTGGAAGCATGACAATCTGTCCATTGTCGGTATGTCTTTTTATTATCAGGGTGATTTTTGTAGCAGTTTAATTGTTTGAATTATAGTGTGTGGTTTGTAGTCGTTTCGCAACTTTAATCATTGAGTGCATGAGTTGCCAAGGTAATATATATATATATATATATATATATATATATATATATATATATATACATATATATATATATATATATATATATATATATATATATATATATATATATATATATATATATATATATATATATATATATATATATGTGACCAATAAAGTCCGCATCATATGGGATTTTTTAATAATAGCTTTATTCGAAATTTGATTTTGGCATCAATTTCTGCTTCGATCGAGATGAAAATGAGCCCAAAAAATAGTAGTCACGTGATTGGCATTATCTGTAAAATTTAACTTTTTTTCCAAAAAAAAAATTCAAAAGTGACTTTATATCTCAAAATACCGAAAAAAGCTATTAGAAGAAGTTTTCCTAAATGTAATTTTTAGGCCATATGCAAAATTTCAGCTGTATAAGATAATTAAGACTTTTTGCCCAGTTTTCGTAAATTGCACCACTGTTGCAAAATAAGACCCAAAGCAACCTACATAAAACTTCTTAGTTTTGACAATGCTTCATCCCAGACATATTAAGTTTAAAGTAGGGCCATACTAAATGTGTGTTTTTCCACAAAATCCAAATAGGGCTATTAAAATTTGGTCACATGGGATGAAAAGTTTATTTGTTTTTGACCCTGTATAAGGTAACTTTATAAAATAACTATTTTTGAAAACGTAATTTATGTCTAAAAGTAATACATATTATAATTAAGACAAACAAGTATACAATGTCATCAATTAAGTAGGTGTAATTTTAAATGCGTTTAATTTTTAAATTATGATTTTTTTGTTAGAAAATTTGAATCTTTTTAATTAAACTATTTTCTTAATATTAATGTGTATTATTTTTAGACACAAACTACGTTTTCAAAAATAGTTATTTTATGAAGTTACTTTATACAGGGTCAAAAACAAATAAACTTTGCATCAGATGTGACTAAATTTTAATAGCCTATTAGGATTTTGTAGAAAAAAACACATTTAATATCGCAACTTCAAACAAAATATGTTTGGAACGAAGTATCATCAAAACTTTTGACAGATAATGCTAATCACGTGACTATTATTTTTTGTTCCTTTTCATCTCGATCAAAGCAAAAATTGTTGCCAAAGTCAATTTTCAAATTGCAAGCTATGAATAAAAAAATCTCATAATGCGGACTTTACTGATCATATATATATATATATATATATATATATATATATATATATATATATATATATATATATATATATATATTCTTCTTCTTCTTCTTCTAGGTAGAACCAAGTTCTGTTATCTATACAATGCCTCATCGATCCTCGTTTGAGGTCGAAATCCAGCTGTCTTTCCATCTTTTGGGGGGCCGTCCAGGCGGCCGTTTGGTGTTTGGTTTCTCTCTCATCACGGTTTTTGCTAATATGTCATCATCCATTCGTTCCACGTGGTCTCTCCACTGCCTACGACGATTTCGAACCTACTTCACAACATCCCCCACTCCGCTGTCCTCGCGTATTTTTGCGTTTCTTATCCTATCTCTTAAACTTGTTCCCGAGATCATTCTCAGCATTTTCATTTCTGTGGTTCTCATAATTTGTTTTGTCTTTGTGGTTTCATTTCTTGTTTCTGCGCCGTAGGTCAGTATCGGTCTTACACAGACCTTATAAATTCTTGTTTTGCTCTCAACCATCATATGTTTATTGTTCCAGATTATGTCTCTTAGTTGACCTGATATCATGGCCGCTTTGTTGGCCTGTGTGCGTACTTCTTCCGTTACTGCCCTGTTACTTGTTATATGTGCTCCTAGGTATTTAAACTTCCCAACCTATTCGATATGTTTGTCATCAACCATTAGTTTGCATCTTACCGGTTCTTTTGCTATTACCATTGCTTTGGTTTTCTCCACAGATATCTTCATATTATACTGTTTGGCTGTTTGATTGAGATGGAAAAGCATTCTTTGTAAGTTGTCCTCGCTATCTGCTGTCAAGGCAACATCGTCTGCAAAGCATATAATCTGAACGGTGTTGTGTTCCATTGGGTACCCAATATTTGTGCTTTTTACCTCATCAATGATTTCGTCCATGATTACATTGAAAAGTGTTGGACTTAGGCTATCACCCTGTCTTATTCCTATGGATAGTGGGATTTCCTCTGTTAGAGTGTTATTTGTTTTAATTACCATGGTGTTTTTGGAATTCAGTTCGTATATTGTGCGTATGATTGCTTCGTCTACTTGTTTTCTTCGCGGTAATTTTGTTGTGCTCCAGTTTGACTCGGTCGAACGCTTGTGTAAAGTCCACAAAACAAATGAATAGCGGTTTATCGTATTCGATAGATTTTTCAATCAGCTGTCTGATAATAAATATACCGTCGATAGTAGAGCGGTTATATATATATATATATATATATATATATATATATATATATATATATATATATATATATATATATATATATATATATATATATATATATAAATTTATATAAATTTGGATTTGATAGAAACTTTTATGGTTTCATCGTTTGTCAGTTCGTCTGTATGCCACAGTTTTTCAACTTTACCGGTTTATAATCTCTTGCAATTAAATTTTACTGGCATATAAGTAACAGAAATACAGATCTGGGGTGAAACTAGAAAAAATAATATGTTGGCTTTGTGTGAAAAGTAGGGATGAGAAAAATATTTTTTCGTTCACCCTATCGACTAGGGTATTATTTTCAAGTGATATAGGGAAATTTAAATAAATATTTTATATTACATTTTTTACCTAGTCAGTTCATTCGCGAAATATGAACCTCCAAAGTGGCTTTTTAAATGACCCCCTCAACTTTCCAACGGTAAATTTTAGAAGTCTGAAAAATATATGCAACGAACATTATCACCAGTGAGTTACGTCGACATTTATGAGATATAAAAAAAAGTTAAAAATTTAATTTTGGCCTTTTTGTTTATCCGATCGAATGGAGTACTATTAAAGAGGTATTTAAAAATGCAGTTAAACAAGTACATAACATTTCTATTTATGCGTCTTATTTAAGGAATTTAAACCTCTAAATTTTCTCCAATTGGCGTCCTGTTTTGTTTGTGAATTTTGGTGAAAGTGCCGGGAAAGGAATTGTCTCGTTAAAAGGGTTGCAGATTATATGAGGCTACTATAATCTGCAACCAACAAATAAATAATAGGATTGATTTACTTTCACTAATTCATGAAATTCCTAAACAGTCCCTAAAATTTAATCTCCAACAAAAAGCCTATGTATTGGGATTTAGTAGACACAATGCCAATAATTGCTACGAAACCCTAACATAATGTGTGCGCGATAACCGCTTGATCAGTTTTTATATTAAATATAAAATTTTACTGAGCCTTGAACTTACAAACATCGTTATTATGTTTTTATTATTTTTAATTATAAGCTCATCCAATAATAATAACAGATATAAGAAAACGGGGACAGAGTGGTAAAATTAACGACCCACATTTTAGGAAGGCTACAAAAATGTAACAGGGGCGTTAGCCTGTCATTCTTTATAGTCCTTCAGGCTATCATTCGTTTTTCAGCTTCTCGCGATCGATAGCGAACATAACATTGTGGTATTAAGTCCTGATTTATTGGGACAATAATATTTATATTAAATAACTTTTGGTTTTAATCTTTTAAATATATGTTCTTTTTTATTAGAACGGTAACACGTGTTATAATTATTTATTTAATATCTGTTATTGCTAACTGTTTTATGTGAAAAGTTCCGATTATATTTTACACATTATTTTTTGGATAGGTTTAAAAACTGTTAACTGAAAATTATTATAACTCTAGGTTATTTTTTTACAAATCTAAAACAAGCATTTGATCACTGTGGCTCTCTAATCTCATATAAGTCTATGCTTTGTCCAATGGAATGCTTTCATATTATTTTTGCAGATCATTGGCTTTGTTTTTTTTTTAATTATCGTAACAGTAATTTCTAGTAACGATTTCCAGTTTCAATAACTCCAATGCGCTTTCTTTTATTTACAATTAGTTCCACAAAAATTAAAATTATCTAAATAGTTAAAGTAAGAAAGCCTTACGTTTTTGGAGATCTCAATGTACACTACCAGCCAAAACTATTACCCCCAAAATTGTCCTAATTGTTAATAAATTAAAGACAACATTCAACACCAACAATTTTATATTTTTTTAACCCATATATAAACAGGGAACTCAAAAATTTTAAAATATATACAATCAAAGCTGAAATTTTGGCCTCTTCAAAATATCCGCCCTTGTGACTATGAGTTTCTTCAATGTATGTGTCACAATTTCTTTCCAGCACTTCTGCAAACACTTTCATAAATGAGTTTTGATGCTTGGTTGCATTTTTCGCATGTTTCTGTCTAATTTATTCCATAACAATTCGTGCGAATTTATATCCGGACTCTACGCTGGCCACGTCATATTTCCAGCTGTCTTTGTCTTTCTTTAGTTTTTGATTAGTTTCTACACAAATAAATATTGTGTTTTGTGCCCCTCGCTCTGTAATATGCGATGATAGTTTTCTTCCTTCATTGTGCTCTCAATTTCAATAAGGTCACTAACAACACCCTCCACCATGTTTCAGAGTAGGCACACTTGACTGATTTGAAGGATGTCGACAAACTAATGTTCTATGTTTGTCACCGAAAATGTCCAATTTACTTTCATCACTCAAGAGTACTTTTCCCTATTGTTCTATCGAAAAATTCCTATGTTCATGAGCCCATTGTAACCGTTTCATCTTATTCTGTTTACGTAAAAATAGTATTTTAGCTGCGATGTATCTTAACTTATGCTCGCAAAGTCTGCGTTTAACAGTACTAATAGAAACGGGGTTTGAATTACAATTCATGGTTTTTGGGTTTAGATCGTGTCAAATTGGAATTATTATCCGACGTTTCGTCTACGATTGCACGAAGCTTTATCAGGGATCTTTACTCCACGAGATTAGAATGCTGATGATTATCGAGGAGCAACAGCCCGGTATTTATACCCGACTGGTGGCAATGAAGCGTGATCCAGCGTTACAATCGATTTCTACCTGTGATATAAACGGTAACCTGCTTCTCTCTATTAATATTATTTGGAAATTTTGATTCATGCTCTAATTTTACGTTTAAAGAAATCAGATATTGATGCTAGAATACAAGTATATATAGAAGTATACAATCTGCAAAGCTGGTGTTCAGCTCCTGCAGATTGTATACTTTGTTTCTTTTTTACACATCTTTCATGTTCCTTAAGCTTAGTGTATATAGATCGTCCTGTTTCACCTACATACACAAGAGCAAGGTATCTGCCTTCTGTTTGTATTGCGTCCTTTTGTGATTTCAAACATTGTTCAACTTTCTTACATATGTTGAAAATTGTCTAAATGTCTGATTTTTGGAGCAATCTGGCAGTCTTTATCGGTAGTTCTATGTGTGTAAGGTAAGACAACGAGGTCCATAGGAGATAGATTTATGACATGTTGTTGAGGAGTTGAGTTTTTATATGTATTAATAAAACGTCTTATATCTTCAGCGCAATATCCGTTGCCTCTCAGAGCATTACTTAGTTTTTCTGTTTCTGATTTTAGTGATTGGTCGTCCCATATTGAAAGTACTCTATGTACCAAAGCGTTTATTACGGATTGTTTTTGAAAAGGATGATGGTGTGACGTTGCATTGAAATATCGATTTGTATGTGTTGGTTTTCTATACGCAGAGCGTCCTAATTTACCATTATTTTTCCTTTGTTCTAGTATATCAAGATAAGGAAGGGTACCTCTTGATTTAGTTTCCATAGTGAATATTATGCTAGGGTGTTGTTGGTTTAAATGATCCAGGAAATTATAGAGGTTATCTGCGCCATGCGGCGAAACTACGAACGTATCTTCTACATCGTTCTTAGTGAATTTCTGGTTCAGTAAGGGTACTGTCACCTTTACTTGTTACATCTATGAACTGATATTCAATTTTTGAAGTTACTCGTGACATTCCGGAACTTGAACGACTGTCATTTGAGTTTGTTTCCAAGAAACGTTTAATCGTTCGAACGACAGTAGATTGAATCACATTGAGTTGCCAGGCAATTTCATGGGTAGAGTACTTCAACTTGCATAATTCGTTAATGACAGTACATTTTTCATTACTGATTTCACGTAGTTGTGCCATATTTTAGATCATCTCAGCGATAATAACTGCTTGGCAGATGTCCAGGTCTAAAATGAAGCTGTGTCAATAGAAATAACTTTTGACCAATCTCTATCGATGTTTTCTTATATCCAGGCTAAACATTTTTAAATATTATTTTCGCACATTAGAAGTTTTTGTCTCACTATTCTATATTTAATGCATTTTTATCAAATTTCCATGAACAGTACTTAGAATAGCACGCATTCCTTCTAGAGATACAAAACTTACTTTGCCCTTGTCACAAATTGAGATGTGGATTTTTTCGGAACACTGGACAAACTACCTTATCCTGGTTTTTTGTAGTCATACATATTAAGCAACGATCGCTAAAATCGTCGACATTTTTTTTCCTGTCATACCTTTTCACCCACTTCTGTACATACATTTGTAGCAGTTGAATAATTAATTTTTGGCCCTTTATCGTATTTACAAAGAAAAATTGCTCTAAATCTTTTGACATTTTGCTGTCATTATAAATTTGTCTATAGTCTATGGAAATTAAACTTTTGTAGGGATTTTATTGATGAAAACGATATATTTTGGCATCACTAAAAACATACTTCGATGGAAATTCATACAGTCCATGGCTTACAAAATGGCGGCCAAAAAATGGTCACTTTTTCAGTTTTTCCAGTTTATCTTGAAAAATAAGGGTTGTATGAAAAAATATTTCAAACAAAACTCGTAGATAATTGAAAAACCTATCGATTGATATAATTAAAGTTATAGGTGGCGCTACTAGTTAGTGAAATATGATTTTTTTTCTCGGAAAATTCCATTTTTTTATTTATAATTAAATGATATTTATTAATTAACTATCGCTTCAGAATTCTAGGAAATGATAGATATTTTTGACCCAAAAAAGTGTGTTTAATCCGAAGTTTATGAGTTGAATAGTTTCCGAGAAAATCTGCTGCACCCGCGCTATTTGACTACCGTCGGATAGATTCTGTGGGTAGTTTTCAGAGGTCCATAGATCTTACAGGGATGTTTTTTGTGAAACCGAAAAATTTCTCGATAAACTACAAGTATTCAATAATGTCTTCTGTAAATTTCAGCCCTTAATATTTATAAACCGCGTTTTTTTTTTAAAAAGGTCAATTTTATCGTAAAACATCTCTTTTTTCCAGAGATCGGAAATGATATATCTAAATCTGATAAACGTATAAGAATAATTGTAAGTACACTGATAAAAAAGTTATTGCAATTTTTCGAGTGCTAAAAACTGTTTTTCGCAATTTTCTCGACGGAAAATCCAAAAAATTTTTTTTTGAAAATATATTTTAAAAAGATACATCATTCCAAACAAACTACTGTTAACCTGGTTGCTGTATCTTTATTAGGAAGGATAATAATCGACATAGAATTTTCAACTTTGAGCTCGATTTTCTCGGAAACTATTCAAGTCACAAATTTTGGATTAAACATATTTTTTTTGGGTCAAAAATATCTATCACTTCCTGGATTTCTGAAGCAATAGTTAATTAATAAATGTCATTTAATTATAAATTTAAAAAAAAAATAATTTTCCAAGAAAAAAAATTATATTTCGATAACTAGTGGCGTCACCTATAACTTTAATTACATCAATCGATAGGTTTTCCAATTATCTATAACTCTTGTTTGAAACATTTTTTCATAAAATCCTTATTTTTCAAGATAAACTGGACAAACTGAAAAAAGTGACCATTATTTGGCCGCCATTTTGTAAGCCATGGACCGTATGAATTTCCATCGAAGTATGTTTTTAGTGATATCAAAATATACTCATTTCAGTAATAAAATCGCTAGTTACATTTTTTTTCCCAAAACGGCTCTTTGTGAGTCTAATTTCCATGGATCACTAATACACTTTACGAATATAAAGCAACAGATTGTCAAGGCACAACACGGAGTAATTTAGCGCATTGAATGTTGGATCTACTAACGCCCAAACATGTATTATATCCAAATATGCAGCAATAGGTTTTAATGAAATCATCGTATATCTTGAATTTGCTGCCTGAATGAGTATATATTCGGTTACAAATCAAAATAAAATTTATTATCATTGATAAAATAGAATAAGTAATCATATCATGAAACTTTTTAGTGATTTCTATATTAAAATTTTTTATAGATTTTTTGTCCTTTTAAATTTTAATTTAATCCCACTGTGCATTCAAAACGTGATGCTCAACTATCTTTCTGTACTCAGGTCCCTCTTCATTTACCCACGCAGGACCGCCAAAGCCTACTTGGTCTGTTTTTACGTAACCGAGTGTTATTCTTTTATCCTTTTATTCTTTAAGGACGCGCCGTGTAAGTGGTTCGGGTTTTCCCGAGCCTTTCCTAGGATTTAAAGGAGATATAGATTTAAATTCCACGTTCATGTTCTGGAATTTTATTTGGGGTCGTATATTAAATTTAAAGAGAGGTGTTCCGGTGACGCAAGCTTTAAAATATAGTTTTGAAATTTAATAAATCCAAAAAAAAAAATAAATTGACTGAAAAAATGACACTAAAATGTAAAAATAAATTACCAACTGTTTTGTATTGTAATTAATTCAATTGTTCTAGATTTGCTTGGTACTAGTGTACTGTTTACCTAGTTTATAATTTATGTATAATTTTTTTTGTGTTAGTTAAGGCTGTCTTTGTGTGTTTGGTCGTTACTTGGTGGAATAATAGTTTTAGATTGTGATAAGTAAATCACATTTTTACGTAAATTTTTACTGTATGTTTTTGACTGTACATATTTCACTGCACGGCAGCTTTTTCAGGTACACTATATCTTCGTATGGTATTGTGCTATTTAAACTATTAATATTACAAAAGAACGAGATATTATGCCTTAACATTGGGTCTATAAATTTTATGATTTTACAATTTAGGAAGTTCCAATGAATTATATTATATTTTTTGACAAAGGCACTTTTATAAAAAAACTAAAATTTCAGTAAGAAATATAGAAATATCTTCTTCTTCTTCTTCTTCTTCTTCTAGGTAGAACCAAGTTCTGTTATCTACACAATGCCTCATCGATCCTCGTTTGATCCATCTTTTGGGTGGCCGTCCAGGCGGCCGTTTGGTTTTTGGTTTCTCTCTCATCACGGTTTTTGCTAGTCTGTCATCGTCCATTCGTTCCACGTGATCTCTCCACTGCCTACGACGGTTTCGAACCCACTTCACAACATTCCCCACTCCGCTGTCCTCGCGTATTTTTGCGTTTCTTATTCTATCTCTTAAACTTGTTCCCGTGATCATTTTCAGCGTTTTCATTTCCGTGATCCTCATAATTTGTTTTGTCTTTGTGGTTTCATTTCTTGTTTCTGCGCCGTAGGTCAGTATCGGTCTTACACAGACCTTGTAATTTCTTGCTTTGCTCTCAACCGTCATATGTTTATTGTTCCAGATGATGTCTCTTAGTTGGCCTGATATCATGGCTGTTTTGTTGGCTTGTGTGAGTACTTCTTCCGTTACTGCCCTATTACTTGTTATATGTGCTTCCAGGTATTCAAACTTCCCAACCTGTTCGATATATTTGTCAGCAACCATTAGTTTGCATCTTACCGGTTCTTTTGCTATTACCATTGCTTTGGTTTTCTCTACAGATATCTTCATATTATACTGTTTGCTTGTTCGATTGAGATGGAAAAGCATTCTTTGTAAGTTGTCCTCGCTATCTGCTGTAAAAGCAATATCGTCCGCAAAGCATATAATTTGAACGGTGTTGTGTCCCATTGGGTACCCAATATTTGTGCTTTTTACCTCATCAATGATTTAGTCCATGATTACACTGAAAAGTGTTGGACTTAGGCTACCACCCTGTCTTATTCCTATGGATAGTGGGATTTCCTCTGCTAGAGTGTTATTTGTTTTAATTACCTTGGTGTTTTTGGAATTTAGTTCGTATATTATGCGTATGATTGCTTCGTCTACTTGTTTTCTTCGCAGTAGTTCTGTTATGTGTTCCAGTTTGATTCGGTCGAACGCTTGTGTAAAGTCCACAAAACAAATGAACAGCGGTTTATCGTATTCGATAGACTTTTCAACCAGCTGTCTGATAATAAATATACCGTCGATAGTATAGCGGTTATTCCGAGAGCCTTGCTGTTCTTCGCACGCCCCTAACTTGTCTACGATCCATTGTGACAGTATTTTGGTTAACAATTTGGCTGAACTGTTCAGTAGGCTGATTCCCCTGTAGTTTTAAGGTTGTTTCTTTGATCCTCTTTTGTGGATCGGAATTGTGATGCTTTTCCGCCATTCGTTGGGTACTGATTTTGTGCGGAGTATTTTTTGAAATAGAACAGTGAGTTCTGTGACAAGGCTGGGGCCTCCGTACTTTAGCATCCCATTCGTAATTTGGTCGGTACCAGGTGATTTTCTGTTTTTTAATTTCTTAATTGTCAGGTGCATCTCTGCTTCACTGATGTTAACATCTGTTAGTTCTGAGGTTTCTTGTTGGTTTTCGTCTACGTTGTTTTCTGTAGCTTGTGTCTGGAGTAAGTCCTTAAAATGGCTGACCCATTGTTGGCTATCGATTGGACTTAGTTGAACGTATTCATTGGTTGGTTTTTTCTGTTCCTCAGCATGTTCCATATTTTCTTTTGTCCTCCATATAGGTCGTGTTCCATGTCTTTTGAATACTTTTCCCAGTATTCTTTCTTTAGTTGAGCTATTTGACTGTTGATTCTGGTTCTCACCGTTTTGTACTCTTCGAAATAGTTTGTTGTTTTGTGCTGTCGGTATTTTGTACATGCTTGTCGTGTTTCTTTTGCTAGTATTTTCACCTCTTCTGTGAACCATGGTTTTGTATTACTTCGCTTGTTCGTGCTAACTGTTCATGTTCCGATCGCTTCCCTGGCGCTCTCTTGTATATTTCTTTTAATTTTTTCCCAGGCTTTCTCCACTCCGTCATTTTCTAGGATTGTATTAGCTTTTATTTTCTCCGAGAGTCTCTGGTGATACAATACTTTTGTGTTATCGTTAGCAAATGATTCGCTATTGTATTTAATAAAGGTATGTTTGTGCGTTCTGTTTATATAGAAATATATCTGCCGTATTTAAATGGTTGTTATATGTATTATCCTTTTAAGTAGAGAAAAGAAAAGGATATATATAAACAGTTTATTTCCTGCAAATACAAGAGCAACATTCGCAGGAAACAAATGCTACATAAAATATAAATTCCAAAGTATGTCGGCAGGATATTAAAAATCTGCCACCTACCGACTTCGACGTCAGCCTGAAAAATATCACCATTCCAACGACATCTATAAATCACTGGGGTAGCAAGAAATTTTTTGAAAAATTAAAATTTCAGTATGAAATAAAAATCTATTTGCCGTATTTAAATGGTTGTTTATATGTATGGTAAAAATGCATAAAGGGTGGAAATTAGGATTTCGATATTTCCCCTATTTCGATATCGTAGAATACGATTCTGACCTTGATTTCTCCTCACTTTCCCAAAAAACTCAAAAAAAGGAGAGTCACTTCACAAAGCACTATTATTTCTGTTAAAACACCGAACTTACGTATTTATTTTCAATGAAATTAGTTAAAATATATTACATGCAATATATTTCAATTATTTTTCCACAAATTTTGGCAAACCAATTTAGAAAAACTTGTATTTTCAACGAAAAATCAAAAATAATTCTCGGAAACGGCATCAACCGTCACACTATCTAAACTAACTGTCGGATTCGCATGAAAAGGTGCAACGTTGCCAGATCTAAAATTTTTTAGTGATGTAAACTATAAAATTTGAAGTCAGTCAACAATTAGGTTTTTTTTTTGATGTTTAATCAAGTTTCTGGTTAAAAATAATGTTAACCATTCAAATTTTTTGGTTGTTTCTGGGTAGGGTAATAATTCGGATTAGAGTAAATCTACAGGTGAATGTCATTTTGATTTTATTTGTTTTGATTTGTTTTTAATAATTTTCTTGATTTTTTCGGAAAAATGGGCAAATTTATTAGTTTTTATATAATACAGATTCTTCTATTAGTGTACGTTTTTTTTTTATCGGAAAAATCAAAAACAAATCGAAGCAATGAGAACCAAAATGGCAGCCACCTCTGGATTTACTCTAATTCGAATTATTACCTGGTTAGTTCAGGTTTAGCTTGGTTTTGGTTAATTTGGTAAACAGAAACTCACATGAATGAATCTAAATTTACATAAATTTAACTTTCCTGGTATAAACTATAAAATTTATACATTACAGTTAACAACATAGTTTAATGTTTGTAAAGTATAAAAAAGGGTTAAATTAATCTTAACTTCCCAAAATTTTTGATTAGTCCTGGTTAGTACTGGTTTAGCTTGATTTTGTTTAGTTTAAAAAACTGAAACTGACCTAGATTTATTAATTAAAAATGTTATTGTCCAGCCTCCATGTAGTCTCACATGGAGGTGGGACTATTTCCGCCTGAAAAGGATATTGGGAAAGGTCATCAGTTTAGGTTAGTTCAGGTTAGTTTCAGTTTTTCAGACTAAACAAAACCAAGCTAAACCTGTATTAACCAGATCTAACCAAAAAGAGCTAACCAAAAATTTTGGATGGTTTAAAATAATTTTATCCTTTTTTATACATTGCAAACATTAAACTATGTTTTAAGAAAAGAATATATCTGATTTTCAAAGAAATCATATTTGCAATCTAGCAACAATGCCTATAGCAACAAGCACGGCATCTTTTGTGAACTATGCAAGCTATTACTTTAATGGCTGGGGCCGTTTTGCTTTTATTTGTTTTGATTTGCTTCTTGCAAATTTTCCTGATTTTTTCGATAAAAAACACGCATATTTTCGAATTTTAATATAATATGGAAGCTTCTATCAGTGTGAAGTTTGTGGTTGTAACAAAAGTTTAACGATTTAGTGAAAGAAATTGATCCTAAAGTTAAAAAGTGTTTTTTTCCTGTTTTCTGCAAAATTGAAAAAAATTATCAAAATCGAGGTCACAATCATCTTCTACGATCTCGAAATAGAGGTTAAGTATCGAAATTTTTCAAAAAAAATTCATTTTCCAAGTTTTCACTCTTTACGAATTTTTATCATATATATTATTCTTTCAGGCAGAGAAAAGGGAAGAATATATAAAAATAGTTTATTTTACCACTCTGATCTTTTCTCTATACGCGTTTCGAGCAACTTAGGGTCTGTTGAGTGGAGCTGTATCGAACCTAGAGCATTCTTTGCGGGAAAAAACTGCTACATAAAATATAAATTCCAAGGTATGTCGGTAGGATATTAAAAACCTCCCACCCGTCGACTTCGATGTCAGACTGAAAAATATCGTCAGTCGAACGATATCTATGAATTACTACTCCTGCGAATAAAAAAATGCAGAAAACTCAGACCTCAGCCTTATTAGTGGCTCATCAGCAAATATAAAAAATATTCAAAAATCCGAAAAATATGATTAAGAATACAAAAAAGAAACAGGTATTGCTAAACAATATGGATTCGCAGAATCGATTAAAGGGATTCCAATTATTGTTAACCTTCATGTTTATAGGATGCAATCTAATACGAAAACTACGCAAATATCTGAATTGTGAAAATATGGGTTTTCAGAAGTTGTATCTAAATAAGTACCTCCTAAACATCCTGAACAATATCTTTTAAAATTAGTATTAATTGAAAAAAAAGTTAAAATAGCAATGGACCCTACCTCTTGGCCAACCCATGTATATGTTAAACTTTTTTATTACTGACATGGACGAATAATGCAGGAACTATGTGTTTAGTCATCGGATTACGCTATTAAATTTGTAGTGCTTGAAATATGAATGAACTATATGTGAACCTTACCGATTTTTATAATTTTAGTATTTTGTGTTTTGTATAAACTTGGTATAAAAAAGAGTCTGTAAATAGTTTTGTGTTAAATCGTTTTAATTTAGCAGATAACTATTGCACATCTGTGCACAAAGCAGGAGGAATTAGCATTTATGCCAGAAACTCGATTTAATTTAGAAACACTAATTAAAAGAAGTTTTGCAGTGGAAAAAATATCGAAATTTGTGGTATAAGTGTAGCAAATTTAATGAAATTTTCTTATTATTTCGCTTTGGATCACTTACTTATTAATTCCAATGACAATGATATTCTCTGTGTTCTTGATAATAATTTTTCAGATCCTCGTACAGCTTGTTATAAAAGATTTTTTTACAACGAGATTTTTTTAGGTTTTGCGATGGATCTTGCAGGTGAAAGTTGGAATGAATTGTATGTTCAATGTGATTTGTATAAAGGTTTAATTTTTTTTTACAATATTTTTCTGTACTATCTTAATATAATCTTTTCTTTAAAAAAATATTATAAGGATAAAAGTAAAATAGAGTGAGTTAATAAAAAATTCAGGAACTCTAGCGTAAAGATAAAACACCTACATTGCTTAAAACAGAATTATCCTGAAATAAAACAAACTTATCTTAATGCAAAAAAGGATCATAGAAAATTAATTTCAGAATTCACAAATAAACGTAAAGTTAAAAAAATCTTCATAAATAGATTGGCGATGATTGCGCAGATTTTGAAAGTTTTCTATATGGAATCGTATTTGGTCAATGATATTTCCATATCACTTTGGTAATATTTCTTGCCAAGGTCATCCTTTTTTTGCAATTTGTTATCTACATAAGTTTTAGAAGAATAAATAAGAATAAATTGGGCATTTATAACGTAAATAATTTGTTATGAAAGTAATTCTTTACTAAAATATATTTTGTTTGTTAATTTTTCAAAAATTTACAATGTTTTTGATCTATTGTACAAAAAAAAATGTAAAAACTTAAAAACAGATAAGAAAATGAAATAATTTATCGAATCTAAACAAGGAAGTAAAATTGCGGAAAATTAATTAGAGATATATAATAAACGAACACGTTTTACCGATTTATATATCTGATCCAACCCCCAAAAATATAAATTTCATTTGGAAAGGCATTATTGCTATCAGACAAAAGAATAGCTTCAATAATGGGGAAAAAGGTTTTTATTAAAGACCGTAAATTAACCCAAATCAATTATGAATTTTTGGAAAATGGGATCTATTTATTGGTAATATATAGTGGAAATGAAAAAGTGAATGAATATATCATATGAATTAAGCAAAATTAAAAACTAAACTGTATTTATACTATGTACTCTAATTTATTACTAATTTTGAAATAATTTGAAGAAAAAGAAGTTAAAGTAGAATTAGATAAGTTTTAGTGCATCCTAATTATTATAGGATGAATGAATGATTGAATAAATAAAAGTGGTGATATTTGATCTACGATATTTAGGTCTCATTGGTCTCGTTACCTGAATTTACCTGACAGATTCAAGTGATAATGTTGTATCTCCGAAAAGTCTCCACCTCAGTCTGTTGAGTGCCGGATACTCTTTAAGGATATGGTGAACAGTTTCATCCTCTTCTTTATACTGGCTTATCTGTGATGCCAACCTTATGAAGATGGTTTGGTGACTTAATGTCTTAATGAGGTTTATCTTAAAAAACTGCGGAAAGTTTTATTTTGCTGAATATAATTTTATAAGCAAAATAAGTTTAGGAAGAAATACTTATGCCGGCCACAGATTTGAGTATATTTTGCTAATTTTATCGTCCTGATTTTTGTTTTGACCACATTCTCCATGACGGATTACCAATGCTTGCGATGAATAGGCCCTAGTTATTGATAGTTGCAGGGCTATAGCTCTGTTTAAGGAAAAAAGGTTTTAATTTAAGCCAAATAATTTGTATTAAAAAGAAAGAACATTTTCATATGTTAATTTGTTGGATGAGTTCAAATTTGAGCTAGGGGATTGGTTTAACTATCGGAATTGATAGAAAAAAATGCTCCAAGCTTCCAAAATCATATACATACCCGAGGTATAGTGAGTTCAAAGATGATAATTTTTTCCAAAACCAACAATTTTATTTTTTATTTTTTCTCAGAGCCAAGGAGTTGCAAGTGCACCTCTAGCACCTCTTCCCGGCATCCATAGATTCAGCTACTTAAGAATACATATCCTCTTAAAGAAAACTAGTTCTCCTGCTGCGATTTCTGCACGACAACAAGCGGCTTATGATCCACAAAATCAGGCCTCGATAGATATTTTGTTTGGCGATTCTGTACGGCGGATTTATGCTACAAACTGCGATTTAGCAAGATTAATCTCATCGCGGCGACTACGATCATCAAAAATGTACGAAGTCTGTGGCCTATTTTAAGAAGGCGTAATTTTTTTTGTTACTATGAGAATTTTGTTATGCGTTTAAAAATATTTTTTATTAATAACAGTTCATGGGGTTAACACGAAATGATAATTTTTCGTGAGAAACATTTTTAGGAGGTTCATCTGCTACCTTGAGTCAAATGTAATACCCAACATTTGACAAATTAACCCTTAACAACCCACAAGTGTCTCGTGAATACAATTTTACATTCTTTCACGCACAAAAAATAAAGTATTTATTTCTACGAAAAATCAATTTACGTGTTCTTTCTTCAAGGTTTTAAATACCTAAACGTGTAATTAAAATATTTCTAACATGAATAGTTCAATATTTATTACAAATACTGCAAAATAGTAACCTATCGGTTGAAGTGTCCAATAGACACAATAACATTTTGTTCGATTCGAGTATGAAGGTGGGTTATTTATTTACATTTGCTAAGAATTGTATCGCAATTTATGAGTAATATAGACTCACAAACATTGTTTATGTTACAGTTGCGATTTTTGTGCTCGTAACTTTAATTATTTGGTTTTAGTACTTATGTACTTTTGTCGGAAAGCAGTCGTGCTTGGACTTGTTTTTGTTCTACGAAATAGACGTGCGTTTTATGAAAGTGACGACGAAACAATTTTTCCACGTCAGTTTGATAAAGACAACGAGAATTTTGCTTTTGACAGTTGTTTTGACTGTGAAAGTAACGCTACAGAACCAGCTTCTGAAAGTGAAGATGAACAATTGTGGAGTGAGGGTTATGATGTACCGCTATAAGAATACGTCTCAATTCAAACTTATGAAGGCAGAGATGGAACAACGTGGAAAACTGAACCAGAGAATCAAAGTCAAACTCCTCAACATATTATAATTCGCGGTGGTGTTCATAAGCTGATTCTTCCCCCGAGACAAAATATAATAGATCCAATATACAGTTTGAACCTATTTATCAATGAACACTTATTAGAAATTATAGTAAAATATACCAATTGTGAAAGGCTAAGAGTGTTACAAAATCAATGGAAAGTAACCAAGAAAATCGAATTGCAAGCATTTATATGTCATTTGTTTAGTGCACGTGTCAATAAACAAGAATGTGTGGATTTTCGGGAAAACTGGGACCCAATATTTGAAAATCCAATTTTCGTGCTACAATGAGAAAAAATGGATTTACTTCCTTAATATGATTCTTGACATTCGATGATAAACAACTAGGTCTCTCAGAAAATCAAGGGATAAACTGGTATCTGTTAGAGAGCTATGAGAATGTGGAAACCGAAATCCAAAAAAGTTTTATTTGCCTGGAGAAAGCCTCGCAATTGATGAGCAGCTAGTAATTTGTCCAGGAGGAATATCATTCAAACAATATTTATACAGCAAACCTGACAAATATGGCATGAAAATCTGGTGGATCTGTGAGAGCAAAACTAGCTACCCTCATTTTGGTATACCATTTCTTGGAAAAGAAGGACAAAATATAGCGAAAACTTTGCTGTACAATGTTGTTAATCAGTTATGTGAACCGTAATCTCGAAGTAACAGAAACATTACTTTTGATAATTAGTTCACAAAACCTGAAGTTGTTAAATACTTGGCTTGGCATTGTTTTCTTCCAAATGCACTAGATTTTAAAGCGTGTTCGCTGGATACTACTGATCAGTTACGTTACAAAAGCATACTGGGTAGTTAAATGTTAAATGGAAATACTAATAAAAATAGTATAATTTAAATATAAGTAGTTTGTAAAGCATTTACTATTAAATAGAAAATATTATAAGAAAAAATTTATTATAGAACTTGATTTGTACTGTATATATTTATCTCAGAGACAGTCTAACTTTACTCTTTCATAATAAATAAGTTTACGAGAAAGTAAAATATTTGAATATCCCACGGTACAGATGCAGATAAATTTGTAAGCCTTAAACGCAAACAATGGCGTCAGAATATTAAATGCAAAAAGAGGTAAAAAGTTTAATTTTGTCCGATTTTCTCCAAAATTGGTACGGGGGAGTTTTCGGGGTCGTATATAACAAATCCAAAATATTTTTAAAAAATTCAATATGACAGATCCAATATGGCCGACAAAATTATCAATTTTGACCGATTTTATCCAAAATTGGTACAGGGGAGTTTTCGGGATCGTACATAACGAATCTGAAATTATTTTTAAAAAAATTCAACATCGCGTATCCAATACGGCGGATAAAGAATTAATTTTGTCTGATTTTTTTCAAAAATGATACGGGGGAATTTTTGGGATCGTACATTACGAATCCAAGATGACGGATTTAAGACTCCGCATCTCTCAATTTTGTCTAAAATCAGTAGTGGGGGATTTTTGTTACTGTCAATTACGAATTTAAAATATTTTTTGAAAAACTCGATCTGGCGGATTCAATGTGGCGTCCTAAAAATTTTACATTTTTCGATTTTCTTCAAAACTGATATAGGGGGTTCTTGAGGGTGTAAATTATGAATTTAAAAGTATTTTTTCAGAATTCAATATGGCAAATTGAATATAACAGACAAAAAATTTACATTTTTCGATTTTGTTGAAAGCTGGGACTAAATCGCTTTTGAGGGTGTAAATAGCGAATATAAAATAATTTTAAGAAAAACTAATAAGCCAGATGCAATATGACGGTCTAGAAATTTTAAATTTTGGTATTTCATCCAAAATTTTTCACTAGGGGGCTTTGAAGGGTTTCAATTTAGATTAGATTAAGACGTTAAAATTATTTTTTTGAGATTCAATATGACGGATCCAATATGGTGGGTTGAAAATATTACCATATTCATATATTTTTAAATTTAGTATTAGGGGTTTTCGAGGTCGTGTATTACGAATATTAAGTTAATTTTTTACAACTATTCGATTGATAAGATACAAAATGAGTGACCAAACATTTTACATTTTCCGATTTGGTCTAAAATTGATATTGCGGAGTTCTAGGGGCATATACAAACTCAATATGCAGTATAAAATATATCCGGCTAAGAAATTTACGTCTCAAGTTCTTCAAATATAGATTTTGGAAGGGTTTGGGGCCTATATTACCAATCTAAAATTAATTTGTAATTTAATATAGCGGATTTATTATGACAGACTAAATATTTGTTTGACACAATATCGAGAACTCTAAGAATCAAAGAATTTTTAGTGGTTCATTTTACAAATGATTTGCAAATGAGTACTTTTTTGCCATCTTGGAGTCAGTGCGAGGTACACTAATCTTGATTAGTAATTAGTTCAAATAATTTATGGATATCATAATGAATTCAAAACTGAAAATCAAAAAACAAAATTTTTATAAAAATAATTGTAGCCACTTCTAAAAGTGCACCAAAAAGTGAAAAAACACTATAAATTTTTATATAAAATTGAAATTTTTGAAGTCGGCGCCAAATGATTTCCAAATGAAATAATTAACTACTAATATACACAAATTATGGTAAGAAAGCAATTACTAATAAGGAATTTTTAATCTGTTTATGCGATCACATTTTGTCAGGTATTAGTTTGGCGCCGACTTCAAAAATTTCAATGGTATATGAAAATTTATAGTTATTTTTCACTTTTTAGGGCAGTTTTAGAAATCGATTCATTTTTTTTTTATAAAAATTTTATGGAAAACTGAGTTCTCAAAAATTTACAGGGTAAAGTTAATCGAAATTCCGCGATAGTATTGATTACGAATAAAAATATTATAGAAAAATCAATTTTTATTATCATCTAATATTTGTATTGAGTTTGCCGATACTTGGTGGAACTCCATATCATAAAAGATAACGTAGTAAAACTAGATTTTCACTTAAATTCCACTTTAATTGAAACTTGAATAACATTCAACATGTTTCGCTACACGGTAGCTTTCTCAAGAATGAATACAGTTTCTTATGGCTAGGTAAAGTAAACCATTTTTGGATTTTCCCATAATAAACAGGTAATTGAAATAGGTCATTAAAATAGGTTCAATTAAGGAGAATTGTTCAGGTCTAATTGACAATTTAATAAAGTATCAGTGTTTTTAAATTTATTTATTTCTAGAGATTCGAATAAATTTAATTTAGTGCCTTTATTTTCTGTATGTAAAATTTGAAAATTTTGATCAAAATTATGATTAGATTCTCTTAAGTGGTTTGAATAATGAGAATCTGTTTTTTTCTTTAATAAAAGTACTAAAGTGTTCTTTAATTCTTGTTGAAAAACCTCTGCCTGACTGTCCTATATAAAACTCAATCTTTCATAAACCCACGCATACAGACACAACCATACACAATTCTTCTTGTCACCGAACACAACATAAAATGTCAACGTTCGATAGTATGTTACATAGACTTATTACAGTTCCTTTAAACAAAGTAAATTTTGAAAAAGAACTAAACATTATTAAACAAATTGCTGTTAACAATGGATACACCCCACAAATAATAAACAAAATTTTAAATAGAAAATTATATATGAAAGCGCTAAATCAGGTATATCCCGTAATGAAAAATAATACAAAAAAAATTTTTTACGATTACATATTTTAGTCAAGAAAGTAATTGCATCGCAAAATTTCTAAAAAAGTTTAATATTAATGTAGCTTTTAAAACCAATAATTCAACTGGTAATATTATAAAAAATAATAAGACAAAAACAAAAAAAAGAAAATAAATCGGGTGTATATAAAATAAAATGTAAAGATTGCCCTAAGTTTTATACAGGACAGTCAGGCAGAAGTTTTTCAACAAGAATTAAGAAACACTTTAGTAGTTTTATTAAGGAAAAAACAGATTCTCATTATTCAAACCACTTAAGAGAATCTTATCATAATTTTGATCAAAATTTTCAAATTTTACATACAGAAAATAAAGGCACTAAATTAAATTTATTGGAATCTCTAGAAATAAATAAATTTAAAAACACTGATACTTTGTTATATTGTCAATTAGACCTGAACAATTCTCCTTTATTGAACCTATTTTAATGACCTATTTCAATTACCTGTTTATTATGGGAAAATCCAAAAATGGTTTACCTTACCTAGACATAAGAAATTGTATTCATCACTACATAGTATAAAACAAAGTCGCTTTCTTTGTCCCTATGTCCCTTTGTATGCTTAAATCTTTAAAACTACGCACCGGATTTTGATGCGGTTTTTTTCAATAGATAGAGTGATTCAAGAGGAAGGTTTATATGTATAATAACATCCATTAAATAGTGGAGAAATACTGTTATTTTTGAGGTTTCTAATGTGATGTCGTTAATTATCATATTTTTTTCCGCTTACATTGCAAACGCAGGCTGAACCCTACGAGATTTATCAAAATAATGTACTAATTATTTGTACACATTGAAAAGGTCTACAGAAAACTCCGCGATGGTATATGTCTATCTCTCATGAATATCCTACAATAACATTTTTTTGTCATTTACTTTTTACGACAAATAATGGCAAATTTTGAAGCGATTTTAACGAATACAGCATTAATCCTTATCCAATTAAATAGCTTAAATACATTGTTGATTTAATATAGATCTATATGGTCCTTTACAGCACAAGATTTAAATGAATATTTTCGAAGATATTACAGATTTAAAATTGCGGGAAGTAGCGCTTGCGGCGGTACTGGCCGACCGGGGCGGCGGCAGCGTGCCTATAAATAGCGCGTCGGAGGCCGATGTAATAATTGTTGTAAAAATAAAATAAATAGTCACAGTTTTTCTGTAGTGTATTTAGTATCAGCATTGCACCCGTGCGAAGCCTAGGCGGGTCGCTAGTTCTTGATAAAGCTACCGTGTAGTGATACATGTTGAATGTTATTCAGGTTTCAATTAAAGTGAAAATCTAGTTTTACTACGTTATCTTTTATCATCTAATATTTTTTATTTAATATGGGCATCGATCGTACCTCCTTAAATACAAATTATATTTATTTAAGTCAGCGAGTAATAAAAAAGTTTTCACCTCTGTGTACATACGCAAATAAATAATTAAGGGTTTTGTTTCGCACTAAATGTTCCATAACATCTTTTAATTTTTGTTTGAAATTGACCCCCTTTTCGTGTCGTTAATTCTTAATGAACTATTTTGGCGATAAAAAGTTTTTAACGACGACCGTGAGGGTCCACTCGGGGCTAAATTACTGATATTTTACGACCGCAAAATATATAAAAACCGTTAATAAAAACTTTGCCAATTTCGGTGGAAATACGCCGAATTTATTTTTGTCCCTCAACATCTTGTGTTTTTTAATGGGTAACAGTTGTATTATAAAAAAAGGTTGGCTACAAATCTTTTGAGTCATAAATATGATGTGTCAGCATTAAAAAACTAATTTTAAGTTGCAAAGATGTTCAGTTTACGTATTAATGGGCGGAAAAAAAGTGACTTCAGCTTCGTAAAGTTGCTGTAATTTACTATCTGGGATATGTATGGGGTGTCCCATTTTCGACCCTTTTAGGGGGTATATTAGAGTTATTATCAAAGATAAAGTGTTACAGCTTTCACTTTAGTGTCCTTCTTTTTAACGGAATGAAAGATTCCGTTGTCAAATTCGTCATTACTCTTTTAGTTCTTAATCTACAGGATGACTTTGAAAATCAATTCACTGACGCTGTCAGTTTTTTCTAAAAGGTTTAGGTTTGAGATATTAACCAAACTTATAAATTTTTAAATATGACAATTGATTAAATATAATTTATGCTTTCCAGAAATATGTAATATATTTATATAAAATCGATATTTTCAATAATTTACTTTATTTGTAACAGTAGGCCACAAGACACAAAGGTAGATGTCCTCTTCTCTTCTTCTTTTTCTTCTTCTTCTAGGTAGAACCAAGTTCTGTTATCTATACAATGCCTCATCGATCCTCGTTTGAGGTCGAAATCCAACTGTCTTTCCATCTTTTGGGGGGCCGTCCAGGCGGCCGTTTGGTGTTTGGTTTCTCTCTCATTACGGATTTTGCTAGTCTGTCATCGTCCATTCGTTCCACGTGGTCTCTCCACTGCCTACGACGATTTCGAACCCACTTCACAACATCTCCCACTCCGCTGTCCTCGCGTAATTTTGCGTTTCTTATCCTATCTCTTAAACTTGTTCCCGTGATCATTCTCAGCGTTTTCATTTCTGTGGTTCTCATAATTTGTTTTGTCTTTGTGGTTTCATTTCTTGTTTCTGCGCCGTAGGTCAGTATCGGTCTTACACAGACCTTGTAAATTCTTGCTTTACTCTCAACCGTCATATGTTTATTGTTCCAGATTATGTCTCTTAGTTGACCTGATATCATGGCCGCTTTGTTGGCCTGTGTGCGTACTTCTTCCGTTACTGCTCTGTTACTTGTTATATGTGCTCCTAGGTATTTAAACTTCCCAACCTGTTCGATATGTTTGTTATCAACCATTAGTTTGCATCTTACCGGTTCTTTTGCTATTACCATTGCTTTGGTTTTCTCCACAGATATCTTCATATTATACTGTTTGGCCGTTCGATTAAGATGGAAAAGCATTCTTTGTAAGTTATCCTCGCTATCTGCTGTCAAGGCAACATCGTCTGCAAAGCATATAATCTGAAGGGTGTTGTGTCCCATTGGGTACCCAATATTTGTACTTTTAACCTCATCAATGATTTCGTCCATGATTACATTGAAAAATGTTGGACTTAAGCTATCACCCTGTCTTATTCCTATCGATAGAGGGATTTCCTCTGTTAGAGTGTTATTTGTTTTAATTACCATGGTGTTTTTGGTATTCAGTTCGTATATTGTGCGTATGATTCCTTCGTCTACTTGTTTTCTTCACAGTAATTCTGTTATGTGTTCCAGTTTGACTCGGTCGAACGCTTGTGTAAAGTCCACAAAACAAATGAACAGCGGTTTATCGTATTCGATAGATTTTTCAATCAGCTGTCTGATAATAAATATACCGTCGATAGTAGAGCGGTTATTCCGGAAGCCCTGCTGTTCTTCGCACGCCCCTAACTTATCTACGGTCCGTTGTGACAGTATTTTGTTAATAATTTGGCTGAACTATTCAGTAGGCTGATTCCCCTGTAGTTTTCGGGTTGTTTCTTTGATCCTCTTTTGTGAATCGGAATTGTGATGCTTTTCCGCCATTCGTTGGGTACTGACGTTGTGCGGAGTATTTTTTGAAATAGAACAGTGAGCTCTGTGACAAGGCTGGGGCCTGCGTACTTTAGCATCTCATTCGTAATTTGGTCGGTACCAGGTGATTTTCTGTTTTTTAATTTCTTAATTGTCAGGTGCATCCCTGCTTCACTAATGGTAACATCTGTTAGTTCTGTGATTTCTTGTTGGTTTTCGTCTACGTTGTTTTCTGTAGCTGGTGCCTGGAGTAAGTTCTTAAAATGGCTGACCCATTGTTGGCTGTCGATTGGACTTAGTTGAACATATTCATTGATTGTTTTTTTTTTCTGTTCCTCTGCATGTTCCATATTTTCTTTTGTCCTCCATATAGGTACACCAATGTAGCTCATAGTAACATACATGCCTCGGTAGATGTCCAAAACTTCATAATTTTATCAGATGGTTATTATTTATGATTTTCTTTACGTAAATACTTTTACTTTACTTTTTATTTATTATGCATTTACAATGGCCGTCTATGATAATTATGAAAAGTATGATATTTTAGTATGTTATATATAAAGCAATGAATGTCCCCAGGAAGATTCAGAATTATATTTCAAAAGGTAATGTATTTAAAACGTAATTATTAGAATAACTTCTCATATCTGGCGATCGTTTTTGTTCATGTTAGGTATCCAGAAAGAAGGCAACCCTTTCCAGACATATTTGCTCGTTTAAAAGGAAATCTAGTTGAATAGAGATATTCATCCGCGTCCTAAAACATACGTCAAAGAAGACAAGGAGAGAAAAGAAACTGATGTGTTATTTTATGCAGCAGAAACAACTTCATCATCCTGTAGAAAAATAGAGGAAAAAGCAAAATCTGACGTTGAAAGAATTTAAAAAAAGTATAAATACCATCCATATAAATTTAAAATAGTGCAACATTTACACCCCTAAGATGATTTGCGCCAAGTAACCTTTTGTCTATGGTATTTAGAACAAATCCTCACTATCTTTTGGCAGATTCGCCATCTGGTCTGACAAATGTTATTTTTCAAGCGTGGGAATCCTTAATCGTAACAACACGAGGCATCGGTCTGCAGAAACTCACCATCCATTTTTCGAAAGACCATAACAAAGATGCTTCGGGGTTGGTGTCCCTTGTTTTACGTAGATACCTAGAAGTCCTTGAGAAAATTATTCCCAAATTGCCTGAAAATTTTCCATTGGCAAATATCAATTTCATTTATCTTCAACAAAATGGAGCCCTGAGCCCTAACTCTGGGCTGCTAAGGCTATTTCTGGACAATAACTTTCTTCAAGGATGAGTATGGAGCAATGAGCCAGTGAGTTGGCTCCCACGATCTCTCGATCTTTCCATTATGGATTTTTTTTGTGGGGTTTTAGGCAAAATTCAGTGTATAAGACACAACATGAATCTATAACGGAACTTTGTGAGGCAATTGGTTTGGCTTTCCAAACTCTTCATAATAGACCTAAGATTCTTTTAAATGCAATAAGAAGAATCACAAAACTGTGCTGATATTGCATTCTTTTAAAAAACACCCGGTTGTTTTTAGTTTCAGTGTTTCTTTTTGTTACTTTAGTTTTATGAAATAGTGTTGTTTAAAGTAGGAGTAGTAGTATTTTTTTCACGTGTTGTTTTCATATCCCACATTTTCCCGGACACCCTGTATAATATATTGCATGAACATTTGGGCACGTTTTTGTTGAATTTGGAATAATCTGGCAATCTTGTATCGATTGTTGGGAGGAAATGCTTAAAAAATACTATAGAGACGCTTCAAAAAATATTGTGACCATGACAGGAGAAAAGTCTTGGATCTATGCGTATGAGACTGAAACTAAACATCAGTCGATGGTATGACTCTTTCATGCTAAGCCAACAGCAACCAGAGTTGCGAGAGTTACATTCCTGTATACTGCTGATAACAGAACTTATTACCACTCCTGTAATATTAAGATAAGAAATATTATAAATATATGTCAAATAGCTTTGTTAAGATACTTTTATTATTATAATAGTTCTTTAAACTTGTTAAGCTCTTTCAAAGAAAATTCATTGTACTCACGAAGTAGAAAATAAAGATTTTTTTTTGAAAAAAGAAAATTATTAAAAATATCATTCCTTCGGCCTGAAATATAACTCGAGCGCACTTGGAAGGAAATGGTCACGTGTTGTTTCATTTAAACTGGCTAAATCTCAACCGTACCATTAAAGAATCGTAAAATGATTAATTCTGAACGGTACACAATTATTTGTTTGCTGGAACTCTTCGGTGAATTGAGGAAAACAAACCGAATAGGGCAGATTATTCTCCATCGTGACAATGCGAGCACTCACACATCTGCTCAAACAAATGACTTTTTTAAGCACTCAAAACGTGAAACCGATGAAACATCCACTATACAGGCCTGATTCAACACCCAGTGTTTGTTTTATTTCCGTACATAAAGAACAAATTGTACAGTCTACGATTTCCTACGCCAACAGAGGCTACAGTGCTTAACTTTAAATGAGCTGTGACGGCAGAAAATTTGGGTCGACTTTTTAACCCATACATTGATTATTATCTATCCTAAGTGGATAAAATGTTACTTGTAGTCACCCACATTGAACTTAACTATTACTCAGCTGGCCGACTGCATAAGGTATTGGTTTGGCAGGACTTGTAAATAATTAATGGACGTGTAATAGACTTCTTAGCCTATCTGAAGAGTTCTACAAGAACCAAACACGAAATACTGCCCTGGTATTCATCAAAACGTTTCGGGTACAAAGGTACCTCACGGCCTCCGGCCAATTCGCAGGACCAAAAGTGCTGACGATACGGTTGCGTCGCGCACGGCCTGGAAACATCTTGCCCAAACTTGCTTTTGTACGTGTAAGTTGCCAATGATACCTAAAAGTATTTGAATTTTGGGTTTATCCCTTCGATGACACACCTAACGGTGACTGCCTTATGACACTTCTGTCGTGTGTCTGGCGTCATACGGTGTGGATATACCTGTATTGAGCGGAGCTCACCCTTCGGGCTGGTTTCGTCCTCACTGAACTCATCAGATGTGGAAATTACTACATGACTAACTGTCATTTGAAAATTGTAAATAATATTTGAGTTTCGCCAATTCTAGCTTTCAGCAATTGCATACAGTGCTAACATGCTGTTGACTCAACTCTACTTGACATCTCCTCTAAGTAATCTACGTGTAATAGGCTTCTTAGCCTACAAGAACGAAACACGAAATACTGCCCTGCGAATTGGCCGGAGGCCGTGAGGTACCTTTGTACCAGAAGCGTTTTGATGAATACTAGGGCAGTATTTCGTGTTTTGTTCTTGCAGAACTCTTCAGATACGCTAAGAAGCCTATTATACATACATTACTCAGAGGTAAAGTTGAGTGATCATGTTACCACTGTGTGCAACTCCTGAAGGCTAGAGTTGTACTCAGCAAACTCGAAACTCAAATATCATTTATGATTGTAAATAATTGCTCTCTTTCTTTCCTATACAGAAGGTAAAGAGAAAGAGTAAGCGATGCTAAATTTATGCATAATTGTGGATATAATTAGTAATTTTGTGCAGTTACTGACAATTTATAATAATACACAATAAGAGTTATATCTCGATATGTCACGGGAATTATAAGAACAGCATGTTTTTGGTTTTTAAACCGATAGTTTCGCGAAAAAAAATAGCTGAAGGCTGTTTCTCGAGAGAATTACGAGCATAATCAAAATCCAAAGTTTGCGAATTACATTTTTTGAAGGTAATATAATTCGGACAATTTCAGAGCAGGACCTACAAACAGGTAAAATTGTTTCATGTAGTTTGAAAAATCCTGAATTGAAGGAGGGCTCTGTTCCAAATTGTCTTAAAGATTTTTCTAAAAACATGGATATATGATATATAAATATGAGTCATAAAAAATCTCTCTCTCTCTCTCTCTCTATATATATATATATATATATATATATTTATATATATATATATATATATATATATATATATATATTTATATATATATATATATATATATATATATATATATATATATATATATATATATATATATATATATATTGTTTCAAACTCATGCAAAACTGTATTGATTTTTAATGATAAATATTTATTTTTGTTTATTATTTCCGAAATATAGACAGCTACATTTGTACGGATAGATCAATAAAAACTACTTAAAAAAATGCTGATTTAACAACAGTAGTCAAAGGCTTAACTCTTCAATTGATGTATCTCCTAGTCGACCAATTTTACATATTTTAAGTTTTTTTATTGATATTAATTTTTTATTACGTTAATACTCACATAATTTGATTTTTATAATAGACCTTTTTCCCCATTACCAACAAAATATTGCTGTGGTTAAGTAATATACTTCTTTATGACACGAAGACTTCCCCCAAATAAATATTCTTATATACACCGAAACACTTACTAAAACAAAAGCCGGAGGTAATTCCTCCACCTTTCTTATTACGGATGTGCGAATTTTTTGGAGTGCCTCCGGCTCGATAAGGGATTTTATGTAAAGTAAGGGAGGAAAAGAATATTTACGATCTAAGGTATACCACAAACGTTCTTTCAGGTCTCTCATTTTGTTAGCACTGTTTGCGGAAAAGCAAATATTAAACGCCCATTTTCTTTATTAGATCGGAAACCATATAAGACATGGTGTCAATGCACGATATACATTTGTCTTCGAGTACAAAAGTGTGTGAAAAATAAAAGTATTAAGTAAAAAAATTAAATTAATTTTTTTTATGATGCTGAACCAAATTTAATAGTGTGAAGAGCTTTAGAATTCAAAAAGTTTTTGTATTCTACCCCATATCAACAAACATGTAAGGCTAAAGCTATGTTTTTTTATCTATTAGGAACAGATCAAACAAAATGAGGAACAAACAAGGACGTCCATGGCCACTTTAAAAAAGGATCTTGTAAACGATGGTGTTAAAAACACGCCGAACACGTAAATGAAAAGCACGAGGAGTGTAGAAAAATCGGGAAAAAATATCGAACATCTTTATTTTGATACGGAAAGTCAATCAATGTGGGATACAATTTAATAAAATGGAGAGCTTCGCTAAAACTTTGATATTTAAGTTACGTTTTTTGGTTTTTAATCAGGGTAGATTATCCTACATAAAAAAAAATTAGATTAGTCCCTGTTTTTTTGGTTGTTTTTGGAAATACTGTTTTTAACTGCCCATGTTTAGCCTAAAATTGACACAGCAGCTAATTCTAGCAATTCTTTAGAGCTTCCCAGTAATATGTAATATTAAAGATCGACACAAGCAGGGGTGCAAAAAATTCCCGAATCCCCGAACCTGCTTCGGGGGAATTTTCGGGCAATCAAGGAAATTTTTGGCAAGTAGAGGATGAAATCGCCACAAGATGATAATCAGAGAACAGTTAGAAATCAAATAGACTTCATATTGATAAACGAACGATACAGAAACTCGGTAAAATCTGTTAAGGCTTACCCAGGCGCAGATGTCTATTCAGACCATAATCCTCTAATAGCACAAGTGCACATTAAATTAAAACGACTATTGCACAAAAGAAAAACCAATCAAATAGATGTGAGTCGCCTATGTAACCCAGAAATCAAACGGGAGTTACAAATAAATATTAACAACAATCTAAATATACTGTGCGCAAATGGCGAATATCAAAACATAGAGAGCAGAGATGACAAATGGCTGGGCTTAAAAACGGCGTTGATGACATCCGCAAGGACTATTCTGACTAAACAAAAACCAAAACAAAAGCAAGAATGGATGACTGATAAGATCCTTCAGCTAATGGATGATCGAAGAACTCTCAAAGGCAAGTGTGAACAAAACTATAAACAAATACAAAAAGTCATCAAAACTGAAATCAGAATAGCCAAAGAAAATTTCTATAAAAAAAAATGTGAGGAAATAGAGCATCTACAGATGAAACATGACATTTTTAATATACATAAAAAAGTGAAAGAACTTACGGGCACACAAAAACGCAAACAACCCAACATATTATATAACACAAACGGAACAATAATAACAGAACTGGAAGAAAAATTGGAGGTATGGAGGAACTATGTTAATGAACTTTTTACAGATGAAAGACATGAACCTAATCTAAACAGCATACAAGAGGATGAAGGCCCAGGTATAACCAAAGAGGAAGTAATGTATGCACTAAGAAGAATGAGGGATGGAAAGGCCCCGGGTCCAGACGAACTACCGATGGAAGTCCTCAAGCTCATAGAGGAAGAGTCGATTTATGCATTGGTGGAGCTTTTTAATCATATCTACAAAACAGGAATAATACCACAGGAATGGCTTTTATCCACATTTGTAACTATTCCAAAAAAGGAAAAAGCAAAACAATGCACCGACTATCGCACAATAAGCCTGATGAATCACATACTGAAAACATTTCTAAAAGTTATACACACTAGAATACATAAAAAACTGGAAATAGATATTAGCGATACCCAATTTGGATTTCGAAATGGACTCGGAACGAGAGAAGCGTTATTTGCACTGAATGTCATGTCTCAAACATGCCTTGATATAAATCAGGATGTATATATGTGCTTCATAGACTACAATAAGGCCTTTGACAAAGTGAGACATGATCACCTTATCAGTCTATTGACGGAAAAGAACCTCGATAAAAGAGACATCAGAATTATATCGAATATTTATTACAATCAGAAAGCAGTAGTGCGAGTGGAGCATGAGACGACTGAAGAAGTCGAAATAAAAAGAGGAGTGAGACAAGGGTGTATACTTTCACCGACCTTGTTCAATCTTTACTCTGAGGACATAATGAATAGAGCACTTATTGACCAATTCGTTGGTATTAAAATAAATGGAATTTTAATAAACAACCTCAGATACGCCGATGACACAGTACTTATCGCAGAAACACTCGAGGATCTCCAGACCTTAGTCAATAGAGTAGCAACAGTCAGTGAAGAATATGGACTGTCACTAAACATAAGAAAAACAAAATGCATGTTAATATCCAAATCAACCCAAAATGTCCCAGATATACGCATACAGGGTCAAAATATAGAAAACGTCAGAAAATACAACTATTTAGGCACCGTCATCAATGAAAACAACGATAGCTCTGAAGAAATCAAAATCCGGATAGAGAAAGCAAGAGCCGTATTCACGAAAATGAGGAGAGTGTTCTGTGGCAGAGACCTGAGTCTTGAATTAAAGGTTCGTCTGGCAAGATGTTACGTACTGTCAGTTTTGTTTTATGGAATGGAGGCATGGACGCTTAAAAAGATCGATATTAACAAGTTGGAAGCCTTTGAATTGTGGATGTACCGCAGAATGTTAAGAATATCATGGTTGGAGAAAATCACAAACGCTGAAGTACTGAGGAGAATGAATAAAGGAAAGGAGGTCATACTTACAATTAAAAAACGAAAATTACAATACCTGGGACACGTTACGAGAGGAGAAAGATATCAACTACTGAGAACTACTATGCAAGGAAAAATTATGGGAAAGAGATCTGTAGGAAGAAGACGAAACTCTAGGTTAAAAAATCTAAGAGAATGGTATAATTGCAGCAATAACCAGCTGTTTAGGTCAGCAGTCTCGAAAATACGTATAGCTCTGATGATCGCCAACCTTCGGAATGAAGACGGCACCTAAAGAAGAAGAGGATGAAAAACACAATCGAAATGATTTGAAGTACTGGAAAATTTCTTATGAGTAAAAGATTAAGAATTAATGTTAGATCGATACGATAATGTACTAGGAAAGACTTAATATCTAGACACAACAAAAATATAAAAAGTCGACATCGCTTACATTAGTTATTTTCAAGCAATTAAATGAATGACATGGATACTTGTTTTGATTTGATCAGCATACGGAGTGTCTTTAAAAGTTTTGAATAAAATGCTACCACATATTTATGTGGCTAAAATATTAGGATGTGGCCCAATTCAGCTTATTTTAAAAGTTGATAATTTCCGGACCAAATTAACTGTCACTCACTTTTGCAGGAAAAGAGGGTATATAAAATTCGATATCATTTCACTACATCATTAACTTCTCTCTATGAATATTCACACTTTGAGTACTGTGTACTCAAGGTGTTTTTAAAAGTAATACACGGACGCATTTATAAAGAACTTGAAAAGGGGATAGATGATAGTCAGTTTGGATTCAGAAATGGTATAGGCACCAGAGACGCGTTATTTGCCCTTAATGTGCTTTCATAGAGGTGTATGGATATGAATACCGATATACACATTAGTTATGCTGACTTCGAGAAGGCTTTTGATAAAATTAGACATGAAAAACTAGTCGACATTTTGAGAAGAAAAAACATAGACAACAAAGATTTAAGAATAATAACTAACCTATATTGGAATTCACGCGCACAAATAATAGTAGATAACGAAACAAGTCCGGAAATTGAAATAGGAAGAGGAGTGAGACAAAGATGTGTTTTATCACCCCTACTATTCAATGTGTACAGTGAATCGATTTTCGAAGAAGCACTGTTAACGAAAGGTAAGGGTATAATAATAAACGGAAGAGCTGTAAACAACATAAGATTTGCAGACGACAGTGCTATCATAGCTAGCTCCGCTGAAGAACTCCAAAAACTAGTGAACAAAACAAATAACGTTTGCGAACAACACGGATTAAAAATGAAAACCAAAAAGACTAAATATATGGTAATAACTAAAAAACAAAACATGTAAACAAACATAAAGTTGCGAGGTGTGAATTTAGAAAAAGTGCAAAAATACAAATACTTGGGCACCTGGATAACAGCAAATAATGAACAAACAACAGAAATAAGAACGAGAATAGAAATGGCAAGAAGTGCGTTTGTAAAACTGAAAACCATTCTGTGCAGCAGAGACATCACTCTAGAACTAAGAATGAGAATTTTAAGATGTTATGTATTTTCAGTGCTGCAGTATGGGTTGGAAGGCTGGACACTAAAACAAGAACACATAAATAAACTGCAAGCGTTTGAAATGTAGTGTTACAGAAGGATGTTGAGAATATCTTGGACGGAGAGGAAAACAAACGTAGAAGTATTGCTAGTGATGGACAAAAACTATGAAATAATTAACAAAACAAAAATAAAGAAACTGCAATATCTTGGACGTATAATGAGAGGCCAGCGATACGAGTTGCTTTGATTGATCATGCGGGGTAAAATAGAAGGAAGAAGAAATATCGGAATAAGAAGAATTTCATGGTTGAGAAATTTGAGAGAGAGGTTCAACTGTAGCTCCGTAGAACTTTTTCGAGTAGCGACAAATAGAGTGAGAGTGGCAATGATGATATCCAACCTCCGATAGGAGATGGCACCTGAAGAAGAAGATGAATATTCAACTTGTTTCTTGGTCGACAAGCTTAACTGGCGTCTAGACATTTCCAATCTTAAAGGCCGTTTCTTCTAGGATCTCAACCTACTAAAGCAACTTTCTCATATTAATTGGGGCTGTGACTTCCCTACACACTCAAGATGTATAATATCGGTATCCTCCCTAAGCTAGACTATAGATGCACTGCCTATGATTTTTCTAGGCCTACCTACATTTCTTCCCTTGACTAAATCAAAAACCACGCACTACGTCTATCGATTGGTGTTTTTCGCACCTCCCCAACGGTTAGTCTTCAAAGCCTTACCAACATCCCCCCTTTGTCTCTCTAACGTCTTACCCTATTCATGAAATATGCCATTTTTGTCAAAGCACCATAAAAATTCTTAATTCGCAAATTTCCTTGCCCGTTCAATGGTACGAATGATCGAAATTTATTCTTGTTGAAGGTCCATAAATAATCATCCCTTATACCATTTGAATTCTTCCCCAGATTTTCCCCTACTCTTCTTTAAATTTAATTTCAAATTCCTTCAGTATGACAGAAATAGATATTTTTAAACAACATTTCCTAAACATAATCAACACTAAATTTAAAACGTATAAATTATCCTTGCAGCTGTTATAACAGGCTTTTAGCCACAAAACAAAGCTGAGCTCTCTTTATTTATTTGTCAGCTGAACTTTTTGCCATAAAACAATATATCATAGAAATAAACTCCATTCTTCTAACAAACACTTAATCATCACAGATTTCGTAAGTTGTCTCAAAACCATCCTATCACGTAATATATCTCACCTCATCATGAACCAAGTTCTTGATATCTTAAAAATGGGAACTCAACCTGACATCAATATCATTTATGTGACCCTAAGCCATATTGGCATTGACAGGAACCAAATGGCAGACATACAAGCTAAGTTTACGATCCTTGAGGGAAACCCTTTTCCTCTCCACTCAAATTCAAAGAATTTATTAGTCACATTGATAATATCGTCTATAATATCGCACAATATCGGTGGAAATCTCTTGAAAACCTTAACAAATTACACTGCTTAGGAGAGAATTTTTATATAACATATCACTTCTCTCAACATTCCAGGAAAGACAACGTTTTATAAAAAAGGATCGCTATCCACCATTCCAAATTATCCCATTCCCATCTTCTCAACAACGAAGACCCTCCTCAATGTCACTCCCCCTCATTATAAAACATCTTCTGACTGTCCTTTATACACCTTAACTTTTTGAAACATATTCGCCTCTACAATAAATTATAATATATCTCAACATCACTCCACAAGGGGAGAGATAGATCAAGCTACCGACGCGCCTTCAAATATTTAATCAATCAATCAATGATTTCTGTTTCTGACATAACAGGTGTCAACGCTATATATAATATATATATATATATATATATATATATATATATATATATATATATATATATATATATATATATATATATATTGCAGCAAATCAGACATGCTTGTGCCAAAATAACGACTAAAATACTCCGCAGTTATGTGCAATCTTTTAAAGTGCTGGCCAATAAGTTTATTAAAGTTGAAGATAACTATTTTGAGCACTTATTGAAATAAATTCTTATAAAACAATTCTGTACGAATGAATTTTTTCATGAAGATCGGGATCAAGGTAATGTTATAGCAACTTTGCAACCTTACGACTTTAGTAGGAAACATTTTCTAAAATAATGACGTTGAAAATCTTCGTGCGACCTTAGAATCACCTTAATCTTGAGGTCAAGATCATATATTATGATAAAATTACTGTAAAATTGATCGATCTTTCCATTGCGGAGTTCAAATTGGGGGTTTCCTTTTCAAACTTTGAAATTGAGATTTAAATGATCTTGAAGTCCAAGGTCAATGTTATTTTCAAGGTCATTGCCACTTAGCCCCCGTACCACCCAACAACTTTTGTACTAAACACTTCACGAAATACTGCGATCTTTTTGTTTTGACCTTAAAATTACCTTGATATTTGATTTTCAACTTGAGGTCAAGGTCACATCTGGTGGTAAAATTTACCGCCCTTTTTCCGAGGTTAAAATTGGGTAATCCTTTTTAAAATTCTAAAGTCTACCTTCGGATGACGTTGAAGGACACGGTTAAGGTCATTTTCTAGATCACTGCTAATTAGGCCCCCCGTTGTCCTATAATTTTTGTATGAAACATTTTTCGAAAAAATGTGATACCACCGAGATATTCCGTTGTCTCAAGATAAATGCCGCACCCTGTGTAGAGATAAACTTTTTTGCAAATAGTTATTTCAATAATAACATGATTTGCACTACATTTGAGACTTTGGATGTATAGTTTCGATGTACAGTTTGTTTTTATATTTAGCACCATACCTCGAAGCTTTATTATAAGAGATGGATAAAACTTTAAATACGGAAGTTGAAGGATTTTTTCTATATTATCTCTTAGATTTTTTTACAGAAACAGTGATGCATCGTAAAACTAAGAAACAAGAAAATATTTTTTTTTAATAGAACACCCTGTATATTCTTTGCTACAATCAAAGTTCTTTTCTTTCTAATTTGAAAAATGAGTAATAATAAGTTAGTGTTCGGACTTGCCGTTATTTTAATATTTAAGTTTAAAGTATTAATAAACTGTTATTTTAAAAAACAAGGAGGCCTGGAAAACAAACGCTGTGTTTTCGTGCATTAGTCAATATAATATGTCAATATAATAAGTATTCGAAACCATATTTTAAAATTACAATGAAAATTTAAAAAAAAAGCGTTCTGATTACGGATACCGTCTAAAATGTGAAACTTTACAATGAATATGTCAGATCGCACCTAGCAACGCCAGTGTTGCCAGTTCCTCTAATATAAACGGCCACCCTCGTATAGAAGATTTCGAGCTTAAACCCAAAAACCACTTTAACGTTCTAAACAAATCGTAAAACCGACATTTCGATCCCCGACTGGGAATTAGAACCGTTTTAAATTGAAAAATATTATCGGTCCTTTATTATTACCGGAGAACTCACCGCACTCTTCAATTTTCCCCCAAGTTTAAGCAATTCATTCCGAACCTCCAAATTTCCATTTCTGTCGGTGTTGGAATGCGATTAAAGCCGAACATCAGGAGGCCGTGTTGTGTAAAAGGTGTGTGGCTGATGTCGAAGGCCTTTAAGCGAAAAGGCAAAAAATAACCCTAATTTATCGACTGAGGTCTTTTGGAGATCGATCTAGACGTATTTTATTTATATGGCCGGGGGTTTAAACTCGTCTAGGATTGAGGTTCTCATTTATATTTTAAAATCGTTTCAAAGAAAGAAACCTTACTTAATAACTTAATTTGTGGTAATGTTATTTTTTTTCGACTACTTTTTTTAGTTATAGACCAGGTTTTATCTGTAAAATATCGGGGTTTCATGGATGTGAAATGGAACATGGAGATTTTTGCGTGAGAGCCTTCAGAATAACCTGAATAACGATAAATTTGATATGCGTCATTTCAAAAAGTTGGACAACATTGTTTTTATTAATAAAAATATAAAATTAACGAGAAAAAAGCGTTTTTTTTTCAACTTTTCTCTCGTGTAACTTTGAAGGTATTCATTTTAGAGGAAAGTTGAAGAGGAAAAAAGTTTCATAATTAAATTGGCCGTAAGATAGGGTTGGTCGGAAATCTCAAAATATATTTCCCTTATTGTAAAATAGCAATAATTAAAAAAAAAGGTAAAAAAGCAGTTTTTTAATCAATTTTTTTCGACCATTTAAATTTCTCTGAGGACCTTCATATTAGAGCAAAGAAAACTTTATGCCATGATAAAATAACACACTAAAATTCGTTAGGATCGAATAGATAGTTTTTGCACAATAATTTTGGAATCCGATTTCGTGTAAAAAAATTGACCATTTTTCAAGTTTGTCTGAGTCCAAAATATCTCTTTAACGTATTTAAATTTATTTTGAACATATAGTAGGGAACTCCAGTTTTCCAACGCTTTTTTCAGAATCAAAATCGGATGATTTGGACGCCCTCAGGAATTGTTTAAAGACATTGTTGATATTTTTGCTTATAAACAAATAGATTATCTCGGCGGATTTTCATTGGATTTTTTTTTGCAATACATAATGTGAAAGTACTTGGAAAGACGCTTCTTTTCGTAAAAAAAATTTCCAAAAAATCCGTCAATTAATTTCAACTATTTTATTTTTATCTGTATTTTACGAATAAAATAATTTAAAACCGAATTTTTTTTTAATTTGTTTAAACAATGATTGTTTATACAATTTTTATAATTAAAGTAAATATATATTGTTACAGTATGCTTAATTATATTAATAAACAAAGGTTCGCTTGGAAAGTTCAATACTACAGTGTGCAGTATGCTGTAAGTATGATGCATAAGTAACGATTTTGTTTATAACAAAATGAATGCATGATGAGCACATGGCATTATAATATTTTAGCTCCATTATTCGCGGTACATTAGCTTAAAAAAATGATCAAAATCGCTCCATTAGAAGTCGAGAAAATGAAAATATTTTTTCAGGTATGTATTTTGAATCTTCGAATTTAATTTTTAAATGAGAGCTCCTTACCCCTTTTTTTTAATTTTTCACGCGCGTGGGCGATATTCTTTTCATTTTTTATTAAATTTTCCGATAATATAAACATATACATATATATAGTTCAAGAATCCGATCTGTATTATTTATAAATTCACCATAACAGGCTGTCAACTTTGACAGTTTGTATCTCAGAAATCAATTGACGGATTTGAATTTATTTTCATGAAGAGAAGCGGCTTTCGTAGTACTCTCAAAGAATGTATTGCAAAAAAATCCAATGAAAATCCGCCAAGATAATCTACAATGTCTTTAAACAATTCCTGAGAGTGTCCAAATTATACGATTTTAATTCTGAAAAAAGCATTGGAAAACTGAAGTTCCCTATTATATGTCGAAAATAAATTTAAATACGTTAAAGAGTTATTTTGGACTCAGACAGACTTGAAAAATGGTCAATTTTTGTAAACGAAATCGGATTGCAAAATTATTGTGCAAAAACTATTGATTCAATCTTAACGAATTTTAGCGTGTTATTTTATCATGGCATAAAGTTTTCTTTGCTCTAATATGAAGGTCCTCAGAAAAATTTAAATGGTTGAAAAAAATTGATTAAAAACTGCTTTTTTACCTTTTTTTTTTAAATTATTGCTATTTTGCAATATGGGAAATATATTTTGAGATTTCCGACCAACCCTATCTTATGGCAAATTTTAATTATGAAAATTTTTTTCCGTTTCAATTTTCCTCTAAAATGAATATCTTTAAAGTTACAAGAGAGAAGAGTTAAAAAAAATTTTTTTTCGTTAATTTTATATTTTTAATAATAAAAACAATGTTGCCCAACTTTTTGAAATGACCCAGATCAAAATTATTGTTATTCAGGTTATTCCGAAGGCTCTCATGCAAAAATCTCCATGTTCTATTTCACATCCACCTAAAAACAGATAAGCTCTGGTCTATTATTCCTTCCATAATTATTTGGAGGATTAATTATTCAATTCTGCTAATTTTCCACACATATGGATAAAAATCCCTGTCAAATTTTGTAGTAAGAAATAAAACTATTTTTTTAATTTATTTATTGCTCTTTCAAGCAATCTGCGTCGACGAGTGCGTCAGTACAAACACTAAGAAGGCAAAAACATACATACCATTAGAAATAGCGATGAAAACATAAACCTCTACAAGTCATTTAATAATAGGATAACCTTGATGTCAGTGCTAGGGTACAATGAAAGCAAATTAAGTGAGAACAGCGGACAGCCTCTAAAAAAGGAGCAAAAAACTTTTCTCAGCCCGGAGATGTTCTGCAAACAATCGCAAAGCCATAGAGACGAAGAGTTTCAAAACTGGGAACAAAATTAGCAAAGAAAGGAAGCTCCTGGATGAGCGAAGAAATTCATGAATTCGTCACCAAGGAGTGCAAGAAAGTTTTGGTTCTCCCAATAAGACATTTTCAAATAATAACAAATCTCTTCACTGGTTACTGCTGTTTAAAATACCATCTCAGGAAAATAGGTAAATTTGAGGACGCAGTAATTTTACCTTCTTTGTCTGTTAGATCCAAGCGATAAAACACAGTATCCCGATGCAAATTGGCAGCGTCGCGTATTCAACACCCACCTTGATCAGTACTCGTTAAATTCACACCTATCTTAATTTCTTGAAAAATTAATGCATAAATCAATGTTAAAAAAATAATATTTTTCGGATTTACTTATATTGCTTCTCCCAATAACTTATTTTTTTAAATCTAAAACTTTACAGAGTTCGTGAACGGAATCAAATGCTGTAGCGATTAGTGGTTAGCTCTCAAATATATTAATGCAATCATAATTCATCGCTATTAATAAAATATTACAATATACTTACTACAGTAAGATATTATATTTTATTCATTATATCACATTTTAATCAGGAATTGTAATTATTATGCACAACAGACATCAATCAACTCTCCCGCCATCAAGAATTTTTATAATAACTAATGTCTTGTTTATTTTATGATTAGATGCTTATAATAAATAAATATATATATATATATATATATATATATATATATATATATATATATATATATATATATCTATATATATATATATATATATATATATATATATATATATATATATATATATTTATATGTTATATCGTAGGTTTCACGGATGGTAGAATGAATGGTTTGATTATTCCTGGTTTCAATTCGTTCGTTCAAAAAATCGTTTTCGCAACGTTTCGCTAAAATCTCATTTGGCATATTCAAGTGCGGTTCGTCTCGTTACTCGCTGAGAAACTGCTTTGCTGTTGAGGTCATTAATTTGCTTTTATAATTCTTCAGGATTTTTAGCAATCAGTATTACCTCATCAGCCAATCTTAAATGGCTTAGGTGTTCTCCATCAATACATAGATCTTTGTTATTCCAGTTTAATTTCCGGAAGGTATTCTCTAAGATTGCTGTGAAGAGCTTCGGGGATATTGTGGCTCCTTGTCGGACTCCTATTTGGGTAGGAAATTTTGGGGTGTTCTTATATATGTTGACTCTAGCTGTGGTTTCTCTATATATGTTAGATAATATTTCTACATAGGGCTTGTCTACTCCTTGATTGACTAAAGCTTCTACAATTGCTTTTACTGAGTCAAAAATTCAAAGTCCATGAATGCTAGCGCTAGTGGTAGATCATATTCTTTTATGTGTTATTTCTCTTAGTGTTTGAATACGATCGACTGTACTGAAATCACTTCTAAAGCCGGCTTGCTCTCGAGGTTGTGCATTATCAAGTGTGCTCTGTATTCTTTTATTAATTATCTTCGTGAATATTTTGTATAATATTGGTAGCAAGCTAACTGGTTTATAATTTCTGATAGTTTCCTTGCTTTTGTATTTCTGGTGTTCTCTATAGGTCCTCATAGAATTTGATTACCTGTTCTATTATTTCATCATTATATGTAATTCTTTCACCATTTTTCATCAATGCTACTATCTATTTTGACCTTTTGTAGCTCTTACAATTTTTGATTACATTTTCTACCTTCGTTGTAAGTTTTTATATCTTGTGCAATATTTTTCTTATTGTTTTGTACAATTCGGTGTCTTCTATTCTGTGTATATTGGAGTTAAAATTTATTTGTCTGCGTTGTTTCGAAAGAGCTCTTGTTTCATAAGAAAATTTTCTATTACGGATGCTATGTTGTGGTCCAACAATTTCTTTCCCTCATTTTAAGATCGTTTCCATTAAGTGTGTGCTATCTGTTGAATCTTGTAGACTTCTTTCAATAAGCTTTTGATAATGTCCCGAGTTGTTACTTAGGTTAGTGATGTTTATCCCTGATGTTGATTTGTGGAGTAATTTTATTCGTTCTAGTTTTATATTCACAACTACTCAAGCTCTAATGAATCTGTGATTATTTTGTTTGGGAGGATGATATCTATTTCATTTTTGGTACCAGTAGCAGTGGGAGATTTCCATGTGCATTTTCTATTAAGGATTTTCATGAAGTAGGTGTTGGCGATTGATAAGTTCTGGTAATATGCATATTGATCTTTTCTCTATTTTTATTTCTTATCCCAATTTCGAAATTTCCCATATATTAATCCTGACTGGATCTTTTCCCCGCTTTGGCACTCAATTCCCCAATTAGATATTTACATTAATTTTTATTATTGTTTAGCACCTCTGACATTTCATTGTAAAAAAGATGGTTGGTGCATATACTTGTACGATTCGAATGATGTATCTTTTTGATAGTGGTAGAGTTAGCTTAGCTACTCTCAGCTGGGGTGCTTATTATATCGTTTATCCTATCTTTCGATCTTTTATTAACTAAGAATCCCACACCACTTGTTCGTCTATTTTTTGTTCCTTTGTGATAGAGAATATTACCTAATCTAAGTTCTATTGACTTTTCTTCTTTCCATTTTATTTCGCTGATTCCAGTAATATCCTAACTCATGAGTTTTGCCAGGTTTAATAACGTCTTGTAATTACATGTAGCTATATAGTGGCTTCGACTCCGCAGATTCTGTTCTTCTCGCTGATTCGCGAGAACTTACCTGTCACGGGACCAGTTGAGTCCAACGAGAATGAGAGCCGTGGCTTAGACTGTCCTATATCCATTGCTTTCGGGGTTGTGAGGCGTACTTTACCATGCTGTCTCAGGTCGGGTTCGAAAGAGGCAAGTATTGTTGTCCAATATCTCTTGCCAGTTACCCTTGAAATGTGTATTCAGTTGACCCAAAATTTTACAGCGATGTTTCGTCCATGAAGCCAGCGGTTGGATTCGTCAGTGGGTCCGCTGGCATCTTTCCCAGACACCCTGTGTTGACGTACTTATGAATATTTGATTCTCATATTTGAAGTTATTTTCGGGCGGAACGTGACGACAAAATATTACTGAAATTTGTATTTCAGATTTTTATAAACTTATTTCGTATTATTACGACAATATTATATATATATATATAAACTTTGGTGGAGAAATGTCTCTTTATCGATTACAAAAACACACTGGACCCCCAGACTACTTGGGCACCCACACTATTTTAATATTTAAAAACATTAGTGTAAAAATAAGTTGAAAAAAAAAACAACTTAAATGAACAGAATTTCGAAGTACCAGTATTTTTCTTTAAAATGTAAACCAACTTTTACATTCCGTATTCTCAGCGGAACATGTTGCCAATTCCCGAAGTTACCTTCAGGTAAAATATTAGGAATTTAAATAACTTGACACACCATCATGAATAGTTGCAGACATTTTCGAACAACTTTACATATTTTCGCGTTGCAAGTCAAAGTTTTCATAAGCTATTCTGGAGATACCCGCAAGTCAACTCTAGTAAGTGATAATTCATGCAGTAAACTAGATTTAAATAAAATCGATCTTGGTAATGTTGAAATTTAGAAGATGTTATTTAACTTGGGTTTTTTTTAATTTCAAAATGGATATTCGGGATATTTCTTAAAGTTCAAGATTGCGGATTTTCTAATTGGTGTTAAGACAATTGTCAGAAGCAAACAATTCTTAGTTGCCTAATTTGATGAGGTCTGCAATAATTTTGGCTCAAATGGATAGTTTTTACCGCCTTGAAAACATTGCAGGCTGCACATAAATAATTATTTCAAATAATTGAATAAGACAAACTCATTTGTAACTAATTAATGTTGATAATTGAAAATAAAACTCTATATATTTTTATAGGTGGCATCTACTCCACGTAAAACAGTTATTATTTTGAGGAAGAACATAAAATATCAATTTAAAAAATTTTTGACTAAAATTTGATTGTCGGATTTGCATTGTCTTTATTTTTATTTATTTTTACGACGTTTCGATTGGGTTGTATCTCTAATCGTTATCAAGTATAAACTGAACTGATAACGATTAGAGATACAACCTAATCGAAACGTCGTAAAAATAAATAAAAATCAAAACAATGCAAGTCCGACAACCATATTTTAGTCAATCTTCAACATTGTCTACAACCTTTAAAAAATATTTGTTATTCAAATAAGACATTTTTACTTCGTCATATCAAAGATCATATAGCGTTAGCTATAATAATCTGATTATATATAAAAAAATAATCTATATTTATGACAAACCAAAAAAATAACGACCCTGTTTTTTTTTTGTACGAATCCATCATTGTCTCTGTTAAAATATTTTTATTTTACATTAAGCAAATTAAAATAAAAAAAACCCCTCTTCTTTTATTGATGAAATTAGTCTTTTGAAGATATATACACAGCAAGTATTGTTTATAATCGAAGAAAATTCCTCTCATCCAAGGAAATGTTTTCTTGTATGTAAGAAAAAGCCCATAAAAAATTTTAATCAACGTTCTGTCGACAAGACGATGTCTTGTACGGTATTTTTTTGGCCGATGATTTAGAGTAGGGTGGACTGGGGCTAGTGCAAAACCGTCTTTATTCATTTAACTTTATAGTACTTTTCATCGAAAACTACAGCAGTTTTCGAATTTTTCTAGATTGTACAAATTGTTCAATATATTGGCTTGTAGCAGCAAGTATTAGAATAAATAATTGTTTTTCAAATTTTTTTATATTATCGATAAAAAAAATTTTTTGCCTTAGTTTTACACTTACCCCGGGGATGCGAGAGGGCAAAACCTGGTTAAATTTAATTCGTACCTTACTTCGATCATACTCTAGATTTAAACAATAATAGATTTGTCTGAAGGCTGTTTATGGTCGGTGGGGGAGACGCTTTATTGATGTTTGACAGACATAAACATATTTACTTATCTTGTTTTTCAGTTTAATTGCTTGTCGTGACTTTTTTCGGTGTTTTTAAGTGTTAGAAATTACTATAAATGCGAAGTTTAGAATTAATATTAACAAAAAGAGGATTTAAAAACTTATTTTTATCGGTAAATATTGTTAGATTGTTTACATATTGAAAATAACAATAATGAAAATTTAGGCAACCATATATTCATACTTTGTTTTCAGAATTGACCTACCCAGGGGTATGTTCGAAGGGCGTACCGATGATACTCGTTTAAATAATGCAATTAGAAAAGGATAGCATAAAATCGGTATGTCTGTACCAAGAAATTAAATATCTACTGTTTATCAACACTTTTTCAAATATAAATAAAAATATTATTACGTTATTCAGCGTTCAAACAACCGGGCCCTAGTTCTGACGTTATGCTACTTCTACAGGGGTATGTTCGAAGGTACTTTATATATGAGATGTTCGGTAAAATATAAATAAATATTTTAACTTCTTCCTCAATTTTTTCCTTACATAATTAAGAATAATTATTAAAAATATCAATCAAAAGAATCTTAATAGGCAATAAAAAAATATTGTAAAAAAAACAAGTCATATTCTTACAACCCGAAAAAAATATTTTTTTGTAAGAAGTTCCCAAAAACGGCAGTACATAATTAAATATTTTGCTTGTAGTAATTTGTATTGAACCAAAAATCTAGTCTCCAAGAAAAATACTCTCTTTTGTTATTTCAAAACTGTGGTCATCATCATCAGACTCTAATTCGTAGCTTTGGTCAGATTCCATAAAGGAGACACTTTCATTTTCTGCTTCGCTCGAGCTGGACTGAGAAAAATTGTTGTTTGATCAGCCTGACTTTCTCTTTGAAGAAATTTTTATGGCAAGTTGAGATAAAGTGGATCTACTTGTTTTCAAAATGACAACATATTGTACTAAACAACCAATTGTTTCCCCTCTTTTTATTAAACGCTTTCTTTTTACTGGATTAGAAGCAGGGGACTCTTGGAGGGATTCGAAGGAAAGTTGATCAAAGCTTGTCGTTTCTTTTTTACTACTTTCAAAATCTGATTTTTCAGAATCAGGTATACAATCACGATGACTACTTTCTTCAGTTTGATATATGGTGGTTGGTGATATCTCAACATTAGTGTCGCTAGATGCAGACGAAACAGCTGTTATTATTGTCGCGATACATGTCAATTTTCTTGTAGATATAGTACCAGATATAATAAATTTGACTGTTTTCAACAAAGCTTGTTCGAAACCTGTGTATTTTATTGTTACGTTAGACTACTGTAAATTTTTTGCTGACTGTTTCGGTTTCAAGTATAACTTCCATCTTTTTAGTTCTTCAATGGCACACTTCTCTTCAGAAACAACATTTCTATTAAAAGGAACTATGCCATCCTTTATAAATCTTGTTTTTATTATTTCCGGATCTACTTCATCCCATGTTCGTACCAGTAATAAAGCACACTCCTTTTCTGGTAATCGTTGTCCATGATGGCATCTCTGCCACTTTAGGATTTCTCTTCCCTACAAGCCCTTAAATGATCTAAATACAGTCAATTCAAGGGGTTCAAGTATATGACGTATGAGCTGGCAGTTTGAGTATATGGATGTTAGCTTCCCTTGCCACTTGGATTATTAAGCTATCTTCGTGTGAAACATGTCTATCATATATAAGAATTGGTTGTGGACCACGGACCCTGGGCACAAAGGTTTTGATGAAATAATTTCTAAAAATTTCTGAAGTTATCCATCTATTGGCACTGGCTGTAACTACAATATCTTTGGAAAGTTCTTCGTGTCTTACTGAAATTCAGGAACTCCACACATTATTACTTTTAAATATTATTAATGGAGGTTATTTTTCACCAATAAAACTTGCTCCAGCCAATACAGTTATATTTTCTTTACCTGATTTAGCAATTATTCTCGAGGAAAATTTGCCTTTGGCACCCACAATTTTAAGACTGGTGGGATCTATGCACAGTGAAGTCTCATCTAAATTAAAAATTCATTCTATACTTTCTTGTAGATCAAATTTTAGTGTAACACTCTCCAAAAAATCCCAATATTCATGTATTAATGCGGGTCGGAACATTTCTTTCTTCAGTATTCTGGGATTTTATTTCTTAACGAGTAACGCCGCTTAAATTGAATTATCTAGTCTGTAACTGGCGTATTATTCGTCAAAGGATATGAAATATTATTTAACGTCAAAAAGTCTCGAACTTTCTCAATAAGCTCTCTAGAAGTTAACTCATACCACTATTTTTCTAGCGTTTTTATATTTTCAGCCAAATTACATTCGTCATGGGAGCACAACACCGGAGTTCAACCTTGAGTTTTGTTTTTTTGACCACGACGGCCTGTTATTCTGCTATATATTGTGATGTATGGGATCCTAAATTAAGTACTGACCATCGACATAGTTAATCGGCCTTGACTGACTGCATCTACTGCCGCATTTATCCGATCCTCACCATAAACAGCTCCGTCCGACTTCTCTTATAATTACATATCATGATATTGGCTACCTATAATCAATTAAAGCCCTGAATATAGGCAGCACTTTAGTCTGTTCTTTAGAACAGTATCATCAGAATAAATGGAGTTAGTGGAAAAGCTATTTTATACTTACCCCACAGAACATTTTATATGGGGTAAGAGTAAAAGTGCTTATAAAATTAAAACTAATTTTGGATTTTATCAATTTTAGGTTTTTTATAATTAACAACATGTTAGATAATCAAATATTATACAAAAAATATTTCTTACCAATTATCCTTTCACAACGTTTTAAAAATATTATTCACACAACACATTTCAACCATTTGGAGATTATAGTGCAAATAACTGTCAGTAACCTTTAATAAATATATCAATATCGCGAGACTGTTTAATACGCATGGAGCAAGGTATAAGTGGTTGCATACTATCAAATATACTAATAAATTATTACTATGTTCGGATGTGTTGACGGATTTTATACTAGCTTCATTTTTATACTTCTACCCTATACGGAATTAATTTGCTAAGATGAAATAATGTTCTTTCTAACAAAACGTTAATATACATGGTGATTTTCATGGAAATTTATCGATCAATTGTGGGAAAACTATAATTAGAACGAATCTGAGAATTTGACAGTGTACTAACGGGCATGGGGGACAGCCGGCTAAAATATTTTCAAGTTGGCTGCACTTCCGGTTATACCGGAAGTAGATATCAACTTGCTTATTTTAAATAGAACATCCTATATATTATTGCATTTTTGATTTCTACGTAAAATTATAGACATATTTTATGTATAATATTCTATACTTAAGTCTCACCGTTTTGGACATATTTAAATTTTTATGTCAAAAATTACGTTTGCGGACCAAAACGTAACTATCAATTTTTCCTATAAGAAAGTGTTTATTATTTTATTCGGATTAATTTTCTTGTAGACAAAGATCGATTTTAGTAGTCTTTTTACGAAATTTTGAAAATTATTAGTTCAGAGTGATCAAAAAAGAAGAATAAAAAATATATTTAAAAAATCGTCAAAAGTCAAATTTTTCAAATAGAAAGCATCGATTTTTATAATTTTATCATATTAAGCATTAAAAATTAGGGTAACTTTGTATAAGGTTTCAAGAACGTGGAATATATCCGCATAAACAGAAACCAATACCACCAATTGTTAAAAGGATTATGGAAAATTTCAAAAACTTTAGATCCATAAAAGCAAAAAGAAATAAAAATAAACCACTTGTTAATAATGAAAGTATTGAAACTACAATTTTAGGATATTTCGCCGCAGATCCGGCAATATCTACAAGGCAAGTACCATTAGAGTCTGGATTATTTCAAACATCAGTTTAAAGGATTTTATAGAAACACAATTTTCATCCCTGTGTATATTCCATAGTACAACATTCAAAAGGTACTGATTTTCCACGAAAAGAAGAGTTTTACCAATTTATTTTATTTCGGTCACAAGAAAATGCTAGTTTTTAGGATAATATTATTTGGTCGGACGAAGCCAAATTGACAAAAAATGAATTGTTTAATTGACGCAATTCCCACTATTGGAGCGACTTAAACGTACATCCATTTAGAGAATTAAATTTTCAAGGGGCTCGACAGTTTAACATGTATTGTGCTATAAGGAATGACGGCGTCGTCGACCTAGAATTCTACCCAGATCATCTCAATGGTAGTTAGCCATTTTTGAAGACTTTTAGATTCAAAATACGTTTTTTAACTTATAGATGAGCGCTACTGCGACATCTTGAGAAATTTCGAATTGAACTATTTAGATCACTTTCCTCTGGCTGATCATAGAAATCTATTTTATCAACATAATGGGGCGCCTCAACATAACAGTCGTTTAATTAACAATCATTTGCAAAACTTGTTTTATGATGATAGCCAAGAATGAGCCACATCTCTGGCCACCTGGTTCCCCCGACCTAACAGTACTTGATTTTTATATTCGGGGGACAATCAAAAATAAAGTATACAACACTGCATTAACCATTATGGAAGATTGCATTCAGAGCATCAGAGTAGCATTTGAAGAACTTCCTCAGTCAGTAGGAAGAGCAATCCATGAAGAGTTCCTGCTTAGGTGCGAAAAATGTTTAGCAGTTCAAGGGCGTCAATATGAACATTTACTCAAATAATTTTTGTAACTTTGTTTTATCAACAACTGGTTTATTTCTATTTCTTTTAGCTTTTAGAGATCCAAAGTTCTCGAAGTTTTTTATATTCTTTTTAACAGTTGGTAGTGCTGGTTTCTGTTTCTTCAGATATCGGATCGCGGAGTATCGCATGTTCTTGAAATAACTATCACATTCTCCATAATGAATAAATAAGTTTAAATAATCTTCGTGTGTGTAATTTGATCGCCTGGCATGATTATTATTAATGAACGTTAAATAGCAAGAAATAGTGACAATTCTGTAGGGTTCGATTGTTATGCAATAATATATAGGGTGTTCCACTTAAAATAAGCAAGTTGTCATCTATTTCCGGTATAACTGAAAGTGCTGCCATATTGAAAATACTTCAGCCGGCTGTCCCTCATGAACGTTAGTACACTGTTAAATGTTCAGATTCTTCCTTCTTACAATTGATCGATAAATTTTCCGGAGAATCACTCTGTATGATAATGCTGTGATCTTTATTTAAAGAAAATTAGTTCCTTAATCCAATTTTTCATGAAGCTTCATATGCATTAGGAAACATTTCCAGCCAGTATTTTTAAACTTTAAATAGAATCACAACTTTAAATGCAATTAAACGCAAATTCGTTTATCTGCAATGAGTTTGTATCTCCTGGACTATAAAAGCTTTTTAAGAAAAATACGCCAGATTTATATTTATGCAAATAAGCTAATGGCATTTTCTTGTTTCAGGTAAAAACATTGACAATTTGTGAATAAAGGCAGTTTTTCCAGCAGGAAAAGTTAATAGATTGTATCTCGTCAGAGAGGTTTGTATTTGTTTTTATTTACAGCCCAAAATGTATTAATTTTTTATTGTGCTCGTTGTTTTTACGGATTACTTTCGACGCTATTTAAATAAAGCGTTAATTCTGCAACAGCTTGCAGAGGAGGGTGTATCAAATATAAACATAAATTTTGTTTTGATTTTTTTAATTAAAAAAATAGGCTAAAAAGAACACTTTTCTACATTTTTCTTCCTACAGAAATGTCGAGAAGCCCAGTGGGATTTCGTAGCTGATGAAATTTCTTATATGTATTTTGACTTTCTGACTAGAAATATAGAGGGTGGTTTTCCGAAAAATGGTCGAGTAATTTGTTATTAACAAAAAAATGCTTAAAAACTATTTTTTTTTGTAATATATGATAAAAACAACATTTTCGTATTCCTCGGTTGACTCTAAGTATCTCTTGTGTTTTTTGCGCCCGACGCACGATTTTGAAAATCGTTAAACATTAGAAAAATAGTGGTATCGTCATCTGTACACCGGTTTTGAACTCATTGGTTTCCGTCAGTACCAGCAGACATGTACACCTCATCATAAGCAACTTATATCATACTAAATAAAAAGTCCAATACAAGTTGAGCCATCTCCCGAAATCTCATGCAATGTATATATATATATATATATATATATATATATATATATATATATATATATATATATATATATATATATATATTTATTTATTTATTTTTTTTTTCTTGATTCTTGAACCATAGATTATATCATTTTTTCTTTATTGTGTCTTTAGGGTTTAGGTTCTATATTTAATAAAAACACAAAACAATTAACGTTTCGCCCTTTATTTAAGACATTTTCATACTTTTTCCTCCTTGACATTTTGTTTTTCTGTTACTAAAAAAAAAATCAATCGCGATCCCCCCCAATAAGAACAGGAAAATAGACCCGATTTTGCCTCTTATACTATAGTTTATTCTAGAATTAGAGAGAATCATTTTTTTCTTCGCAAACTACCTGTGTTCTTTGGTCCTGTGTCTTGGGCACATATATTTTTCATATGAATGGGTTAGACATTTTATAATCAAAAATAACGGTCTATAATAATGGACTATTTGGGTGGGATAACAATAGATATTTAGAAGCGTGAAGTGTAAAAAAGAATTTTAATCCATGTCATAGGCGTCGGAAGGAGGTTTATTTTATCATTAAGTATTTATGGCATAGAATATTATTTCGGTAATAAACTTAAAATAAAAAGCTTTTATAATATTATTTTATTTCTTATGATTTCTTAATGATTCACATACATTATAAAATATAGATAATCTTGACATATTTAACACAAATCACAACTGCATTTTTATTATTTTTAATTTTGCCATAGAAACCGTTTTAGGCACATTCAGACTAAAACGTACGCTTATTCTCTCAAAAAATTATAAGTTACAATTTAAATACTTACAAAATACCCATTGTCAGAAATACAAGAAATTAAGCATATATAAAAAATAAATTCGTCCATATAATATTAAATTTTTTTTAGGGCTATCGGTCATTTTATTATTAATTATAAACATTTTTAGGGCATTTGACGTTTCAGTTTATTCATTTCTTAAACCATCTGCAGAATTACAATTAAACATTTTAGGACATTTGACGTTTCAGTTTATTTATTTCTTGAACCATCTGCAGAATTACAATTTAACATTAAAAGAGATTCAAATGTAATTAATTTTTATATGTTACAGTTAAAATTAGACCTACTTATTTTTATTTCTATTGTACTGACATCTTAATTTAATTTATTTTATTATATGGAAATGGGATAGCCTCAAGAAAATAAAATAAAAACGTTAATTCTACACGCTTAAGAAAGATACAAATACAATAATAAAATGATAAAAAAATTACGGCTAATTGGAATTAAATGTATATAAAATTGAAAAGCGGTACACACTAAAAAAAAATATATGAAAAAATATATAAACAGCATCGAACAATAAAATACAACAAAAACAAAAATTTAAATAACAAATTGTATTTACAATGGTACACATTACGTATTTAATTCGTAGTCAAAGTCAGTGAAGCTATCTTTGCTCAAATTAATTATAATTGGTTCCTCTATCTCGCCGATCATGAGATCAAGTTTCCACATTTTGTTTTATTCTTTCATTATATGGATTTTTCCCAATTTTCTGCAGTAAATTTATCCACAAAAATCTTTCAATAATTCAATTAAATTACTAATTTTGTAAGTTGTGTTATTTTTGCCAACGCAACCTTTTACTTGAGAGAGATTTTTCCTTCTCCAACGGTCAGTTTCCGGACGATCTATAAGAACAGATTTCCTATCTGGTTTTTTTCCAACAAAAATTAAGTTTTCTGAGCAATATCCAGAGCTCAGTTCTTTTAATTTCAGGTAAATCCCGATCATTAATTTTAGTTACAATTTTGTCGACGGTTGGGATCAGCTTCCCATAATTAAATGTATGTACAACTCCTTTTATTGCAGTTTTCGTCTCTTCTTTCATCGAGGTTTTTCGTCTGCCTGTGATCGAATGTGGCTTGGGAGTACTAACAATTTTCTCTTTCAGTATTCGGTAAATAGTAGATTTTCCAGCTCCTGTCATGTTGGAACACATCTCAAACGAGCTTTTAACTTTATTATCTAGATATTGATATCTTAAGGCATCATAAACACGTAATAAGTTTTTCGTAGAGGAAAAAATGCCCTGGTTTAACAATTTTGGAATAAATGTAGAGTAGAAATCATATCTTTTGGGTATCTCACTAATTTCAAATAATATATAAAAATAAGCACAAACAAGACAAATCACTAAGGACCCATTCTAAGGTGTACTTTGCTCACTGACAGAAATTCAATTGAACTATCAGAAATTTTATTGTTGCTGTAAATTTATAAAAGCTTATAACATTTAAATATAATGTAATATAATTAGATTTACGGTAGTCCTCAGTTACCTGCTACACTGGAGCAGGTACGTTGGAGGTTTTGGTAACAGTTTTATTACTCTCTCTAGTTCTTGAATAAAGAATAGGAATGTGTATGCTTGCAACCCCCCCCCCCCTCCCAAGAGCTTTGAGTTCAGGAAAATAGAACTGATTCTGCCTTTTATATTAGGAATGTGTATGCTGCTGGCACTCCCCCCCTCCCATTGAAAATTTGTTTTGCTTGCGACAGCCCCCCACCCAAGAGCTGCGAGTTTAAGAAAATATACCCGATTCTGCCTCTTATACTAGGAATGTGTATGATGATGACCTCCTTCCCCTGTCGGCAACTTGTTTTCTTTTTGTGATCGCCTCTCTCTCTCCAAGAGCTTCAAATTCAGAAAAATAAACTCGATCTGGCCTTTTATACTAGAAATGGGAATGTTGCTGGTGTCCCCCCCCCCCGTGGACAACTTGCCTTCGCTAGCCATACTGTACTTTTGTGGTATCACCCCCCCCCCAAAAAAAAAAGAGTGGCTGGATCCACCCCTGCCCTCGATATTCATAATCAGAGAATCAAAACACATATAAAAAACTTTGGTGGAGCCATGTTTCTCCATCAGTTACAAAAATCAACTAGGCTCCTGGACTAAATGAGAATATCCTCCACGACGAGTGTTTTTTAATTCAGGTTGTGAATGTAGAGAGTCGTTATAAACGTCTGGGCCCATCCTAATTATTTTTAGTCTTAGCATCTCATTTTAATTGGATTTAATGACTTATACAATTAGTTTAGTGTTTTTAGACGTAAGCTTTAAGCTTAATATTTTATTCGTACTTTTTTAAACATGTAAGCTTGTAAATGAGTCCAGGGTAGCATTTTCACATAGAAGAATGAGGTTATCTTCTGGACATCCCTCCTTTCGTACGTTTAAAACCGTAAAGCTGCGCCTTTTTAGAAATTTTTCCGTTTGTATTTAATTTAATTTCGTACATCTTCATTAGTGCTAAAAAAGGTTATAAAATATGACTAAATAAGTCATTAAACAACTGCAATTTTGAAACAAACACATGTATTTTTATACTCTTTGGTTTAGATCAACTCTAGATCGAGGACATATGTTGATTTAAATATTTTAATATCTCCTTTTGGAATTCGTAATTTGAACTAATTAAAAGGGCATCTGCATACAAGATTTGAGTAGTTTCTAAAAGGTTTACTACTGTTATACTTGTAAAACGCTTTTACGCCATAAGCTGAAAAAATTAGAACATCTGTGGCAGATAAATGAGTATTTTTTATTTCAAATCGTGAATTGGGAAACCCATTTTGGGTATCCGTGCCCATTCTAAATATGGATATATTGACTTCTAAGTTATGTTTAGTGCTTTTTACACCTAAAGCTAATTTTAGACTTTAAGCTAAACATCTAACAATTTGAAAAATATTTCAGAGTTTTATTTAGGGCTGGTTTTAATTTTTTTTTATTCCAATATTTTTATTGACAGACGTTTTTCGATTTTAATTCGAAGTTTATCTTTCATTTAAGTTCGTATTGGTTGTTTTTCAGACTCCCACTCAAAAAAATACGACGTAGGTGTACATATTGTTTCTTTTGCCTTTGCTCTTTTATTTGACCTTCTTTAGACTTAAAGCCCTTACATAAATTAAAATTAAATATATATGAAGAAAAATGAAATAATGCCTGTATTAGGACATCAAGTACATCGATACATCTATGTAAGCTTGCCGTCAACAAACCTAAAAATAGGAGATATATCATTTTTGCTGTTCTAACAGTGTATCATTAGGTTTAAAAAAAAATGCTGCGTTCGATGTCTTCAAATAAAATTGGGGTGTACCGAAATAGTAATTACAATATTTGTGTAAGAACCATTTATGTCGTGACAATAAAATCTAGTTTTTTAGGCCACAGTGTTGACTACAATACTTGTAAGCTATATTAGAAATACTCAAGAATATTTAACTTAAGGCCGATCACATCTAAGTATATAGGTAACAGTTATATCAAATTTCATAAATTTCACGGACTGTATGACATGTGGCACCGTCTTGTTGGAGCCACACTAATATCATTCAATTTAAGCAGAAAGAACTCAGTTATTATGTCGCGATATCGAGCTCCTCATTTTCGAAAAAGTATGGTCCAAGTATGGTCCAATGATGCATGTAATCCGCACCAAACTATGGCACATTCTAGATGCATTTGTTTTTCGACAGCCAAATGTAGGTTCTCTGAACTTCAAATGCGGTAATTTTGATGATCGACGAAGCCATGAAGATGAAAATAAGCTTCATTGCTTAGGATGATTTTGCTCGAAATATCAGCATCAACTTGTTGAGTTCAATGATCCATTCGACGAACTCTTTTTGCTGTGCATGGTCAGTAGGCTTCAGTTCTTGTGCACATTGAACTTAGTAAGCATGGAAATACAGATCTTTAATGAGTATACTATGTAGGGTGTTTCTTAAAATTTGAAATTCTTGCTCACGACGCTGAATTGATGCCGCTGGACTTTCACCAACGCTCTCACACACCGTTTCGATATTAACATTTGAATGTCTTGTTATTGAACGGCCAGTATGTTTAGCATCGCCAATTGATCCATTCTCCCTGAGCTTTTCAATTATTGTCTTCACAGCTGATAAAATTAAATCAATATTCGGACCATAATTTCAACGAAATTTACGAACTGTTGCTACCAAACTATGGTTATTTTTTGAAATATTGTTCAACAATGAAAATGCGTTGTTTCTCGCCTAGTGATACATTTTTACTAACCCTAAACTATCAGCTGTCAAAATGGCTTTTGTTTTGGTTGCCAACACTTTATCGCGCAAATGGCGGCAAATTGAAATCTTGAGTACAATTAGATAGGTGCTAAATGGCTTACAATGCTAGTGCATCTCAAAATTACAAAATTTTCTCTCTCCCTCTACTTCTTGATAGCTTTACCCAAGAAACTTAAAAAGAAAATATGACGAATCTATAATTATATATAATTTAAATTATTATTCATATTTCTATAAAAACTACCATAAAACATTTTAAACAAAGAAGGGTTTTTCAAATGATTATATCTCTTCTCGCCGATATTGCTAATCTTGTTAAATAATTTACTTACATAGAAGTTTAAAAGTTGATAAGTATACTTAAAATTATATACATATAAATCCAAAAAAATGTGTTGATTAAATTACCGGGTGATGACGTCACAAATTAGCCCTGTGTTTTTGTATTCTAGGAGCTATTGTTTTATTTAATAGAATTCCTTAAAACCATATCAAAATATCTTACTGCTATCAAAATTTTAGACCTGAAAAAAATTACGTTACGAAAATCCGTTAATAACACTACATATGTAGTAGTTATCCAGTCCAATAGGGATTCAACTTCAGAGTGAAAGATAATAAGCTATAAATTCGTATAAATTTTTGTTATAATATTTTATAAATTAGCTGAAAAGTCTCATATAATTACGCGAGTTAAGACATTTAAGGTCAAAGGTCGCAAAAGCAGTTTTTCTTTTGTAAATATGTATCTTGTTTTCTTTGCTCTAAATGACATATCCTTGGTAATATTTTATTCAATTAACAGCTCTTGAGATAGAACGCGAAGAGGGGGAAGCTCTTAGCCGTATGCATGACAAGGCGGGGTCAGCTGTGAATATCAATACAGGGTTAGGTATATGAAGTTAATTATTTAATAAAAATTAATTATTTACTATATAATAAATGATATTTATAGATATTATTCATAACTACGATATCCGTTAAATAATATTTAGTTAATTCTTAAACGCTTTTTAATTATATTTTTATTTATTATCAGTTATAATTCACTTTTAATGTGAGGGGAATTTTTTCCTGTTATTATTAATAGCAAGCATGAAGCTTAATATTCCTCTTATTCGCCATTGTATTCCTTTCCTGGCTTCTCATCATCCTCGTACTCTGTTATATTCGGCTCTAAAACTTTAATATTCACTTTCTTCATCAAGATCATTTAGATATGATAAAGCGTTGTTTGTCCACTACAGTAACAACAAACTGAGTACAATTGCAACCCTATTTTTAAACATCCACAACTCGAACCATAACTTTTCGTATAATTACAAAACATAGCAGTTCTTCTGGTGTTGGTGCTAATAATGTTGTTGTCGATTCCTGGATTTCATTTTGCAATACCCATCTGCTATCCTGGGCAGACGCGAATCCAAGGGGGGGGGGGCGGAGCTTTGATTTCAGGAAAATATACCCGATTTTACCTCTTATACTATAGGTAATTCAAAGACTAGAGAGAATAATAAATCATTTTTTACCCTTTTTTCTTCGCAAACTACCTGTGTTCTTTAGATCGGTGTCTTTGGCAAAATCTGTTAGATATATATATATATATATATATATATATATATATATATATATATATATATATATATATATATATATATATATATATATATAATCAAAAATACCGGTCTATAATAATGGACTATTTGGGTTGGATAACAATAGACATTTGGAAGTGTCAAAAAGGATTTTAATCCTTGTCATAGGCGTCGGAAAGAGATTTATTTTACCACTAAGTATTTATGGCATAGAATATTATTTCGGTAAAAAATTTAAAATAAAAAGTTTTTATATTATTATTTTATTTCTTATGATTTCTTAATAATTCACATACAGTATAAAATACAGATAATTTTGACATATTTAACACAAATCACAACTGTATTTTTATTATTTTTAATTTTGGCATAAAAACCGTTTTAGGCACATTCAGACTAAAACGTAGCCTTATTCTTTCAAAAAATTCGAAGTTACATTAAATACTTACAAAATATTCATTGTCAAAAAGAAAAGAAGTTAAACATATATAAAAAAAGAATTCGTCCATATAATATTAAATTTTTTTGGGGGCTATCGGTCATTTTATTATTATTTATAAACATTTTTAGGAAATTTGACGTTTCAGTTTATTTATTTCTTAAATTAAACACTAAAAAGAGATTCAAATGTAATTAATTTTTATATGTTACAGTTAAAATTAGACTTACTTATTTTTATTTCTATTTGACTGGCATCTTAACTTAATTTCCTTTATTATATGAAATATCCGATAGGCTTAAAATAATAAAATAAACGTGTTAATTCTACACGCTTAACAAAAAGACACAAATATAATAATAAAATAATAAAGAAATTACGGCTAATTGGAATTAAACATATATAAAATTAAAGAATGGAACACACTAAAATAAAAATATATAAAAAAAATAAAAAAAAAATATATAAACAACATTAAACAATAAAATACAACAAAAACAAATTGTGTTTACACTGGTAAACATTACGTATCTAATTCGTAATCAAATTCAGTGAAGCTATCGTCGCTCAATTAATTGAGTTTCCACATTTTGTTTTATTCTTTTATTATATGGATTTTTCCCAATTTTCCGCAGTAATTTTGTTCAAAAAAATCTTTCAAAAGTTCAGTTAAATTACTAATTTTGTACAATGTATTATTTCAAGCAACTCTGCCTTTTACTTGAGAGAGATATTTTCTTCTCCAACGGACAGTTTCCGGACGATCTATAAAAACAGATTTCCTATCTGGTTTTTTCCATCAAAAATTAAGTTCTCTGAGCAATTTCCTGAGCTCAGTTCTTTTAATTTCAGGTAAATCCCGATCTTCATTGATTTTACTAAGAATTTTGTTGACGGATGCGATCTGCTTCTCATAATAAAATGTATGCACAATTCCTTTTATTGCAGTTTTCATCTCTTCTTCCAACGAGGTTTTTCATCTGCCTGTGATCGAATGGGGGAGTACGAAACATTCCAGTCGTTTTTTCTCCTTCAGTATTCGGTACATAGTAGATTTTCCTGTCATGTTGGAACCATCTCAACAGAGCTTTTAACATTATTATCTAGATATTGATTTCTTAGGGCATCATAAGCATTCATCGTAATAAGTTTTTCATTGAGGAAAAATGCTTTGGTTTAACGATTTTGGAATAAATATAGAAGTGGAGGCCATATTTTTTCGGTATCTTACTAATCTCAAATAATATATAAAAACAAGCACAAACAAGATAAATCACTAAGGACACACTGTACGGTGTACTTTTCTCACTGACAGAATTAAAAATGAACTATCAGAAATTTTATTATTGCAGTAAATTTATAAAAGCTTATAATATTTAAATATAATTAGATTTACGGCAGTTCTCAGTTATTGGGGGCACTGAAGCAGGTACGTTGGAGGTCTCGGTAACAGTTTTATTACTCTCTCTAGTTCTTGAATAGAGTATAGGAATGTGTATGCTTGCGATCGCCCCCCCTCCCTCCCAAGAGCTTTGAGTTCAGGAAAATAGAACCGATTTTGCCTTTTATATTAGGAATGTGTATGCTGCTGACACTCCCTTCCCGTTGACAACTTGTTTTTCTCGCGATAGCCGCCCCCCAATAGCTTTGAGTTCAGGAAAATAGACCCGATTCTGCCTCTTATACTAGGAATGTGTATGTTGCTGGCATCCCCTCCTCTCCAGGAGCTTCAAATTCAGAAAAATAGGCACGACCCTGCCATTTACACTAGAAATGGGAATGTCTCCGGTGTCCCCCCCCCCCCCGTCGACAACTTGCTTTCGCTTGCCATAATGTACTTTTGTGATATCACCCCCCCCCCCCCAAAGAGAGAGGCTGGATCCGCCCCTGATCCTGGGGTTCTATATCAGTTCCTAACTAGGTTTGGATCTAGTAGTAGACACCTTTGATATGCTGTCGAGCTGCTGCACTTGTAGTTAAAAGAGATGATAACTGCACCGGTTCGTTGACTCTTGTTGATTTAATTAATTGCATATGCCGAAAATTGTAAATACTGTGTTCCGATTTTGGAGCATTATATATTGTTAAAGACACTTACCCCATTTTCAAACAGTGTTTCTAGAGAACGGTTTCCTTGCTGAAATAGTTAAGCCAATTGATTCAAATTGGAATGTTTCTCGAACATTTTAATAACTGACAGTTTTCCCTTTCCCAAAAGCGTCTCTGATGACGCGAAAAAAAAATATTTATATTAGAATGAGGATATTTGTCGCAGCTTTTAGACGAATATATTTGTATCTACACATTACCTTTGCTATTTTTTTTTTAGAAAATTTCTTGCAAAGGTGATTGAATACGTTCTGCTAAAAGAACTAGCAGATCAAGATCTTCTCTTATGATGACGATAGCTTTTTGAGGTTTACATTCTGCAAAAGCTGTTTCGATAATAAAAATATCAGCATCATCTCTGGCTTGTTTTATAGCGAGGTTAACTATTTTTTATTTCTCAATAAGCATTTGAGTAAAATTTCTTTTATTACTATTATTGATTAAAACAAATTTTGTAAGATGTTGAAAGAGCAGCGCTTCTTCTCAGTTATTCCATTGCTTTCATATTTTTACAGAAGTCTGAGTAATCCTAAAATACAACAATACTTGAGCCATAATATGTTTGTAAGTATTTAATGTATTCATAAAAACAATACAGAAAGTACCATCTTCGCTCCATACGACATTATGCAAATATCGATAATATATCTTTATCTAGGTGGATATCGAGAGGTGTCATATTATTATATAATTCGCTTTCCGGCTTTTTTTCATGTCAATATTATCAAATAAAGATATTGGATACTGAGTCAGTTTATACGGTAGATATTCTTTCCTATTATTTCCAAACTTTTTGTTCTCAGTTATTCCCTGGAAGAGTAGCAATGAATCAACAGAATCTTTACAATTGTTAATCTTGATGGATTTGGTAACAGCAGAAATTGGTAGATCTTTATCGATACGTTTAACTTTTACTTCATTGAAGTTCAAATCAATTATTTTCATCATCGATTCTGGACTAAGGTTTCTTCATAATTGTAATATTTTTGGAAAATACATAACTTTATAAACCGTACTATACCGGGTTTCAACGAATCTATTAGACAAGTCATAATTTCTAGAGTATTATGTGTATCAAAATGAGAATTGCTACAGGTAAATGGTATGTAAAGGGGAGAGTTTTCGCATATTTTCCCCTTTCCGGCCACTTCCGGTTTCACCGAAAATGGCCCCGGTTTTAAATTTTTAAATGGAACACCCTGTATATTTTAACATTTTTGGATTTCTAAGACAATTCTAGATCAGAATGTGACATTTTAAAAACTTTTTACGTCTACTTCATTTTTTTAGAGCCACTTTTAAAATTGCATCTAGGTGGCCATGATCGGACGCAAACTAATCTAAGGACCTTAGGTGATGTCAAAAAAATACAATCGCAAAGTTTGAGTTACTAGTATGAAAGACAGGAATAAGACAAGTTGACAAAATTACGTTTTCATTTCTAACTATTAATTTTAAAATGGCGACTCCTTTTTGACAACTACTTTTCGAAAAAAGCATTCTTTGACGAATCTAACGGTACTAATTTATTTGCGATTGGATTAGACATAAGAACAGAAATTAAATATTATTAAGCAAAATACTGGATAATTTATTTACTTATGACAAGTGCGCCATGGACAGCCATGATGCATAATAAATTGCAACTGTTTTTATCAAGTCTTCTTTGGAAAACAAAGCACTCACTTAAGTAGATAATGACAGTGACATACGCTCTAAGAACAGACGTAAAAGTTTCTTAATTTTCGTTAAGTTTAGTTTAAATTTTCGTTGAAATAATGTATACTCAAAGTGAAAAAGTGGATATGTTATTAATATTTGGAGAGTGTCATAGAAATTCAAGGAATGCTGCCGAGTTGTATGCTCATAGGTATCCGAATCGGCAACATCCAGCCCATCAGTATTTTCCGTATGTCGAGACTCGTTTTTGGCAAATAGGAAATCAAAAGGCGGAACACTGGTTTATCATAAATGAAGAGACAAATGTTGATATAACTGATATTTAAATGCTCGATATCCATGCTTTTTCAGTATTTTTCTTGCTGATTCATAACTTATCTGCAGTTCTTGACTAATTTTTCTTAACGAAACTATTTTATCAACCTCAACCATAGCAAGTACGTTAATCTCAATCTCTTCATTTATGATAAACCTCTGTTCCGCCTCTTGATTTCCTATTTGCCTAAAACGAATCTCGACATACGGAAAATACTGATGGGCTGGATGTTGCCGATTTGGATATCTATGAGCATACAACTCGGCAGCATTCCTTGAATTTCTATGACACTCTCCAAATATAAGTAACATATCCACTTTTTCACTTTGAGTATACATTATTTTAACGAAAATTTAAACTAAACTTAACGAAAATTAAAAAACTTTTACGTCTGTTCTTAGAGCGTATGTCACTGTCATTATCTACTTAAGTGAGTGCTTTGTTTTCCAAAGAAGATTTGATAAAAACAGTTGCAAATTATTATGCATCATGACTGTCCATGGCGCACTTGTCATAAGTAAATAAATTATCCAGTATTTTGCTTAATAATATTTAATTTCTGTTCTTATGTCTAATCCAATCGCAAATAAATTAGTACCGTTAGATTCATCAAAGAATGCTTTTTTCGAAAAGTAGTTGTCAAAAAGGGGTCGCCATTTGAAAATTAATAGTTAGAAATGAAAACGTAATTTTGTCAACTTGTCTTATTCCTGTCTTTCATACTAGTAACTAAAACTTTGCGATTGTATTTTTTTGACATCACCTAAGGTCCTTAGATTGGTTTGCGTCCGATCATGGCCACCTAGATGCAATTTTAAAAGTGGCTCTAAAAAAATGAAGTAGACGTAAAAAGTTTTTAAAATGTCACATTCTGATCTAGAATTGTCTCAGACATCCAAAAATGTTAAAATATACAGGGTGTTCCATTTAAAAATTCAAAACCAGGCCATTTCCGGTGAAACCGGAAGTGGCCGGAAAGTGGAAAATATGCGAAAACTCTCCTCTTCATATAACATTTACCTGTACCAATTCTCATTTTGATACACATAATACTCTAGAAATTATGACTTGTCTAATAGATTCGTTGACACCCGGTATATTTGATTCCATAGTTGGCCTAGCATTATCACACATACGGCTAAGTGCTACCTACTTTTCGCGCTCTATCTGAGGAGCAGGTTATTTGTATAAAATCTTGCCGAATTCGTAAAGAATTTTATGCTCTATAACTCTTCTAATAACTACAAATCTCATTTAAAGCAAGAAAAAACAAGATATTTACAAAAAAAAACTATTCTTGCGACTTTTGGTCTTATCCAGACAAAGATTTATACAGGTTTATAACTTATTATATTTCATTCCGAGGCTTACCCTTTTTTTACCTTATATACCTCGATAGTACCATAGAAGAAATATACCAAGAATTCTTATCCTGTGCTATAATTTTGACGCTCCTAAATGGTACGCCAAACTGGTACGCCGTTTCATTCATAAAAGGCAATTTACAATATTGTTAATAACTGATATCTATATCAGTATTTTAATGTGTTATACATACTTTTGTTAGAAACAAGTATAAAAGATTTAAATTTTCGGATTTATCAATGACCGAGTTTTAATACTTAGCGCTTCCAATCCTCCCATAAGAATGAGCCGTCTTAGTATAATTCGTCAATGATAGTAGGTATTTCTTCATGATGTGTCAGTTTTTCTAGTAACAATGAAAAACTTTTTATTAATTTAAAATTACCAACTTATATTTAATTTAAAGAATTTAAATATATTTTATTAAGGAAGGCAGCGAATGTTCGAAATACTTTTTTGTTTCTCATAAATCAATGTCTTAAAGTTTAATCATTAACTCAGCATTTCTCAACCTTTCAATATCTGCTACACTAGTTTCCCTTTTAATAGTTTTTTAGAGTTCCAATTAAATTTATTGCATTTTTTTTTTGGTCTTAATATATCATGAAATTGACGGATTTTGTATTTCAGTGTATATTTGAAATTATTACAATCCGCCAAGCCCTAGAAACAAGAGAATATGGTTAGCAAATAAGTTTACTCAGTACTCATCAACCACACTCACTTGTCAAAGGGCACACCTTAACCCTGCCAGTTTGAGAAAAGTCGCGAGCGTAGCCTCCACACAGAACAAGATGTATACAATTAAAAAAAGAAACCTCTAGAAACATTTAAAATTAAAACTAAAACTAGAACATTCAATACACTATGCACATTGACATTAAAACAATAAAACTTTTTCAATAACAACCCAAAAGGGTGAGGTTATGCCACACACAGTCATAGCATAATACAGCAATAAAACTTTCCAAAAATTAAAACTACATACAAGTATGTAAAAGCCTGAGTAGAGATTTTCTGTATGAGTTTTCATTCTTGAATTTCTTGTCAATTGTATTTAAAATCAATAATTCATTGACAATGAGCAAAAAGAGCAAAAAAGGGGAAAAAAGGGCAGAAAGAAAGGGTATTAAAAGTTTATTAATCTATAGCGTTACTGTTATCGGCCATCCTGTGATTCCTTCTAATTCTAACCACCCCTTACAACATAAAATGGCCTCAATAAACGGCTATGTTAATAGATTGCTCAATATTCCCATGTCAGCGGAGGATTACAACAACGAGGTCAATATTCTGAAGCAAATTGCCGTAAACAATGGGTATGAGCATACAGTCATCGACAAATATATAGAAAAAATTAAAAGCAAGAAAGAATCCCAAGAGGCTTATAGCTCGACTCCTTACAATGAAAGTCAGCAAGGAAAATTTTTCTCACTCTCGTACTTAGGTCACTTCTCTAATAAAATAGCACGGACTCTAACAAACCACACTCAAAATGTGAAGATTTCATTTAAGAGTGTAAATCAACTCAGTTCCCATCTGTTCAATAACAAACAATTGATATCTCATATTCAAAAAAGTGGGGTCTATCAACTTTCTTGCTCAGACTGTCCTTCAACGTATATAGGGAAAACTATTAGACCATTAGCAGTCCGAATTAGAGAACATATTAACAAACCTCAGGCCTCTGTGTTTGGTCACCATATTAGTTTTACCAAACACAGTTTCTCTCCTACTAATAATAGTAAAATCTTATACCACTCCAGGGGTAATAACTCTAAAACCTTGGATTACAGAGAAGATCTTGAAATATGAAGGCAGATAAAGAGAAACCTTGATCATTGCCTCAATGTAAGAATGAACAACATAAATGACCGCAACCCCATTTTCAAACTTTTTCCTTAAATCATTAAACAATTTAAATGTCTGGGAGCTGTGATTGCGTGGGGTGCAATCTTATAATGATTTTGATCATCTTTTTCAGTTTCAGACACTGCATTCTAAATATATTAATAGTTAACACATTTCAACAAATTTTAATTACGCCTATGTTCGTGTAATTTGTTGCTTTTTTACAAAAATGGAAATTATTTCACGTCACTGAACCCAAGTGTTCGAAATAGATCACAGAATGGCCGATAACAGTAACGCTATAGATTAATAAACTTTTAATACCCTTTCTTTCTGCCCTTTTTTCCCCTTTTTTGCTCTTTTTGCTCATTGTCAATGAATTATTGATTTTAAATACAATTGACAAGAAATTCAAGAATGAAAACTCATACAGAAAATCTCTACTCAGGCTTTCACATACTTTTATGTAGTTTTAATTTTTGGAAAGTTTAATTGCTGTATTATGCTACGACTGTGTGTGGCATAACTTCACCCTTTTGGGTTCTTATTGAAAAAATTTTATTGTTTTAATGTCAATGTGCACAGTGTATTGAATGTTCTAGTTTTAGTTTTAATTTTAAATGTTTCTAGAGGTTTTTTTTTTAATTGTATACATCTTGTTTTGTGTGGAGGCTACGCTCGCGACTTTTCTCAAACTGGCAGGGTTAAGGTGTGCCCTTTGACGAGTGAGTGTGGTTGGTGAGTACTGAGTAAACTTATTTGCTAACCATATTCTTTTGTTTCTAGGGTCTGAGCCCTGAGGATGGTCCGATAGAGAGACCGAAAGCGCTTGGCCGATTGTAATAATTTCAAATATACACTGAAATACAAAATCCGTCAATTTCTTGATTTCTTCGGTGTACAACCTGTTAATAACATATTAATATATCATGACAAGTTCAATAACTTCCTACAAATAGTAAAATTACATTGTTATACGGTGCATCAAAATCAATTTAATAATACATTTTTAGTTTTTTAATGAATTAGAGAGTGGCAATAATACTTTATACTTGATAAAAAAATATCTCTGGCTTCACAGCTTCATAATAAAATGTTCATCATTTCGTATAGGAAATGTTAGTTATAAGATTACGTTACTAGTATTTAATATCCTTTATTTAAACTGATAAATATGTAATACGTAAATGGCACCTCTCACAACCTTACGATAAGATTTTCCACAAGACATGAGCTAATAGCGAGAAGGCCGTTTCGATAAAGTAAAAGTTATTTTTTAAATCTAATTTATTAAACGGTCCTAAGCCGGAGCATTCGTGTTCATTTACTTAGAGCGAAAAACTCCAGTAAGAAATGAAAGAAAAAGAGACGAAGAGAAAAAGTAATTTCGTGCTTCTTGTTCAAACTCCTTAAACGCTTTGTCATTTGCTTATTTTTTCTCTCTTTTACCTTTTCGCTCTTTCTTTAGCCATCGAAAAAATAATTCTTGTAGAAGCTGGTAATAAATAGAGTTTTAAAAATTCGATTTTACTTTGATAAAGGTCCTTTATTTTTAATATATTATAAGAATTTGTTATCCCAGGTTCAAATTAGGGCATACTTCTTTTAGTTTATTTAATAAGAAGCAGTGACTGTAACAGTTTGTTGCTTAAAAACAAAACAGCGAAATAAAAATGGTAATGGTAAAAATACGTAATTTTTTTCTTTCTTAAAATAAAAAATGCAATCACTTATCACAAATTTGCCTGTAAGATCTGATAATATCGATAGGTATAATTGTCAAGGTACTGCCTATATGTCTTTTTGTACACTTAAGTTAGACTAATTTTGAACCAAGGACACATGTTCATTAGAGTCTTTTCAAACCTGCGTTTTGAATTCGAAATTTGAATTAATTAACGAGACATCGTAGAAGTTTTGAAGAGCTTCAAAAAAGTATATTATTACTGTACTTGTAAAACGCTTTTGCAGCGTAAACTGAGAAAATTAAAACATCTGTGGCACTTAAATGACAATTTCTTCCAGATGAGTGTATCAGGAGTAATTAGAAATTTGCCGGTATCGTCTATAAACATAGGTAGGTGCAACTGTCAGCGTAAGATCGAATAAATGTTAACAAAAATATTTTTGCTAGTGTTGTAATATTTGAATGATCTCTTTTATATAGGATTCTCTTTTATAAGGTAATCTCTAGATCTAAATATCTTTTAAAATACTCCATTCACAAAAAAATAATTTGAAAAATCATTGTCTAGATCAGAAGGGGTCATTTTCATTAATGACCTTGACGTTGAGGTCCATTTCCAAGGTCAGTTAGTGGTCCAGGCGATTTTTTAAAATGGAAACTTCCCTTTTTTTATTACCAAAATGAAACGCGAAGAAAATTTCGCTTCTAACCGTGTAAATAACATAAGGGGTATATTCACATCTAAAGGTCATTTGAAGATCGCTTTGTCCACATGTCCTCATACCTTGAATGGAGTAATAATTCGAAAACTAAAAGTAATGAAATGACTGTAAATTTGACCTTCATCTTGGTCTTGAAGCTAATATTAAGGTCATGATAACTTTTTAAACGTGTCCCTATACTTTTTGACCCTGAAAATGGAGATAGCGAAAAATTTTATGTTAGAGTATGACCTTGCGGTAACCTTGGAGGTCAAAGTCCAGATCATTTCAAAGTGAAATATTAAAAAATCCCGAAATAGCAGGATACTGGCGAACATTCAAGACATAGAGTACTGTTGGTTGGGATTAGAGTGAAAATTTTTTCCTTTGGAAATGGCCTCCAGTGACCCCCTCTTGAACCTTGCGGATTATCGACAACGTGACATTGCTAAAAATCCGCTAAACTAGGACAGCTGGATGAATTCAAACGCTAAGGAAAAATGAATAAAAAGGTCTTGATTCAATTGAAAATTGTTTCCGGGAATAACAAACGTTGAAGGTGCTTTCAACAAGTGAATAAAATGCAAAGATGGGAGCAACCTTGACCCTTTTCACCTTCTTGTAAATTTTCAAGTTTAGTGCAGGTCGAGTTCGTTTTCTTTTAATAGAAACCCCTATTTTTGACATCGCATTCGAAAAGAACGGAAAATTTCACGTCAGAAGTAATATTTTAAAATTTATTATTCTATGTTGGGAAGGTTCAACTATTTAAAAAGCATCCTCTTACTCTCATCTCCCAGTGTTCTAATTTTGCCCTAAGCCTTGAAGAATCTCCAATATCATGCTATTTCGGAATTTTTTGATATTTGACATTGAAATGGCCTTGACCTTGACTTTCGATGTTATTTCAAGCTCATATTCGACCGTAAAATTTTCCGCTATCTTCATTTTCGGGATAAAAAGCATGGAGCCATATAAAAAAAAATATCATGTCCTTGATATGACATTCAAGGTCAAGGTCAAGGTCAAAATAAAGGTCCTTAACATACACAGTTTGATTTCCAGAAATTTTTGTAGAAAAGATTTTTCTCCATCGCTCTTAGTTTTCGAATTATTGGTTTGATGACATTTGAGCTTCAAATGACCTCTAGATGTGATTTTATCTGTTATGTTATACATACTGTTGGATGGGAAATTGTCTCTGCGTTTCATTTCTGTAATAAAAAATGGGAGTTTCTATTTAAAAAATATCACCTTGACCTTCAAATGAAAATTGACCTCATGTTCAACGCCATTACTACTTATAAATAACCCCTCTGTCCTTCACAATTTTTGGCTGAACCATTTTTTTTAAATGGAGTATTTTAAAAGATATTTGGATCTATGAATATCCCTTATAAAATTCTCCCAACTTTCCAACAAGTGTTTTAGTTTGGTTTGACCTACGCAAAGAAACCTGCCACACAAAATATGTGAGCCTTAAGATTAATTTTAATTGTTTCATATTGCTTTTGTGGATAAAGAATAACAAACTCTACAAAGAGTATGCTCTATATTGTAAAATGTCTTCTTCCTCTCTGAAAATTGTTTTGGTACTCTTACATATTTTGTGTCTCAAAATTCAAAGGGGATACGACACTAAATCAAGTTTTGATCTGGAAATTGTACATCGAAAAACAAAGAACACAAAGTTACTATTCCTAAAGTTTAAGTCATATTAAATTCCTTTCATCATAGAATCATACCGGGGCCTTACTTTGTATATCTTCTTACTCAACTGGTGAAGTTTTTAGTTTTATTAGTTGCATACGGAATACTAATATTCAGATTGTAATTTAGTATGTTTAATGACGAAAGTTTTCATTTAGACAACACCTAATGTACGAGGGGCACTGTGAAAGTTTTCTCTCTAAGACATATTTTTTTAATTAAATTTTTTAACTTCTATTGCCTTTAATTGCAATGCAATTGTGCCTGTTTATCGTGTTTAAAATAACGTGTCTGCCTCGCTTTTCCAATTTTTTAAGGTCGTGTTCTTTATAAAATATAGGCAACCTCTCCCACAAAAATAATGATCGTCACAAACCTAATAATTCTAATTACTGTAATTCTTAAACGTGTTTAATGTTTTTTGTTATAATACGTAAAATAAAATGAAGTTGCCACACTATTTACTAAGCTGATGTGATATATTACTTTGATTGTGAGGATAGTATTTCATTAAATTTACCTGTGGATTACAAGCTTATAATTTTTATTATAATTCAAAGCAATACTGTATTAATGTATTGTTTTAGAAACAGAAAAATTTTCTGTCGAATTTTATTTAGGAACAATACATAGATAAAATTTATATTAATTTTTATACAAGTTTATTGAAATACAAAACCATCTATAGATAAATTTTTTACACGAGTTGACCCTTGTATATATTTACTTCAAGAGAAAAAATCCACTTCGAACGTTGACAAAGAAAAGAGGACCAGAAAAAGTAATTCTATGTACTTGTTCAAACACTAGAGAGAGTTTGTTCAGCACTTGTTTTGGGTCTTCTTTTAAATTTTAGTCTTAACCAAATAAACTTGAACATGCTCATCATTTTTTGTCTGTTCTGTTGTTAAACAGGCTTGTCAAGTGTATTTATTTTAAACAGTTGATTTTTCGCGCAAAAAACTTAAAAAAAAAATATACACATATGTTCAAAATTGTTGTATCATAGTCATAAATATTACTGATAAGTAGAAATTTTTTGTGTGTTTTTGGTGGTACATTAGAGAGTACTTTTTAAACATATTGTGATGAAAAAAATAGTAACTATACTTTCATTTTATCAAAAAAATAAATAGTTCCGCTTTTCTATTCTTAATTCTTGTAATAATCATTGGGAGGATTATTTCTTTGTGTTGTGTTTTTAAGATATTCCACCTATGTTCTATTATTATTGTATCTGATTAGTTCGGCGGTTATCTTAAGCAGGTTATATCTATTTCTTAGCAAAAATTGGGTACAAGCAATGTGCAATGTGAAGACGCTTTCTGTTCATATCGCATAAATTGAAAATTTTCACCAACTTCCCGATTAAATAAAGAAACAATCTCTCTCTCTCTCTCTCTCTCTCTCTCTTTGTCAACCTCTGTCCATCCACTCCTGGATGTAGGTCTCTCTCAATTACTTCCATCTTTATCTATTCTTCGCCAATCTCATCCACTGTTTGCCCGTCACTGTCCTTATGTCGTCTACCCATCTTTTTTGAGGTCTTCCCGTGCTTCTTGTTGTCTCCCTCGGTCTCCATTCCAGGATTCTTCGTGTCTATCTATTGTCCTCATATCGGGCTATGTGACCAGCCCATCGCCACTTCATCTTTGCAACCTCCTTCACGATGTCTTTGACTTTCGTTCTACGTCTTATCTCGGTGTTTCTAATCCTGTCTCTTAATTATATTCCAAGCATGTTTCTTTCCGTCGCTCTTTGGACTGTTTCTAATTTTTTAGCAGACTTTTTGCTGAGGGACATGGTCTCTAATCCATACGTACACACGGGTAAAATGCATGTGTCTTATACTTTTCTTTTTAGATTTATGGGAATTGAATTATTTTCCAGGATGTATGCAAGTTTACCAAAAGCGGCCCATGTCGGCTGTGTTCTTTTTATTTCAGCATCCTGGTTTGATTTCCCTGGTCTGATGTCATGACCCAAGTATACATAGTGTTCGACGTTTTCTATCCTCTGGTTCTGTATTGTTATGTTTGCCTGTCGTGACTCATTATTTTTGTTTTATTGTAGTTCATTTTAAGGCCTACAGATGCGGATACGTCATTTAGCTGTTGTAACATTTCGTTTAATTCTTGGAGATTACTTGCTATTAAGATTATGTCATCAGCAAATCTGAGATGGTTCAAGTATATTCCATCGATGTTTATACCTTTGATGTCCCATTTAAGTTCCTTAAAAATGTCCTCTAGGACTAGGGTGAACAGTTTTGGCGAGATAGTGTCCCCTTGTCTCACTCCCCTTTGTAGTTTTATGGGGTTCGTTTTCGTCTTGTCTTCTATTTTTATTTGAATGGTTGCATTTTGGTATATGTTCTTTATGATGTTTATGTATCTTGAATCGATTCTTGCGTTTTCTAAGGATTGTAATACTGCCCATATTTCGACGGAGTCGAATGCCTTCTGGAAATCTACAAAAGTCATATGGAGCGGTACGTTATATTCGGTGCACTTCTCAATTAGTATTCTTATGGTGTTTTCTGAATCCAGCTTGTTCGAAAAGTTGGTAAAAATCAAGTTTGTTTGTTATGCGGTTGGTTATGATTTTGGTTAACAACTTGTAGGTGTGTGATTCTAGGGATATTGGTCGGTAGTTTTCAATATTTGTATTGTCCCTTTTTTTGAGTATTAAGATTACTTCGGAGTTATACCAATCGTGTGGAATTTTTCCCTCTTCAATTATTTTATTAAATAGAATCTTCAATATTTGTTCTATTTTTCTGCCGCCAATTTTCAGCATCTCTATTGTAATTTTGTCTTCTCCTGCACATTTATTATTCTTTAATTTATTTAGTGGCATTCTTATCTCTGAGTTTGTTACTTCTGGAATTTCCTCTGAGCCTATGTTGAGTATGGTTCTTTTTGTTCGTTGTTGCTCTTGTTCTGCGTGTGGCGAGTATAGCTTGGTGTAGAATTCTTCTATGGCTCTGCTTATTTTCTTTTCGTCCTAGACGGTTACGTTTTTCGAGTTTTTTATTTTTATTATTCTTGTTTTGTCTCTTGAGTTTTTTGTTTTTAGTACTTTCATGTTGCAGTTTTCACTTATTGTGTCTTTTATTAGTTTATTGGTGTAATTTCTATTGTCTTTTCTAATTTCTTTTTTCACTTCCTTGTTTAGAGTTTTGAAACTGTCTGTTGTTCGATCTGTCCTTTCTTGTCTTTCTTTGAGAGAGAAAGAAACAATAGGATTTAACATTTCCTGAATATAAAGCCCATCATTGTTAAGTCGAAAATGATCAGAGGGGTTCATGTAGCGCTCATTATTCTATTCCAAAACATCACAATATCTTCTTTAGATAACATACAGCTCTTCAGTTCTGTCTTTATACAGTCTTTAACACAAATATACGATGATAATCTGTCATATCTATTCTTACCTCGTCTGAAAATATACTATTCCAATTTTGATCAAGAGCCATTATTTCCTCTGCGTCGTTGTTCAACTAATAACTTGGAGGCCTTCTATGATGTAAATTAATGATTTTTATGCGACGTAAGATTGTATCTCGTAATACAAAAGCTACGTCAAGAGACGTAAAATCTGTATTTAAAGTATTCCTAGAAGTTTTTGAATTTGTTTGGACAATTATTGATACTTGGCGAGCTAGGGCTGTTTTACGTTTCCTTCCTTGCCTTTAAACAATTTTTTAGATCATTTTTTTTCCCAAAACCTTTTTAGCAAACCTTAAACATTACTTTTCATTACGCTTATTCTTCCTATTTTAAACTTTTATTACTATTAAAATAAGTTATAACTTTTCTGGACATTTTGACACGATTCTAATATGAATATAACTTGAACAGCTTTAAAATTCGACAACTCTATCTAAACTGCAGGAAAATTTATAAAAAACTTGTTTTATTTGAAACAATTTTTGATCAGTTTTAATGAAAATTTATTAACAATAGACACCAACTACAAATTTGTAATTATACATTATTATTTACCCATATGCAACAATTTAGAACATATGTATACGTACAATTGATATTAAGCAATTGTCTTAGTCTGTTTTAGTAAGGAATTATTATTTTTATATATTTGTACTACGTTTGTATCTAGATAGTATCTCAAATTGTTTTTAAGAATAAACTGAAAATTTTGTATATCTGTGTTCATTGCAAAATAAAGTTTCGCTTTGCTGTACAGATGTCAGTTATTAGATAATACAAAGCAGTGTTGGCAAAGTGTAGGTATCTTAACGCTGGATTTACTAAAACTTTCATTATTATAAAGAACGACAGCTTTCACGGGTTTGGTCAAGTTCAAAATCATGGTTATTGGGTTTAGACCGTGTCAAATTGGAATTATTATCAGACGATTTCTACGTGGATGTAGACTGTAACTTGCATCTCTGTTAATATTATTGGGATATTTACAAATTTCGATTGATTCTCTAATTTTACGTTTAAAGAAACCAGACACTGATGCTAGCTAGTTTCTTCTACATTAAAAGTGTGATCTCAGCAATGTTGGTGTTCAGTTACTGCAGATTGTACAATTTGTTTCTTTTTTATACATCTTTCATGTTTCTTAAGCCTAGTGGATATAGACCGTTCTGTTTCACCTACATACACTTTACCACACACCATTTTGTAAAAGCCTTCTGTTTGAAATGGAATTGCATCCTATGGAGTCTTCAAACATTGTCCAACTTTCTTACATGTATAGAAAATTGACCAAATGTTTGATTTTCGGAGCAATCTGGCAATCTTGTCGGTGATTCCGTGTATGTAAGGTAAGACAACACAGTCCATAGGAGGTACATTTATGACATTTTGTTGAGGATTTGGGTTTTTATATTTATTAATAGAACGTCTTATATCTTAAGCGCAATATCTCTTACCTCTCAGAGCATTAGTTAGTTTTTCTGTTTCTGATTTCAGTGATTGTTCGTTACATATTGAAAGTATTCTATGTAAATATCCAAATAATATTAATAGAGATGCAAGTTATAGTCTACATCACACGTGGAAATTGATTGTAATGCTGGATCACGGTACGTTAAGAACCAGTCGGGTATAAACACCGGGCTGTTGCTTCTCGATAGCCATTCAGTGTTTTAATCTCATGGGGAAAAGATCTCTGAAGATGCCTTGTACAATCGTAGGCGAAATATCGGATAATAATTCCAATTTGACACGGTCTAAACCTAAGAACTATGATTTTCAATTTCATTAATATTTTTAATGCAATATACCCCCACAAATTTTTTCTTTTTCATGTTTAGTTCCATAAATTCTATTGCAGCTTCAGAACTCTTTATATGATGTTGTTTGTTTCACGTGAGTACTGCGATATTCTCCCTTTTTAGTGTAGATTTGATATTGTTTAATTTTTAATGAGTGTTTCGTTTCTTTAATATATATTTCATTACACTCCCATGTAAGCGCGAACTGGTTAGTACCTATAGATTTTCGTGTTATTAAATGAAATGTGAAGGATGCATTTATATTGAGATTGCTAGAAACTCGTTTTATTTTCTCTAAAGGATTTAATATAGGGGACTGAGAAAAAAACGTGTTTGAATTATGGTTCTATTTATTTTAGAGAATATTTCCGGTTTCACTATTTTCATGTCTATAGCCATTCAATGTATATGTTGGCTTTGAGTGGAAGGAACGAAAAACTCATCAGAAGCTCATTTTAGGTGCAAAACTAGTTCTTTATTTGAAAATTTGCACTATAAAAGCTACATATCTCAAGAGATCCATCATCTTGTTCAGTGGTAATGTGGTTCGATCTGATAATGTTGATTCTTTGTAAGTCTATTTTTCATTATGTTTAGAAATTTTTACTTAATTATATACTGTTGTCTGATTCTAGATTAATGTTACTAATAATATCTGCCAAATATGTGAAACTTTTGACGTGCAAGTTCGTCTTATCTTCTAACGGTTAAATAGTTTGTAAGAGAACCTTCGTTCATGCATTGTCTTGCTCCTCAACTTCGGAGGACATTATTATCTACGCATTTTTGAGAAAAATCATTAAAATATGAAAATAATTATGCTTACTTTTTCTAATTAAGAAAACTATACAATAAATATTAAATATATAATCAAAAAACGGTTGGATATTTTCGGCAACTTTTAAGCAAATAATCTTAAAACTGCCATGGCCTTTTGAATAGATTTGCTTATATCTAAATATTTAATATAGTAACTTGGGTCGCTTATAAAATGAGAGTTTATAAGCCGTATTAAAATGCATGGGAGATGCAATCCTCTGTGTTATAGACGGCTTAAAAGATGAAAATGGAGGCATCATCTCTTCTCAAAGGTTTATGAAAATACTAATTTAGTCTCTTTTTTTCATTAAATACGCGTTAGCATCGTGTTTCAGAAATTTGAAAATTAAATTTTTATTTTGTGAGTAACTAAGCTATGAAAATCCATGTTTTCAGATTTATATTTGAAATATTGTTGAATAAACTGAAATTGAATGAATAAATCTTAAAAAAAAGTAAATAAAATAATACAAACATTAGATTTGTTTAACCACTTTACATTTTTTTATCCAGTGTGATAGTTTTGTGCTGACTTCACTAGTATATCACAAGAAAACCGATGTCTTCAGCTAGTATATAACACTATGTCAAAAATGCAACACGTTCACCTATTTGTATGTTTTTCAATAATATGTAAATTATTACAATTTATTTACTTTGAAGAACGTATGTTACTTTACTTTACTTATTAATTACTGTTGGTTGGTAGTTAATAATCAGGTTATCGTCAAAATGTCATATTTAAAGTAGTCACGGGTCTAGGCACTTAATGCGTTAGTTAATCAATAAAATAAAGTATCGGTATTAGCAAAATTAAATTAATTAGATATTAGGTGTACTCAATGAAGTATCGCTTACTGCTTAGAGAAACAGGATTTTCAAATAGGTTAAGTAAAATAAAAAAGATGCTCGGAAAGTACTATTATCTTTTATCTTTTTTATGTATGAAGATAAGTTAGAAAGTTGCAAAATTATGATCATTAGGTAACTAACGATTATAAAAATGAATAATAATAAGCTTTGTTGATCAGGCTCAGATTTGTGGATTAAAATAATGTAACAAAATATATTTTTTCATTTGTTCCAGGTATTTAATATTACAAAATGTCATCTGTGAGACCAAATCTCATTTGAAAATATTTTAAAAGGAATGACGCCAAAGCAGCTTGCAAATTATACAGTAAAAGCATAACAAATATAATGAATGGAAAATCTATTGTGAAGCCAGTGTTAAATACCAAAGTTTGATTAAATTCAAAAAATCAGAGATCATGAATGCACCCCAAAATCTTAAGAAGGAAGGTAAATAATCTACTCTACTAGATATCATTGAAAAAAAAGTAGCTCCACCATGGCCTAATAATCATTCGATTTCTTTGCGGATCGGTATATGTATCATGGACCTCATCATCATATACCTGCTTCCGTTCAACCTTGTTCAAGGAGAAGCATTTCGCAGACTTAATTTTACTGATCCTCCAGCTACACCATGGTACAGCTAAAAGTCAGATGAATTTTTAGATCCTCATTAGTGCCAGCTACGTACAAAACGTAAAGAAAAAAGTCAAACGGCTTTTAGAATGGGCTGAATGGGTCAGTTTTACCAACGGCATGTGGAGTAATCCAACAATAACATGTTTACATTTGAGTTTCGTGGCACATTTCATTTTGGGTTCCAAAAGGGAAAAAGTTATAATGGCAGCTAGTATCATGGAACAAGATCATACAGGGCAATATATTGCATAAAAAATAACTGATATATAGGTATTTATGATAATGATTTAAATAGGGAGGTGGCCATGCGTTGTGGAAACTTCTTTTCTATTGGTTGTGTGGCTCACACTCTACAGCTCGTGATTTATGACGTAATTTCCATAGACAAAGTGTCGTCTGCGGTTTGAAGAACATTTGACTTGTTATTTGAAAGAACTTTTGCTGTTAAGGACCGCTGACATTTTTCAATATTGGGCTACCAGTCCCTATATTTATTTCCAATTGATACCAAGTAAATATTTATCAGCTTCTCCTACTAGTGTTTCCAGTGCACAATTATTCAGTACCGCAGGATAAATCTATAACGATAGAAGAGCTAATTTACATGTTGAAAATGTCGATAAACTTTTATTTTTAACATATATCATTAGGCTATTTAACTTTGATTTTTAAGTCATATTTTGTGTCTGTTCCTGGGTACTGTTTGTTTATTTTTAATTTCATAGACACTAATGTCTTTTATATTTAGTATATTTTTTATTTATCTAGTATCAAACTGTAAACCTAAAACTACTAAAGATAGGGTATTTAAAAACCAAAGCTAAATAAAAAATAAAATGTTGTCAATTGACTCAACCTTTCAATGCCTTATAATTTCATATGTGACGCTAATTTAGATTGCAAAATATCTTATTTGAAAACGTGTAGAATATTTCTTGTTGAGTAAGATGTCAGTATTACTATATATAAGCTCAAGTAAGACAAAAATAATGAGTATTCGATTGACCAAATTTATAACTTTAGTATATGAGACCGATGGTAATCTAAATAAGACTGTTACTGTCAATTTATTTTTAGAACTTATTTTTATTTTGTTGCTAAATAATAACATTTAATTTAGCTAAATTGCATTACTCAAAATCTTTTTGGATGCCATGTTACGGATATACTCCTATTTCATTTTAATAAACTGAGTAAAACTGAATTTATCATTATTGAAAAGGGGAAATTTATTTCAGGTATATATTTTCCACACATAAAAGAAAATAACAGTACAGAATTTTCATTGTTTTGCATACTTTTTAGTCAGTGTCCTAAAATTTCGAAGTATAATTGAACCTTCAGCTTCGGCTTCGGCCGAAGATTATGGTAAGTGCCGAACATTCAGCGAAATGACAACGGTGGATTGAAATACTGGAAATAATGGATATAACACATAACCGTAAGTAAGCCTAGAACATGATAAAATAACTCAATGATGACTTCACAGTAATAAAACAATCATGCGCAATAGCGCCACAACAAGTGCCACATCAATTTCTTGTAAATAGCAAAACCAGCCATCAATTGAAAGCGGCAAAAATTAAATGAAAACCAAAAGAAGAAACAAACCTGCGGGTAAATCTGCTCATTCTTGATAAACTCAGAAAAAGGACGAGTTTAATGAAAAATGGAAAATCGGTTGAAGCTATAACTAAGCAAATTAAATACTGCAGCTTTAGAACAAAACAATGGTTGATCGAGTTCTATAAGAAATGTTAGTTTACCTATTAAATTCCAAAATTTTAGCACAAGTCGAAAGTAATAGCCCTTATAAAATCTTAGGACTTAGAACAACCAAACAGCTATTGCCCATTATCCTTCTTCTGGACGAACGCCTTATTTTGAATCGTATCCAAGAGAACTTGGATTCAAAAATTATGCTGCAATTATTAGGCTTTATCCTAGAGAAATTCTGCATAGGCCAAATAGTAAACATCACTAAATTCAAAGAAGACAGCTTTAAATATAGATACCTAACAAGAATATTCTTATTTGAGCTTAAAGCCGCGTATAACACCATCAACTATAAAGCAGTTTTGATCACTATATATATATATATATATATATATATATATATATATATATATATATATATATATATATATAGTGAACGAAATTATTGGGTCATTCCTAGAAAACAAATGGTTCTATGGTGAGCTAGATGGGAACAGAAGTAGATGGTGAGCACAGAGAAATGTCCTTAGGGAAGTGTACTAGCCTCATTTTTAAATATATTCACAAACGACCGGCTAAAAGATCTAAAAAACGGAACATTTTATATACGCCGACGATCTAAGAATAGCTGTCAAAGGAAAAACCGTTACTGAAATACAATCTAAACTTGAAAAGGCCTTAAGGCGGTATTCCGTAGTGACAGCTGTTTTTGGAGCATAATTTCAGGAATTTTTTTAACTAGATAAATGAAAGATATTAGAGTGTTTTTTTTTCACATATTTGTACAACTCCTTCATACAAAAATATGTTTATTTTATCAAAAAAAAAAATAAAGAAACTAAGAAACTCAGAACGTATAAAAGAAATCGGGAACGCAAATTTTAAAATTATTATTGTTACTCTATTGGCTATCGTCCGCTATGCCGAGAGGTTAAAATATTGAAAATTATAAATGTGATGTAAATATAAAGAGAAACGTACCATTTGTGAGTTTTTTTTTCAAAGTTATTATGTGCTTGAAAAAAAAAACCATGAAGAAAATAGCGCTTACTAACGATAGCGACACGTATACTGACGATACTGTAAAAGTTTCAAGTAAATCGATTCAGTAGAACTTGAAATATCTTGGTCACCAATTTGAAAAATGTGGTTTCCAGGAAAATGGGTTTAACGTTTTGGAACACAATTAAACTGCTTTATGTAAGTCGAGCTTTTAAGATCTATAACTTCTTTAATATAACGAATTTTTAAAAAACCATTCGCATTGATATTTTTGAGGATAAAAAAAATTGATTTTTTTCAATCCGTCACTACGGAATACCTCCTTAAGAATAACATCCATCTACCACGAACAAAATTCTCCAAAATTAAACCTCGCTAACACCGAGATGTTGTATTTCATCAAAACATACGTTCGTCGAAAAAAAACCTAATGCTACCTGGGAGGGGAATAACCTAGAACACTCCTATAAGTACGTGGTAGTCATACGCAATCGCTCTCTTTCTTAGAAGTATCACTGTCAAAAAACCAGACAGAAAGTCTTCACAAGAAATAACCTTCACAAGCGTAGAGTTGGTTTAATAAGTTACTATTTTTCTCCGCCAGGCCATTAAAAATAAAGACAAACAGCTTACTTCCAACTTTTGTTCTCTCTCTATACGTACTTCGATCACCTAATGGCCTATTTAACGGAGTTGTAACTGACCAAGCTCACAATTCATAGAGAACAATTATTTATATAAAATTTTATTTCTGAAAGTATGACAAAATGTTAAACCTGCAGATCTTTTAGATGCCAGATTGTAAAAAGTCAACAAATAGATGTCCAACTGATTGATCTAACTAAAGAAAGTTACCAGAATATTTTTGACTTAAAGAGTAATTTTTGACTCGAAAACTCAATAAGTTGAAATGATAAATTCAAATTGATTCAAACCGATATTGAATAGAAAAAAAATGTTCTGAGAGACAATAAATATTAATTGTAATCGAGGTAAGCGTCGAGCAAGCAAATAATAAAATTGAAACCAAAACTTTATCAGTTCTGGTAAGTAGACATACAAAATGAGGCGCTGCTGCTGTACTGTAACAACAAAGCGAATAACTTTGAATGACTCAAACTTTGAGAAAAGTAAGTTTTGTGTTCATTGTTTTCCAATGCAAAATTCCCGTTTGAAAACGTGATTTACTGTTTTATATTATCTTAAGTGCATTGAATTCTAAGTTGAAACCAACCTTCTAAGTTTCAAAAGTCATTTTAGAATGTAAATAACAAATTTTACATTTTAGACAATGGTCTATTTTCAACTAAGGGGCATTTATTTTCAATAAAAAGGCTTATTTATGTTTAATGCATTTATATATATCTAGGTGGAAATGAGTTACGAAACGGATCGTTAGAGGCGACAAAAACATTATAACAAAAGCTAGAAGCAAAAAGAAAAATATATACACAGTTCGTTTTATTTCGCAATTAATTTAATTGGCATAGGTGCACTTATTTATTTAGCACTTTTTAGAACTTGGTATCGCAAAGAGATACTAGTGTAATGTCTCTAGATCTTCTAGAAACATGTTTTAATAATCGAAAAAAATCGTGTTGTTTGCAAGTTTTAAGCGACTTAAGATACTATAGACAAGCTTTCTAACCTACAATATTTGGGAATAGCGACTACATAACAAGGAAGTAAATAGGCAATTTTTAATCTAGTAAACTCATGGAATCGGGGCACAGTAAGGCATAAATGACCAAATTTCAAGATAGTCAAGCTTTAATCTCCAAGTTCTCCAACTCACATAACCGGAGGTCAGCGAGTTCCATGTAAAAGGGACTGCTGGCAAGGAAACTTGAATATTAAATCTCATCCTACTTAACCCATACAAGACAGTGGTCGTTTAAGCTTTAAACCCAATGGTTCTTAACAGATGTAACCACGGGACAATGGACTAAGACCATAGACATTCAAGCTCTAAGCACGATGGTCCCTAGCATACAATACCAAGAGATAACAAGTTCTACAGAAAACTGAGGTAAATTTCAACTCCACTGTAAAAAAACCTTAAATTTGAGATACATTCATTAATTTAATTTAATGGATTTGTACCTTAAGTCGTAAATAATCTACATGTACTTTGAAACTAAAGCTTTCTTCTGCTACTTATGACGCCCTATCCTTTTTCCGAAGGTTGATGATCCAAATGGCAATTGTAGTTTTGGAAACTGTAGCACGAAATAGTTCTGTAGATGAGCGGTCGAACCATCTTCTTAGATTCTTTGGCCATGAGTTTTGGCGTCTTTCTACTGACCACTTACCCTGCACTTCACCCTCTATTATGAGTCGGAGTAACTCGTATCTCTCACCTCTCAGCAAATGACCCATATATTGTATTTTTCTCTCTTTGATGGTGTTTAACAATTCTTTTTATATACCCATGCTTCTGGAGAACATCGTCGTTAGTGATCCTCTGCACCCAAGAAACTTCTTGCATCCATCTATAAATGTACATGTCCAAGGCTTCCACTCTTTTTTCTGTTTGTGGGTCCATTGTTGCACCTATAGAGTAAGACAGGGAAAACGAAACATCTGATCGTCTGGGTTCTGAGCTCTAGGTTAAGGTCTGATCTTGTAAAAAATGTTTTCATACTCATGAGTGTTTTCCTCGCTTGTTCAGTCCTTGATAATATATCTTTTTCTGGTTACACTGGCTATTGATATTAGCTCCCGGGTATTTTATTCATGTTACCTGTTTTATTGTTTGTCCTTTGACATGTCGACGGACGTTTATTGGCGTCTTTGAGAATTCTTTTGATCTTGGAGACATTTAGATGTAAACCGAACATTTCGCTATAACGAACAACGGAATTTATTATATTTTGTAGCTCTTGTACGTTGTTTGTTATTAGGACGGTATCAACGTACTTAATGTTATTTATCATAGTTCGGTTAATCTTGTTTTCACCTTGGACATTGTCCAATGCTTCTCTAAATACAGACTCCGAATACAGATTAAATAGGAGCGAAGACAAGATGCAACTCTGTCAGAGACCTCGTCTAATCAGAATATCTTCCGATATTGTTTGCTCCATCTCGACTGTTGCCGTTTGGTACCAATAAAGTTCTGAAATAATGCGTAGGTCTTGTTCATCGACCCCGGTTGTTCCCAGAATTTCCATCATCTTTTGCTGGTTAACGCAGTCGAACGCCTTTCGATAGTCCATAAAACATGCTTATATATCCACATTCATGTCTCCACATCGCTGTTATGCACTGAATTTAATTGAATGTTACCTTAAATTTCAATAAAATTTTTGAAATTATTGGAAGAATTACATTAGATTTAATGTAAAAATTATCAAATTTAATGGATTAATATTAAATGAATTTAAGGAATGATTTATGAAATTTGCTTAAAGCACTTTACCTTAAAATTAATGTGAATTTTTTTTATACTGTATGATATTTTGTCCATGTTTCTAGAGTCAAACAGTACGCACTTGATATAATTTGGAGAACGCTGTCTAAATAAAAATGAGAATTTTCACCCATAATTGATTTGGTGAATATTTAATTTGTATTACGCTTGCTTACGCTTAGGTTAATCTTTGCCTAAGAGTACGCAACTTACGTCTTAAGAGTACGTTTAATAAAATCTGATAGAAAAGTAAAATTGAAAGTATTTCCATGTTTTTTTTTCTGTAATACTTAATAAAAAAAAGCATTTTTGTAAGTAAAATTTATGAAAACAACCCTAAACATATATTTTTCTTTATTAAGCATACATGTCTGGTGAAGAAAATAAGGAGCAACTTTAATGAAGTAGAGAAAAAGAAAATATTTTTTGAATTAAATCGTATGATAAAATTAGATATGAATACAAAAGTCTCAAGAAAAAAAGTACGGTTTTCGTACCACTACTTGAGACAATATTTACTGTGCATCATGTTCTAATCGAGTGGATTATATTCTAGACATACTGAATAAACGGTATCTTTTTTTTAGCATCTTCTTGCATTTTATCAATCTTACATCTTTACTATTTATCCTTCTTTTCTTATTCCTTTGTATATTACTTTAAATGCAGAAGAGCAAGGCTCACCTTCAATCATTACATTCCTGCTTATTATCAGTACTGATATCTATTATTTGTGGACTCGCAGTTCTTTTTTTACTTAAGCACCCTTTGTAGTTGGTGCGCTCTTTGCTACAAATAGAAGAAGACAGGAAATTTATCTTTAATACATGTTGAACTAGTTGATGGTCCTGATAAATTAGTTTAACGAATGGATAAAGACACATTTTAAGATTTGCTTAGCAAAATTGAATTCTAAACATTCTGCCTAAATTGCCACATTTGCAGTGGTCATAAAAAATAAAATGTTCAATTACATCATTTTTCAGCAAGAAATTTCAGCTTTAGAGAGGCCTTGGGTGTCTTGCAAGGCCTACAATATTCATTTTCAATTCGTTTTTTAACTATATCAGATATAATACATGAAATGACCGTCGAGATTTAAAATTTGTTTCATTTTAGTATAAACTGCACTTAAACAATCAAAATTTCAGTAAGAAATAAAGAAATCTTTCTGCAGAGAATATGAAAAATATATGTACAAACAGTTTATTTCCTGCAAATATCGCTCTGGTCCTCTCTCCATACGCGTTTCGATCACCTCATAATCTCGTCAGTGAAGCTGTATCGGACTGAGAGCAAAATTAGCAGGAAATAACTGATATGTGAACCATAAATTTCAAGGTATGTCGGCAGGATATTACATCTGCCGTCTACCAATTTTGATGTCAGACTGAAAATATCGCTAGTCGAACGACATCTATGAATCAACGGAGTAAAGTGTTATATCAGTTATTTCCTGTTAATGTCGCTCTCGGTTCGATACAGCTCCACTGACGAGATCATGAGATGATCGAAACGTGTATGGAGAGAGGACTAGAGCGATATTTGCAGGAAACAAACTGTTTGTACCTATATTTTTCATATTCTCTGCCTGAAAGGAGAATTACATATATAACAAACTATTTAAATACGGCAGAAAGATTTCTTTATTTCTTACTGAAATTTTGATTGTTTAAAAATTTCACTTTACTCCGTTGATTCATAGATGTCGTTCGACTGGCGATATTTTTCACTCTGACATCGAAGTTGGTAGACGGCAGGTGTAATATCCTGCCGACATACCTTGAAATTTATTGTTCATATATCAACTATTTCCTGCTAATGTTGCTCTCGGTCCGATACAGCTCCACTGACGAGATCATGAGGTGATCGAAACGCGTATGGAGAGAGGACCAGAGCGATATTTGCAGGAAATAAACTGTTTGTACATTTATTTTTCATATTCTCTGCCTGAAAGGAGAATTACATATATAACAAACAGACTGCACTTGTTTTGGAAGCCACTTTTTTTTATATCAATTTATTATTAATTCAAACTTAAATAATGGCTAGCCTAAACACCGACTATTATAAGTTTTTAAAATATGGTGAAAAAGGGTTTCCATTCTAGCAGATAATATACAAGGTGTCCCATTTAAAGAATTAAAATTACTTTTCAACTTTACGATGTGTCCTTGTTGTTTGAAATAAATTTAAAAGATAATATCGAAAAAATAAAACACCTTTTGTATTTAAAGCTTTTTTTCCACCACTTATAATAAAGCCTCTAGGTATAGTTTTAAGTAAAAAAAACCCTGTGTATGCCAGTGGCTTTACTACTTAATGTGTATAATATGGAGTAAGTGATTTTTCAAGCATTTGTATATTGTGATATTGTTAATTTAAATAAATGAATAAATAAATTAATATATGTTTGAAACTGTTCTATTTATAAAAGCAAAAAAAAAATAATTTTCTTCGTCCTCTTCCTCTTTTTGTACTTCAAAAATGGCACTCATTATTACTTGCTTCAATTTTCTTAACCCACTTTTATTTTTAATTTTTGTAAGTTTGAACTTCGATCAATCTGAAAAAAAAATTGTTCAAAATTAATTACTAAACTAATTGCTCATATGAAATAAAAATATATTCATATTTTATAAAGGTATCTTTATTTGATTTAATCATAGATGAAAGTTCAACGTAACTAACTGTTGTACAGATTGGTAATAATATTCATCTCTAAGTTTTACAAAAATATCTTTTTACAAAGATCAGAAATTTACACTAAAAATTGTTATATTATCAATTGAAAATGCATGATTAGAAATCACATGGCAATCATAGGAAGAGACATAACATTTAATTAATTTAAGAAAATAAAAACTTTAAATGTTGGTAATCATTCAGCATAGAAATAAAAATAATAACAGTATCTTGAAAACCTATGGAGGTCATCTTTTCTACGATTTCTTAAAAATATTTCAGTTGACTGGTTTATTATTATTTGTGCTGAATATTACATTTTGATTTTGTCGGAACGTGTCGGGCTTGTAATATTCATATTCAGATCTTCCGCTGAGGAAGGAAACAAGTATTTCTGAGCCAGAGTTTTGGCCTGATTCTTTAATTGCCTGGATTATATCAATACTTCAATATCTTCCTAAAAAATTAAATATCCTTATTATATTTTTCATCAAAACAAATTATTTTTAAGTTTCCTAATTTGACAATACTATATCAGATTGTTTCGACAGTATTAGTACTCAGAAAATTACATAAACTTATCGTTCTTTAAAAATATCAAGTTTTCGAAACATCACAGTGGGGGTTAAGGTACTTCTGATATGCCCATCCCTGTTTTGAAAGAAGCGACTTTTTTATCCATTAAATTGGAACATCAACGTATGAATTTTACTTCTCACATATTCTGTATTGCTCCTAGCATGTATACACGTTCAATAATTATGTTTCTATAGCATTTTTTGTAATCAATATATTGTAATTTCATGGGGATCGGGTGGTTTTCATACAACCCTATAAGGATTTGCAAAGTCTTCTTGCCCCAAATGAACCGCTCTCTTTTTGTTGCCATTGCACAAATCTTTAAAACAAAACGTTTACAGTCCAGAACAAAAAGAAGTTAATTTAGGTCAGTTCAGTTTACAAAAGAAGAAAAATACGAAATACTATTAAAAACGCGAGATTAATAGCGAGATCAGGATATATACATAAAAGTATTAATACTACTTAATATATACTGCGGATCCTGTAGAAGAAAGTTGGCTCACTCTTAGGGATGGAAAGAGCGTTTTCGATGAGTGGTATATCTCTTTCTAATTTCGGTCAGGTGACAGGAACACCCAGTGATGTTTGAAATACCGTTCTAAGCTTCGTCATTAGGAGGAGAGATACTACTGATCGAAAACGCAGTCTTCGCTAACTTTTTTCAATAGTATCCGCGATCTAGTTTCTTTATATTATATCTATGGATCAGTTGAATCAACTTGTTTTTTAGGGACTTTTTCCAAAAACGCGTCACCCACGGCTCAGCACTCCAATTTTTTCACTCATAGTCGTGACCCAGTATTTTAAAAGAAAAAAGTCGCGAGTATTCTACCCTAGGTGAAAAACCCGGAGTGGGCACCCGTGAGTAAGAACAGGCTTAAACAGAAGAAGAGTGTAGCAAAGAATATCTTGTAATTTTCTTCTTCTTTAGTGCTGTCCTCGTTCCGAAGTTTGGCTATCATCAAAGCTATGCGTATCTTTGACACTGCAGATCTAAACAGTTGGCAGTTGTTGCAATTGTACCATTATCTTAAGTTCTTTAACTTTAAATGAATTCCGTCTTCTTCCTATGGATCATTTGCCTATTATTTTTCCCTGGATAATTAATGGCAGCAACTAGTATTTATCTCCCCTCATAACATGTCCCAAGTTTTGCAGTTTGCGTTCTTTAATAGTAAGTACTAATTCTTTCTCTTTACGCATTCTTCGCAAAACCTCTACATTTATTACTCTCTCTGACCACGATATTCTTAATATTCTACGGTACATCCACATCTCAAATGCTTCCATCCTCTTGGTATCAATCTTTTTCAATATCCATGCTTCCATCATTCCGTAGTAAAGAACTGACAGCACGTAACATCTCACAAGGCGAATTTTAAGTTTAAGGCTTAAATCTCGTCCGCAGCACACCTTCTTCATTTTAATAAACGTAGCTCTAGTTTTTTCCACTCTGACTATGATTTCTTCAGATCTATCGTTATTTTCGTTGATAACAGTTCCCAGGTAATTATATTTTCTCACACGTTCAATTATTTGATCATGCTCGGTTATGTTTGGGAAGTTTTGTGGTGATTTAGATACCACCATTATTTTTGTTTTACTGATGTTAAGTAATAATCCATATTCTTACCTGCATTCTACTATTCTGTTAATTAGTATCTTGTAATAGAAGCAAATAAATGTTAGAAGAAAATTTATGATCAACTAACATGATCTATTTTTACGATCAAGTGAAATATATACAATATAACATAGATGTCTCAGGGCGTTCTATATCGGCATATTTAAGAAACATTCTATACCTCGTAATTTTAAGAAATGCATATTTTTAAGCGCCTGTGCCATAATAAAAAAACAGGAATCCGTATCTTTAAAACGGAAAGGTAATTATTCTTTTTTAAAGATTGCTTGTTAATATGTATAGTTGAAAACAAATTTATTTTTTTATAGGACACATTGCATTCGCGAATTAATTTAAGCTTTCGTAAGGGTTAACATGTTTAAAATCTAAAAAAAATTGCTTATGTCATATTAGGCCGCCATGTGGAAGGGTTATAATAAATTAATTGTCGGTCAGATGTCGCTTAGTACGTTCTGTAAAGAGGGCCACGGCCGGATAGCAAATTGCAGCAATTTTTCAAGCTTTTTTCTCATTTTTTGGGTATTAGCGAGACAAATTCGTGTAGTGTACTAAGCCGTAATCTCTTGCTATAATGGAAAACTGCTTCGTGCTTTTCAAAAAAGAATGCTAGCATGAAAAATTGTACATGTAGTTTTTTATTTTTACCAGCATTCCTGCTGGCGTTAACATTTACCATTTAAAACTTAAAATAAATTAGTCGGCATTCTAAGAGCGATAATGTTTTAATTTTTTTTACGTTTGTAGAAATGTTCCTGTTTTTTATATTTGCTAAATAGGCATTTGCTTTTGATTTGACTTCAGAATTGGTACTATACTTCAAGGAATTTTTTGTGGCGAAGTTAGGCGAATAGAGTATATGCAGCACGCCTGTAAACTTTAGTTTATGAATTTTGGCCATCACTATGATAACTTTATAGCTATGAGTGTTACCATCTTTCTTTGCCAGATTTCTCTTCCTTTCTTTAATCCTTTATTTAAATTAGTGCAAGAAGATGGCATACTATTCGGAATCACAGAACAGCTCTACTAAATACGCAGTAATACGAAATAAAGATGAGGTTAGGGTCTGCGAGCGCTATCTCGAAGGGTCACGTTTTCCCCCACCGTCTATGCATACCCCAATGATTAGCTATTGAAAAGCTTTGTGCTAGGAATGTGGGATATTTTTAACAAAAGTACCAATATTTGGTATAGATTCGTATCATACGAAATTGTATCAATTCAGGAAAATATTATCAAAAAGGCAACAATACATCAAGTAAAATGAGATGAAAATAAAGATGTAAACTATCATTTATTTTAAGAGCTTATTATTCCTTTTGATTGTTTCTGTTGTTGATCCTGGAGTATTTCTTAGCCTTTTGCAAGACGCAATAATGCGATCTCTCAAATCTTCAACACCTTCAACAGGAGATGAATAAATCAAAGATCTAAGGACACTCCAGATGCAAAAATTCACAGAACTTAGATCCGCAGATCGGGGAGGCCAGTGTTGAGTTCTCAACCTAATCAACGATTTGGATATACTATCTCTAAGTGACGGCGTTGATTGATACTGAAACGTGCTGGAGCGCTATCATGCATAAACCAAGAAGAGCAGGTAACTCTTCCTCGAGAAAGTGGTCGTCATTTAATCTATACTTTTGATGAAAACTGATGTTGATAATTGGCTTGTGGAAAAACTATTGACTTTTGAAGGAAAACTTGGGAGATAAAGAAGTTTCACAATAAGATGGAAAAACTACCTGAGTAATCAAAGCGGAGAGATCCGGAAAAAGTACTACTCTGTATATTATTTCACATCATAATAATTTTTTTATCAGAACTGTAAGTTTTAAATTTGACTTAATTATTTTTAAAAAGAAATGGTATGAAAGAATAAAAATAAAATTTAACAAATAAGCATTATCGGAAATATATTTATATGAACTTTTATGTTTCAAATTAGCTCAAGAATAATTCCTTAAAATTTTTCGCACTCATTTGGAAACACCTTGTATACAGCTCCGAATGTAAAGTTTTGATAACAATTCTGAAAGTAGTTATTTTAGTCAAGTTATTAAATCTCATTTAACTATATTATATATTTTTTTAAGCCTAATAAGTTTCTAAAATATTTATACATCTACCTCTATTTTCTTTTTATTATTTTTTGTGTTTCTTGATATTTCCAACCAAATCTATCTTTTACCTATTTAAAATATTTTATGGCACAATTCATCTCATTATATCATTTTTCACTGCAAAATTTAAATCAAAATTACCACTGAATTTATTTATGTCTCTGCCTCAAAATACCCAGTTTGGTGCAGGCCTTCCTTTTATAGACAACAATAAGCCTCTCGAAAGCTTTGCCTCAAACAAATTTTAAAATGGCACCTGCAGAAATAAATTTATTGAATATTAATGATGGCCTACTACTACTACTACATTTTATAATACACAGGTAAATATTATTTTTTTATAATACCGAAGGCTTTGTCACCTAAATGTGAATGTTTTATTAAGTGTTAAGATCACTCCTCACCGCAGCAGTAAGCCGCGTCATTCGATATTATATTTTTAAGAATAAAACGAAAAATACCTACCCAAAACATCTGGTTTTTTTCACTTGAATTGTTGAAATATTTGGAAAAATTCATCTTAAATTCTTCACAACTGGCAATTTTTATTACAAGCCTGAACTTAGAAGATTAACACAAAAAAATCAATTGATTGACTACTCCCAGAGCATCCAAAAGATTATGAAAAAACACAAAGACTAAAGAATATCAATCTAAAAATCAGAAAATTTCAAAATATTGATTCAACAAACTGTTGACGTTACGTTTTCAGCAGATCGGCTGTCAAATGATGCACCATGCATGCCAGAAGCTTTGCAATTGATATTCATCCGGGTGCACCTAGCCACTTGTCAATCTTTCATTCTCACATATATCATCAACATGTGTATTAGTAAGACTACAATATTTGCTTAAAAATACTTGTTTTTTGTGTGAATTATTGGTTGCATATTTTACCCAAGATCTGTCTCTTTGTCAACCTCTGTCCTTCTCCAATCTCATCCACTGTTTGCCCGGCATTGTCCTTATGTCGTCTACCCATTTTTTTGAGGTCTTCCCGTGCTTCTTGTTGTCTCCCTCGGTCTCCATTCCAGGATTCTTCGTGTCCATCTGTTGTCCTCATATCGACCTATGTGACCAACATATCGCCACTTCATCTTTGCAACCTCCTTCACGATGTCTTTGATTTTCGTTCTGCGTCTTTTTTCGGTGTTTCTAATCCTGATGATCCTTAATGATATTCCAAGCATGTTTCTTTCCATCACTCTTTGTGACCAACATATCGCCACTTCATCTTTGCAACCTCCTTCACGATGTCTTTGATTTTCGTTCTGCGTCTTTTTTCGGTGTTTCTAATCCTGATGATCCTTAATGATATTCCAAGCATGTTTCTTTCCATCACTCTTTGGACTGTTTCTAATTTTTTAGCGGATTTTTTGGTGAGGGACATGGTCTCTGATCCATACGTACACACCGGTAGTATGCATGTGTCGTATACTTTTCTTTTAGATTTATGAGAATTGAATTATTTTCCAGGATGTATGCAAGTTTGCCTAAAGCGGCCCATGTCAGCTGTGTTCTTCTTTTTATTTCAGCATCCTGGTTTGATTTCCCTAGTCTGATGTCATGACCCAAGTATACATAGTGTTCTATCTATATCTATCTTCTGGTACTGTATTGTTATGTTTGCCTGTTCGCAAGTTTAAACGTGAAAAATAGTTAAAAACAAATTTCCGTAGTTTTACTTCCTTGTTCATTTTTTTCTCAGCTCGGTTGTTTTCTGTTCCTGAATTTTCGCTACATTCTTACATTACAAAGTACGGTATTATGTTATATTTATTGTCACTATTTGACCCCTATTTTCGTTATTTTGCTTGCCATTTACTGGACTGTGAGTAGCTGTATTTATATCATTGTTATTTGAACTTATCTACTTTATCTATAATAAATATTCGGAATAGTCGTATCACAAAATTTTTTGCTGTTTATTTGTATACATCCTATTTTGGGGTCGTAGAAAACAAACCAAAAAAAAATTTTTTTTGGGAAAAAATTCACTTACATGAGTATTTTCTTATCTATTCCTTTAAATTTTGCGACTTTTACAAAAATTTATTTGCCTATTTTTGAAACATACTACATTTTGTATGTAAATAATATTTTGTTAAAATATAGCAGAAAATATTAAAAATCTAACACAAAAAGAAAAGTAAATAAATGTCGGCAAACAAATGTAATGATGTCAGATGTTACAAATGATTATAAAATTACATTTGTTCTAAAATTAGTTTAGTAATTTATTCTTTTAGATATTTTTGTTCTAAAATTATATTTTATTATTCTTAATTTAAATAAAGGTCATAATGCTATTTGAAATTGAAGAAAATTTTTTAAAATTTGGTCGGTGTCGGAAATATATTTTTTCTTTAAAACAAAAATAAATACTTATAGACAGTAAAACAAATATAAAAACAATTAAAACTTGATCAAATTGGCACATTTTATCTATGCGCATTTCTCTCAAGTCATTCGAAATATATAAAAAATAGAAAAACAAAAATAACTCCTTTTAATTTAAAGAAATAGGGCACTTTCTACAAAAAACAAATTACAGTATTAACACTAATTTGTGATTTGATTTGTACTCTTGTAATACTTCTTTTTAAATTTAATCATTATTATCAGTATTATCTTAGTATTCTTTCCAATTTTATCATTTTTTTTCAGTGTAATATAGCGGGTCGCGAGGGCAGCAAGGTCACAAATATTGGACGCTTTAACTTTAAAGACATTGCCAAAGCAGTCGCATCGGTAGAACAAGTGTAATTTTGTGGTCGTCGATGCACGAAATTCCCCGCCATGTTTAAAGTTCTTCACGTTTTCTTTTGGATCGACTTTTACTGTTCTCTTTTATATGTTAACAGAATATCAGTTGTTCTGTACTTGAAAATACGTAATTGTATAAATTAAATAAATTTAAAGGAAGCTCAGAAAATAGGGCGTAAAAATTTAAATATTTTTTTTTTGGAAAAACTATTAGCGTCTGTCAAAAGAAAGCTTCAGATTTGTATTTTATGTCTCCAAAATTGGGGTATGTAAAAATCAGCCAAAAGTCCGATTTTCCAGTAAATACCCTTTATTTTGCTTACTTTACAAAATACGTACAATGAAAATGTAAAATTGTATATTGCCAATATTTAAAGTTTAATATCTCAAAATGGAGTGATTTCTAATAATGGATTGATCCCACAGCTTTTTTCGAGTCACCCTGTACAATTTAAAATATTGGAAAAATGCACACTTAAAACCCATAGTGGACATATTCGAGCGTTTTATCAAAAAAAACAGTATTTTTTTTTATATAATGAATATACTCCAAAATTTACGTCCTCCTTGTATGTATTCCATTTTTGACAAATTATTTAAAATGCTTTATATTTACACTTTTAAAAATTTTAAAGTTTCATAAATATCCAGAACTTCATCCATTTTTCTTTCACACTTTCCAAAAATTTCCATACAAATAAAGTAATAACCATTTCTTAAGTACACTGTTAAAAAAACCTAAAATTTAAGGTACATTCATGAATTGAATTTATGAATGAATGTTACCTCAAATTTCCGTAAAATTACTGAAATTATTGGTATAATTACTTTAGATTTAATGTAAAAATTATTAATTTTAATTCGTTAACATTAAAAGAATTTAAGAAACGGTTTATGAAATTTGCTTCCAGCACTTAAAATTAATGTAAAGTTTTTTTACAGTGTAAGTTTAATTAGAAACAACATAAAAGACTGATGTAATTTCTAATGATGTAATTATAACGTACATATCTATTAAACTATTTTTTAACTTAATTTTTATGTTGTTTTTATCGATTTACTGAAGTTTTTCCTATCAAGTTTATACGCGAAAAACTCTCCCCTATGGAAAAACTTTTTTGTTCTTTTTCAGCAAAACTTTGTTATTTTAAACATCGAATTTTTGTAAGTTGGGCGTTGTTGCCTAACCGAGAATGAGGTGGCAAAAACTAAATTAATTACAAATTTAAAAGCTCTTTTCTTGTTTTAGACCTTTTCGAAGAACGATATTAATTATAATCTTTCGCTTGGCTTGACAGATTTAATGTACAAAATGTCACAATAAGTTTAAAAAGTTTACCCCATTATTTCTCGGAACTTTGTTCCTGACGTTCTTGAAACCGTTTTCCGTACATAAAATAAATAGTTTCTGAAATAAAATATTGATAATTCACGACAGATAACGGAACTCGTTGAAATTTAAGAAAAACATTAATCGAAGATTTTAATGTAATTTTTTCAATTTATCTTATTCATTACACCTTTACTTTCATTATGTAATAACCTTTTGAAGTGTTTATTTGTAAGGTATAGACAACTATGTTTCTTCCGAAATAGCAGATATCCGTTGGACTTCCAATGTCTTTATTTTTTGTTGAATATCATGACGTTTTTGCTATCAGTTATCTCTAGCTGTTTTTAAGTGAAATTGAACAAAATCTTAAGCTACACAACTATTTGTACTAAAAGTAAATGCAGTGGAGTATGATCCAGATAAGTGTAGTCTTGCGTAGTTTACTGCATTTAGTTTTAATTTATAATTACTAAAGCAATTCGTGTTCTGGTGTATAGCCGCAGCTTCTTTGAATTTTCTCTTTTTCTAGTGTAGGATTCTATTTTCAGTCCTTTTTATGTGATGCCAATGAGACGTGGTTGGCGGCACCAGATTGTTCTGTTTCTTCATGTGATGTATTCTTTTTGTCCCCTTTGATTCTTACTTCAAGGGCTCTCTTTGTTTCGCCAACGTAGAAGTTACAACATTCACATAGTATCTGATACATACCTAATATCTCATGGGGATTGACACCTAAACGCTATTTTGGATATACAATATGGTGATGCGCCCCATGATAACGTACGCCGCTATTATATGGTGGCGTAGTAAAACAAAGCTCAAACACATTCTTCAACTTGACAAAGTTATAGAATGGCTTGTGTGGGAATATTGAGTGCGATGAGGACTGCTCCCACCAGGGCTCTGGAAGTCCTGGTGAACCTGCCTCCTCTTCACTTATACATGGAGAACTAGGCCCTAAAGAAAGTTTATCGTCTCAGTTGCCTGGGACGTCTTGGAATTGGAACGGACGGCTACTCAGGTTTCTGGAAAAGCGCGTTGGAGAGGTGTCCATCACTCCTCATGCGGACAGATTACATGACGCCGCTTTTAAAATCCAACCTCGCCCTGGAGATATTCCTGCCAAGTAGAGAAGATTGGAAGGGAGAACAAAATCTTCCGAAAAATGGATCCTGGTGATATTGTGATGGATCTCGACAAGATGAACGAACTCGAACCGGAGTATTCGGCAGGAGCACGGAAGTCAGAAAGTACTACCCTCTCGGACAATGTGCGGCAATTTTCACAGAGGAAATTTATGTTATTCTGCAATGTGCCCATCTCTGTGAGATGGACATAGACCGGAATAGAGTAATAAATATATGCTCAGACAGTAAGGCTGCGATATTGACACTGAAGTCCAGTGTCGTGACTTCGCGGCTGGTGTCTGAGTGCAAGGTGTACTAAATGATCTGACAAGGAAAGGCTGCACAGTCAGATTCGTATGGGTCCCAGGTCACTCGGGCATACGCGGGAATGAGGAAGCAGACCGTCTGGCAAAGTTGGGTTTGACGACTGAACCGTATGGACCAAAACCAATATTACCTGTCCCAATTACTATTGGCCAAAGGGAATTAAAATCGTTACTGGAAAGCAAATTTATTGAATCGTGGAGGCGAGCTCTTGGAATGAGGTGGCCTAAGGAACATATAACTGGGCCTAGTTCACGGCGTACTAAGAAGCTTCTCTCCTTGGGAAGGAAAGAGCTATGAATTGTGGTGGGATTGTTGATAGGATATTGTCACCTCTGGAGCCATCTTCATAGAATCGGTGTCGAAGACGACCCGACATGCAGATGGTGTTTGGAGGAGCATAATACTGCTGGCTATATCCTCAGAGAGTGCCCAGACTGAGACAGAGATATTTCGGAGATACAGTTTTGTTACTGGAAGCAGTTAGGCAAGTTCAACTTAGGAGGCGGCTTGGATTCGCAAAGGCGATCGACCTCGAATAACCTGCAGATATGGTGGGATGTAAAGGGCTCAATGGAGGCCTAAGTATTGATGATCTAGTATCATTACCCGTTTTTCATTCATTCATTCATACCTAATATCCGTGATTCATATTTTATAGACATTTGTTTCCTGTGAATGTTGTTTTTGGTTCGTTACAGCTGACAAGACCAATAAGTGGTTGAAGAAACGAGTACAGAGAGCGGACCAGGGTTGTATTTGTAGGAAATAAACTCTGTATATTTTTCCCTCAACTGTCTGTAAGGAGAATATAGGCAATTTGTTAAACTAATTCTACGAAAATAAAGATTTCATCATTTCTTACCGAACTTTTAATTTTTAAACTACAGGATGGTCTTACATGCCATAAAACAAACAATAACATCCAGAACTACTAGTTTAGAAGAAATTCCAAGAGAACTATTAAAATTCACTGACAATACTATAATATACGTTATATTCAAATTGTTGAATCTTATATTGAGCAACAAAACAATGGGTACTAGCTACATTTGTACTTTCACCCAAAAAGAATAAAGCCAAGGGATGTTCTCAACATCTTGAAATCAGTAACACAAAACCACGTTTTAGGATACTAGAAAAGTACTTTTGTAACGAAGTGCGTTTGCCCGACTGTCCCATTCACACAAAAAACAGCATCCCAAGTAAAAGTGCAATCACCTTTAAGTCGCCATAGATCTGTCATTGGTGCCCATCATATTTTATGTCAATAGGTACTTCATATTGTCGTATGATTCTTCCTTGTGAACTGCATACCTAACAGGAATAGACGGTAAAATATTTCCCATATGCAATAGTACTGCTTTTAAACTCATTGTTGGACTGTCTATAAAAAATCTCCATTCCTCTGGCTTGTAGTATATATTTAAAGCCGCCAAAAAGTCACTAATATAATTGCAGAAAACTAAGTTCTTTTCCATGTTAAAAATGATGCTAGGCCTTTATAGCGTTTACGAAGAACACATACTAAAACATCGTCTTCTAATAAGTTCCATTCTGTAATTTTGATCTTAGTAACTCTGCTTTACTTTGTGGAAGTCCTAAGTCTTGCACAAGATTGTTTAATTTTGGTTGGATTATTTTGTGCGATTGGCGGTATAACGTACTGGGCGGAAAATCAAAATCTGCTGATGTTGTTGACATTTCTTCTTCTTGAGAAATCATTGTATCGTTATTATCTGATTCGTAAGTGACAGGTTCTTGAGGTTCTGGAATAGGAAGTTCGTCACTATGAGGCACAGATCCCATGGCATCAGGCGCGGATCCAAGGGGGGGGGGGCGGTGGCGGCGATCGCTCCCCCCCCCCAAGAGTTTTGAGTTTAGGAAAATAGACTCGATTTTGCCTCTTATACTATAATTTATTTAAGAACTAGAGAGAGTAATAAATCATAAAATTTTTTTGGGCTATCGGTCATTGTATTATTAATTAAAAACATTTTTAGAACATTTGAGGTTTCAGTTTATTTATTTCTTAAACCATCTGCAGAATTACAATTAAACACTAAAAAGGGATTCAAATGTAATTAATTTTTATATGTTAAAAATATTTAAATAATAAATTGTGTTTACGCTGGTAAACATTACGTATCTAATTCGTAATCCAAGGCCTTCGCCGAAATTAATTATAATCATGAGATCGAGTTTCCAGATTTTCTTTTATTCTTTTATTATATGGATTTTTCCAAATTTTCTGCAGTAACTTTATTCCAAAAAATCTTTCAGAAGTTCTGTTAAATTACTAATTTTATAAGTTATGTTATTTCTAGCAACTCTACCTTTTACTTGAGAGATATATTTCCTTCGCCAAGGGACATTTTCCGGACGATCTATAAGAACAGATTTCTTATTTGGTTTTTCCCAGCAAAAATTAAGTTCTCTGAGCAATTTTCAGAGCTCAGTTCTTTTAATTTCAGGTAAATCCCGATCTTCATTGATTTTAGTTAGAATTTTGTCGACGGTTGGGATCTGCTTCTCATAATAAGATATATGTACAACTTCCTGTGATCGAATGTGACTTTGGAGTACTAACAATTCCAGTAGTTTTTTTTTTCTTCAGTATTCGGTACATAGTAGATTTTCCAACTCCTGTCATATTGGAACACATCTCAACAGAACTTTTAACATTATTATCGAGATATTGATATTTTAAGGCATCATAAATATTCATAGTAATAGGTTTTTCGTTGAGGAAAAAATGCCCTGGTTTAACGATTTTAGAATAATTATAGATTTGGAAGCCATATCTTTTGGGTATCTCACTAATTTCATATAATATATAAAAATAAGCACAAACAAAATAAATCACTAAGGACACACTGTATAGTGTACTTTGCTCCCTGACAGAAATCAGAAACTCTATTGTTGCAGTAAATTTATAAAACCTTATAATGTTTAAATATAATTAGATTCACGGCAGTTCTCAGTTACCTGCGGTAGTGGAGGTTTCGGTAACAGTTTTATTACTCTCTCTAGTTCTTGAATAGAGTATAGGAATGTGTATCCTTGCGATCACTCCTCCCCTTCCCAAGAGCTTTGAGCTCAGGAAAATAAAACCGATTCTGCCTTTTATATTAGGAATGTGTATGCTGCTAGCAATCCCCTCCCGTTGACAACTTGTTTTTCTTGCAATAGCCACTCCCCCCAAGAGCTTTGAGTTCAGGAAAATAGACACGATTCTGCCTCTTATACTAGGAATTTGTATGCTGCCCGCATCCTCCCCCCCTGTTGACAACTTGTTTTTTCTTGTGATCGCCCCCCCTCTCCAAGAACTTCAAATTCAGAAAAATAGACCCGACCCTGCCTTTTACACTAGAAATGGGAGTCTTGCTGATATCCCCCCCCCTCCATCGTTAACTTGCTTTCGCTTACCATACTACACTTTCGTGATATCACCCCCCCCCCCAAAGAGAAAGGCTGGCTATGCCCCTGCATGGCATATGGTATATTTGTATAGTTGATAACTGACTTTTTCTCATTGGATATACCTGTGTCTTGCTCAACACGAGGTATGATGCAGAAATAGCAATCATTAACATGATTTGAAGGCTTTGTCGAGATCATTGGGACAGCAAACCTCATAGATAATTTTTTCAGGCTTGAAGCGTATGCATTACAGGAGATATGTGGCGCCCACTGTTTGTCTTAATCCCCAATATTGCAACCAAAATAAAGCTGATACGACTTTTTTATAAATGGGGTAACAGACTGCTTCTGAGACGCAAAAGTTGCCTCTCACAAACATAATAGAAGTGATCTGGATTGTTTACTGGATTATTTACACACCTTCGAAACATTTTACAATCTCAACTATTCGATTCGACTCGCTAACTTCGACTTACTAACCCTTCCGCTTTGTAACTATTTATATACTCAAATATGGCTTCTAGATTTTTAGATAATATTCTAGAGTTTCCTATTCAATTCCATAATATTCGCAATAGTGGCGTTTGTCATTTGTTTGTATACAAGGCTCTACAAAGCAGATATAAAAGTCGATTTACATAGATTTAAATCGCCATCTCCCTTATTTTAAGCCCTAGGAGGTTGTAACTTTGTTTATGCGATATTCCCCTGCGGTGTTATCAAGTTATGAAAAATTTCCCTAACTTGGGGAAACCTATATTTGGCAACGTCGAACTCGTCTATTGTCATAACAATACAAATATACCACGTACATCATTGCAGTTACATTGTTAATATATAGGGAGACACGATATAACGTATCTCTAAAACTTGAACCAATATTAGAAAGAAAATTTCAATTTCGGTTTTAGCTTAACAAAACTGGTAAGATTTAGTCGATTTTATTTAAGATACCTTTTTGGCTGTTGCCCAGTGTTATAGAAAGACTTGAGTGTCGTTACATTTAAATTGAAATGTCTCACGCAACGGTCTTAATCGTACCGAATGAGGTCGCAAAATATAAACGAGAACAATTTGAGAATTCAACCCGATTCGCTTAATTTTTAACTTACGCTGCTAATAATTTTCTTTTCACAAGAAAATACTCTTAAATATAAACAGTAATTATTTCAACTCAAATTATGGATATAAAAAAAGAATGAGAAAATTATTCAGCTTTCCAGCAACTTTCATAATCACTCCACCTAAAGCAGAAGCCTTGATTAAGCTATGTTCGTAAGCCGTTGTGATGGCCTATTTTACATGATACACCGATTTCTAGTTATAGCGGGGCGATGTCGTTGCCTTCAATAGCCGAGCGTTTCATCCTCTATTTTGACAATGGAAATTTTCTCTTTGTCCAACGGGTTTACGGACATAATAATGGCTGAGATATTTTCTTGATTTTCCAATATGTTCTTTATTAAGGAAGCCGCATTGATTTTATCTAAAGCCTATAATTTTTTCTTATTTGCTTTAAGATTTGATTGGAAGCTTAATGGGCCATGTCTTGTTATATGTAAAAATCGAGCAAATATCGAGGGTTATTTCCGAAAAATGCTTAGAAAATTTATTATTAACAATTTAAATGTTAATAGTGCAGTAAAATTATTATTAATTTGATAACAAAGGCGGTACTTTTTTCAGGAGTCGGCTGTTTTTAGGTGGTTAGATTTGTGTATTTAAATATGTATCAGCTGAATTCATTTCCCAATATATCTGGTAATGTACTGGATCCGGTATTTAGTAGTACTCCAGGAGTTAAATTGAATATATCAAATGTCCCTATTACCAGATGTGATATCTATCATCCAGCATTAAGCTTGGAGATCCCAATGCCTGAGCAAATGCATGAGTTTCAATACTGTTGTATTTATAACGATTTTAAAACCTGCATTTATTTAGAAATTAATAATTATTTGTCTTGTTTTGATTGGCACTTTTTTGTTAATGAACGTGATGTGAATGTTACTTTGAATACCTTTTATGATATTCTTAATGAATGTTTTAATATTTATGTACCTAAAGCAATTGCTAAAAATAAGAAGTTTCCTCATTGGTTTAGCCCTCAATTAAAGGCACTGATCTTAGAAAAGAAAAAGGCACACAGAAATTTTAAAATGTCTAATTCTGCTGAAAACTATATGGTGTTCTCTGATTTGAGAAGATCATGTAAACAGTTATATGAAAGTACCTACCATGCTTATATTTCGAATATGGAGGGGACTATGTGCTTCGATAATAGTGCATTTTGGGATTATGTGAATGCAAAAAATGGAAGAGGTTGTTTCCCCAGCTCAATGTCCTATGGTGATTCTTGGGCTAATAATCAGTCAGACATAGTGGAGCTCTTCAGGTTATTTTTTTCATCTGTGTATTCTAGTAACTCCGGCGGCCTCCCATCTCATAACAGTGCAGGGTCAACTGATCTCGATTCCCTGCATGTGACACCTTTGGATGTATTTAATGCAATCTCACATCTAGAAAGTAGGTTGGGAGTGGGGCCGGATGGTATTTCACCTCATTTTATCAAAGGTTGCCAGTGTATTCTTTCCACAATATTATCTGAAATATTTAATGTGTCTCTGTCCACTGGTGTGTTTCCTGATGTTTGGAAGGTTACTTATATTACCCCTATCTACAAGTGTGGTGATAGGACGAATGTTGAGAATTATAGAGGTATCTCAAAATTCTCTATATTTAGCAAATTGTTTGAACAGATAGTCCATTAAAAAATATATCCCCTATTTATAAGTATTTTTTCTACTGCCCAAAATGGCTTTGTCCGTGGTCGCTCTGCAGTCACTAATCTTTTGGCTTGTGAGCAGGTCTTGTTGGAGGCGTTGCCAGGTGGATGCTATTTACACTGATTTCTCCAAGGCCTTTGACAAGGTGGATCATCAGCTTCTCTTGATGAAGCTAAGTAGTATGGGTATCCACGGAGTTTTTCTTAAGTGGTTTGAAAGTTATCTTTCCAATCGAACACAAAGGGTGAAGATTGATGGCGTTGAATCTTCTGATATACCTGTCACTTCTGGAGTCCCACAGGGTGCACATTTGGCACCCCTTCTTTTTAATTGTTTCGTGAATGACATAGAGGATTCTATAATCTCAAGCAGATGTCTTTTATATGCTGACAACTTAAAGATATTTAAGGTTGTTGGAGAGATGGAGGATTGTGTGGCCTTGCAGGGTGACCTGGATAGTTTTACTAAGTGGTGTGACCGCAATTTCATGCAACTTAATTTAACAAAATGCCATTACTTTCTCAAAGAAAAAAGATAGTATAGTTTATAATTACACATTGCACAATACAATGCTGACTCGCTCAGATCATATAAGGGATCTTGGGGTGATATTTGATGAGGATCTTTCTTTTGACCTGCACGTTAATAGTATTTCGAGCCGTGGTTTGAGACTTTTTGGCTTTATTAAACGTACATTAGCTGATTTCAGCAGTGTGCAGTGTTTTAAATCTGTATACTGCTCAATGGTTCGATCTGTCTTGTAGTATGCATCTCCAGTCTGGGCACCAAGTCATGAAATATACAGAAATAAAATCGAGAAGGTACAGGTCCGTTTCTTGAAATTTGTTGCTTTTAAGCAAGATGTGCCATTCAGTGTAATACGGGATTATATGAGCTTGTTATCATTATATAATAGACGCATCTGTCTTGACCTAATATTATTTTATAAGATCATAAACTCTACGGTTGATGCTCCTGAATTGTTTGGGGCTGTTGGATTCGCTGTACCTCAGAGGGTGCTTCGGGTCCATAGTCTTTTTAAGGAACCATACCATAGGACAAACTATGCGTTTAACACCCCAATGTCCAGAATGAGTAGGGAAATGAATTCACTGCCTAGGAATGTTGACCCATTTATACTCTCTCTGAACTCATTTAAGGGTTGTATTAAAGAATTTTTAAATAATTGAATTTTATACATAATAGACTGTAGCGACAGTATTTTTGTTTTATTTAATTGTTATTCTTTTATTACTGATGTGACTTGTGATATTTTGTGATTGTTTCGTTTTAGATTTTTTATTCTTATTTGACGTATTATATAAAATGGAATTTGTATGATTTATTGCCGTTAATAAACCATTATTATTATTGTTTGATATCTTAAATCGTTTGCTGATTACTTTCAATGGTCGTTTTTTCAAAACGAGTTATCCGTTGCTACCAGTAACTTTAACATTCAAAATACATCTGTTATCTACGTTGAATCTTTCTCAGTGCAAGGTATTGCAAACTGAATAAAGAAACTGAAATCCAAGTTAATGACAGGTCCCGATTATGTCAAATAAGAACTTTAAGTGGATATAACTTGATTAATTTAAATAGAACGCTATACTTTTTGACTTACCAAAAAATGTACCTTTTAAATACCTATCGAATCGTATAATGGTATTCTATAGGTAAGTCTTTGTGTTCTCACACAATACGCCAAATAATCGTTTTCTGCCCATTTTGTATTTTTTGAATAAATGTTCTAATGTATCTAGTTTCCTATGGCATTTCGAAACGTCAGATAATTCCTTTAATATGTCAGTTTAGTCTGCAAAGCCTGTTGCTATAAAAGCGGTTTTATTTTTTGTGAAACTTTATTTATTGAATTGAATTATTTGAATATTCTTGTGTTACTTCGTTGAAAAAATGAAGGTTTATCCAAGAGCGTGTTGATATGATTTTTATCCTTGGAGAATGTCATCAAAATTATTTGTTGGCTTCTCGAGTCTACGCTCGAAGGTTTCTTGAAAGACCATCCTAAACCAACCATTTTTGTGAGACTATTAAACCAGTTTGGAGAAAGTGGAGGTATCAATTATAAAAACTTGTTGTAAAAAAACCTGTTACTGAGGATGAGGAAAATGTTTTTACTGTACGTGGTTCATTGATCGAAAATCCCAATATAAGTAAAAATCATATATCTGAAAATACTAACATTAGCCAAGCAAGTGTTTCAAGGAGTCTTAATAAATATAGATTTCATCTTTATAAAATCCAGCTTTGTGAAGAGCTTCACGGAAGTGATTTTGACAACTGAACTGTGGGTGTGAGATAAAGTGGCAGAAAATGAACACTTTTTTGACAATGTGTTGTTTAGTGATGAATGTACTGTTCATAACAATGATTTCGTGAATAGACACAACTTCCATTACTATTCTGATTCAAATCCGCATGAATACAGAGTTATGAGAAACCAGCATAGGTGGTCGGTTAATGTGTTGAGAGGAATCCTCGAGTCCATACTTAATTGGACCGTACTTTTTTGAAGGACCTTTAAATGGTTGATGTTTTGAGTTTTTTTTTTACACCAACTTCCAGTGTTATTAGAAGATGTGTTTTTAAATATTAGAACAACTATGTGGCTTTAACTGGATGGAGCTCTGCCTCATTATCATCTCGAGGTTCGGCAATTTTTAAATGTCAACTTTCGAAACAGGTGGATTGGGAGAGACGGATTTCAAAATTGACTCTTGAGATCTCAGGGCTTCACCATTTTTCTTTTTATGGGGATACATAAAAGTAATTGTCTACAATACGCTCCCGACAACGCCACAATATATGAAAATACTCTTAAGAGACGCTTTTAAAACTGTAACTCCTCAAATGTTGTCTAAAGTTAGCAGTGATTTCGAAAAAATAAATGTAAATATTTGGAAATGGATGGTCGACATTGCGAACATCTACTATAAATATTTTTCTTCTGTTTTGTGCTATCGTCATTATGTTATAATCGTTATTGCTGTTAAAGCCTGTTGGATGACTATAGACCGCGTTTCGAGTTTCTGAATATTTGTAAAGATATTCCTGATTATTATTCTTATAGTTGTAAATTATCTGTCATTTCCAAATTCCATAGGTAACTAGATACATTAGAACATCTATTCAAAAACACAAAATGGTGCAGAAAACGATCGTTTAGCATATTCTGTGAAAACGCGTAGACATAGCTATAGAACACTCTTATACCATTAAATAGGTATTTAAAAGGTACATTTTCTGGTAGGTTAAAAAGTTCTATTTAAATTAATCAAGTTAAAGTCACTTAAATTTTTTACTTGGTTAGTTTTAATTTTTGGACACCCTGTATAATATAGCAAGTTTATTATATTTGGAATATAAAATATGATGTATTGTTACACTTCACTGTACATTTCGAGTACATAACTGAAATACTCGTTAAGTATTTGAAACATGAAAATTAGGTTAGATTTTGTCAAAATTCAAATTATTTAAAAACTTTTAAGGTTTAGGTACTATAAACCTTTTTAAAATAGGCACTTATTGTGATAGGAAAATCCAAAAATGCAATAATATACAGGGGGTTTCTTTTAAAAAAACAATTTTGATATTTTCAGAGCTTTTTGGACACCCTGTATAATATGAAAATAATTTTAAAAAGTAACTATATTAGACCCCCATATATCCCAGAAGTACAACTTTTTGAAAGTCACGTATTTTGGCCGCAATATTTCGTGCCGTATAGGATGAATAACCTTATATAATTTTTGCAAAATTTTTGAATTTTTACTGCATGATTTTCGTGTAAATTTGTTGAAATAGGTTAAAATACATAGCGTGATACGCGTGAACTCGCGTCCTAAGGATGAACAATTATAGGGTGGAAATAGTGCTTGAAATGATTCGAATAAATAAACACATGCCGTGCGAAACAGATGCTTTACCCGTTCATTAAAATAAAAACTTGCAAAAAGTAACATTTTTAATATTATCTGGTTGTTACAAAAATCTTAGCCGCTTAAACAAATTAAACGACATTATTAGCTCGAAGCTAATTTGCTAAAAGAATTTTAAACGCTTGGTTTCGCATTTCAGGCGCCACATGATTCATTATGTGACCATTTCATTAAGGACACGTCGTTGTAATAAAATGGATGCACTTGCTTTATTTATAACGATATTTTAAAACCATCGATTTTACTGTGGAGTACTCTTTACACCCGACGAAGCGCAATTAAATTTTTGCTTTGTTTTTATTCTATATATTTCTATATTTTTATTGCATATATTATTTTATTCTAGGGACTCCAATATTGTCCTTTTCTTAAAAATTACATTTCCACTATTTATGAATTATTTAGTGATTGTGCAGCATCTTCCTATTTCTGTGCATTAATGCTAATATATTGTGTTCAGTTATTGTATTTATTGTTATTTTACAAGTGGTTAGTTGTCCTTTGAAACCTCATGCAGTAATATGTAAAAATTTTATATTATGAAATCTCGTATCTTGTGCTATGAAGTTTTAGATTCAATAATTATATGTTGTATACAGGGTGAGTCAACGATTGGATGAAGTAGGTTTGTGCCTTTTCGGTGAAATTAACAAAGGAACTATATTTATCGTTTGATACAGTTTATTTTTACGCAGATTTTAAAAATATTTAGGACTCTACAGGGTGAGCCAAAAAACTAGGACAGCATAAAGTGGTATTTTTTTAAATAGAACACCCTATATACGAATCGTATTTTCGATTTAGCTTATAATTTTAAATCTTTTTATTAAGGGTTTACTATAACAAAACTTTATAGTTTCTGAGATAATTAGGTTTAAAGAAAAAAAGTCACATTTTCAAGCATCAATTCAATCCTAAATAACGTTTTCAATTTTGTGACAAATATATTCAAATTTGGAATTTAGCAAGGCCAAGGACAAGTTAACATAATTTTTACCTAATATTTGCAATAAAAGCTACAGGGTGTTGAACACATCGGCTCAAATTTGAACAAGTTTAAATGAATAAATATTTTTTTTTTAAATGGTACACCCTGTATATTTTCATGTTATTTAATAGAGTAATAAAAACCCTAAAAGTTTTGTTCAATATATCCTATACCTATTTATAATAGTTTTTGAGATATTTCAGTTTTTCTTATTTTCCATACTTTTTTACAGAAATAGTCTTCATTATCATAGTAGCCATGGCAAAAACAATGTAAAAGAACATTTTTCTGTGTGTCAAATTTATAACCGCAATCGCTTCTTTTGGTTTTTATGTAGTGTACTTTGGTTTTTTTTGCATTAATCTTATATTGTAAAATGAATTTTCCAAAGAATGAGTTAATAGATATGATTTATACAATAGGAGAGGCTCAAAAAAATTGCCTTCTTGCTCAAAGAATTTATAAAATGAAGTATCCTGATCGACGCTAGCCTAATACCCATACTTTTCAAAACTTAATGCAAAGATTTGATTCTTCTGGTACTGTTGATTATCCAAAACGTAAAGTGGTCAACAAACCAGTAACTAATGAAGAAAAAGAACTACAAGTATTGTTAAATGTTCAGGAAAATCCTTATATTGGTAGCCGTCAGTTAGTAGCATTATGTGAAACATCACAATCCACCGCTAATCGTACTACCAAGAAATATAGGTATCATCCATATCACATGGAATTACACCAAGAATTGCATGGACAGGATTTTGAAAGTCGTGTAAACTTTTGTCGTACAATAAATGCGGAGATTCAATTATATCCAAATTTATTATGCAAGGTAATGTTTAGTGATGAAGCTACTTTTAGAAGTAACGGTGCCGTAAATAGACGCAACATGCATTATTATGCCACAGAAAACCCATTTTAGATTAGAGAGGTGCAACATCAAAACCACTGGTCATTAAATATTTGGTGTGGTATTCATCATAATCGAATTATTGGACCCCACTTTTTTAATGAACCACTAAATGGCCATCGTTACCTGAACTTTCTACAAGAAGAACTACCCCAACTGCTTCAAGGTCTCGATAGGGATGAGCTCGACAGTATGTGGTTCCAGCACGATGGTGCGCCTCCCCATTACCATCGTGACGTTCGTGCGTTTTTGGACCAACGATATCCGCAAAAATGGATTGGACATGGGGGTTTCATTGAGTGGCCACCAAGGTCTTGCGACATCACCCCATTAGATTTCTTCCTATGGGGTTATATTAAAAATAAGGTGTATGTTAATCCACCAACAACAGTGGAAGATATGCGAAACAGGATTAGGGATACCTGTAGAACAATAACGCCACTAATTTTGTCCAGGGTCCGAGAAAATCTGCAAAAAAGACTAAATTTGTGCATTGCACAAGAGGGTCGTTTATTCGAACACTTATTAAAAAGAAATAATTAATCTCAGTAGTTAATAGGTAATTTTTTTGTTTCAGTTTAGTATAAAAGTAAATATGTATTTGCCTTGTCGTTATTGTTGTGTTAATTTTTTCACATTATGTTTAATTAAACTATTGCCGTTGTAATATAACGAATAATGTATTTCATCATATTTAACCACATTCTGTTTATTTCTGTAGTTTTTATTACTCTATTAAATAACATGAAAATATACAGGGTGTACTATTTAAAAAAAAAGATATTTATTCATTTAAACTTGTTCAAATTTGAGCCGATGTGTTCAACACCCTGTAGCTTTTATTGCAAATATTAGGTAAAAATTATGTTAACTTGTCCTTGGCCTTGCTAAATTCCAAATTTGAATATATTTGTTATAAAATTGAAAACGTTATTTAGGATCGAATTGATGCTTGAAAATGTGACTTTTTTTCTTTAAACTTAATTATCTCAGAAACTATAAAGTTTTGTTATAGTAAACCCTTAATAAAAAAGATTTAAAATTATAAGCTAAATCGAAAATACGATTCGTATATAGGGTGTTCTATTTAAAAAAATACAACTTTATGCTGTCCTAGTTTTTTGGCTCACCCTGTAGAGTCCTAAATATTTTTAAAATCTGCGTAAAAATAAACTGTATCAAACAATAAATATAGTTTCTTTGTTAATTTCACCGAAAAGGCACAAACCTACTTCATCCAATCGTTGACAAGGAACAGAGCAGCGAGTAGATACAAGACATAGTGTACTTTTTACATTTTAAGTAAGATAGTAGGATATTGTTGAACCTATTCAAAAACCATTTTTAATAAATTTCTCAAAATCATGCTCTATTTTCTTTATCTAAAGTTTAAGTTATTGTTTACTTTGTGGTACTATCACCGAGTTGGATTTACCGACAAATGTTTATATTTACTGATCCCCATATCTTTTAAATTGGGAAAACAGCATTTTTGCAAATTGTCTAGTGGTATATTGGAGTAATTAAAATTAATAAATAACAAAATACTTATCCGACTTTTTTTATGTTAATATTAAAAACTATAAAATAACTTTAGAGCCATATATCTCGGAAATACTAGATTGCGCGGCCCTAATGCTGGCTGTTCCCACAGTGCGAGGGAGGAAAAAGAGCAAAAACAGTATTTTCCTCCCTTTCTAATAGTCGAAGACCATAATTAAGAATGGAGTATTATTCCCTCTTGAGATCACCTGGTTCTATGCTCCGCCCATTAAAATAGAGGAGTATACTGCTTTCCTGCTCTTCCTCGCTCTAACTGTGGATACGGCCGGAATTGAGAAAGCGTGTTTTCTAAATCTCTGTTTACCACTCACATAAGTAGTGAGTGTCATTCGCATAACCATAAAATACAAAATCAAAACAAACAGAAAGCAAGGTAAGAAGAAACAAATTTATGCGGAATTCAAATTACTTGAGAGAGATAGAAAAACAGAAACAAACCAAAAACTGTTTCTTTTCTATAACATGATTGTTCGTTTGGAATACTCGACTGATGATTTTCCATAACAGAAAGAAATTACAAAGAAATTTCTTTCCTATGTTGTTATGGGGTTCGTGTATTGATCTGATAAGCGAAGAAATTTATCGTAAAGAACACAAGATTGTCTCCCAAAAAGGACATTAAAGTAATAACGATTATCTTACTACCCTCTAAGATACCTTTTCAAAAAAATTGACAACACTAAGGACAAGAGTTGCTATTTTTATGACCGAGCATCCAAAGCAGCGAAACATCTGCTATGCGAATGTACTCTTCTACAAGAGACTTGAATTCCTGGAGGGTATCATCTTATTCCCTAGAAAAATAATAGGATTAGTGAAAAGTCTTAGATTCACAAAATCTTACAGGTTATTGTGCTATATTCTACTTTAATTCTCTAGGAATAGCTGGATCAACAATTTTCCAAGCAATGAATTGGCCAAGATAAAAATTACCCATCGAGAAACATTTCTTTCTTCTTCATGTACCATCTCCTTTAAGAAGGTTGGCTATCATCACATCTAAATATTTCAATGGAACTGCAGTTGTACCACTTTGTCAAGTTCAACCATGAAATCCGTCGTCTTCCTATGTTCCTTTTTCCACAAATCTTGCCCTAAATGATCATTTGTAAAAGAGCGTATTTTTCTACTCTCCTAACACAACCTAGGTTTTTTAACTTTCTTATTTTTATTGTGTTTAATATTTCTTTCCCTTTCCCAATTCTTTCAAGTACCGCCATGTTCGATATTTTATCTAGCCATTGTATCTTCAAAATCCTCTTATATGCCCACATTTTAAATGCTTCCAGTCAATTAGTGATGTCCTTTTTTAGCGTCCAAGCTTCCATCCCGTAAATCAGCACCGAGAATATATAACACCTTAACATTCTGATTTTGAGATGTTACCTAATGTCTTTACCACAAAATACCTATCTCATTTTATTGAATATATTTCTGGCTTGTCCGATGCGTATCCGAATTTCTTCTCTATATTCATTGGTTTCATTAACAACTGTTCCAAGACACTTATATTTCTTTATCTTTTCTACTGGTTGTTCTGTGATCTATAGACTGTGATTTTGTTAAGATCATGAATTTAATTTTTTTGCATTCAAATTGAGGCCATATTCCTCACTGCTTACGACTACCTGATCTACTAGTTTCTGGAGATCTCCTAATGACTCTGCAGTGAGAATGGTATCATCTGCAGCTTCGTCAAAATCTGGGGCCTTATTGCTTTTTGGTATTTTGACAGCGTGTTTTATTTCTTCCCTTGTTATATTTGGATGTCTGACTACTACTTCCTTCTGCATCAAATTCCTCTCTCTGGTCCTCAAAGAGATCTTGTATGTATTCTTTCCACCTTTCCGGTTTCCCTTTTGTGTCAGGTATTATGCGACCCTCTCTGTCTAAAAGGATATTGCACCGGTTTGTATTTTTCAAACCAACTAATTCTTTAGTTTTTTTTTTGTAGGTTAAGGTCATCATGCTTTTCTTGCAATTCTTCTATTTCAGTCCATTTATCTCCGTACCATTTCTCCTTGGCTTTTCTTATTTTCTTTCCTATTTTGTTATATGCCTTAACGTCTTTATTGTTAAATAGACGTCTCCTTTCAATTAGTTGCAATATTTTGTCGGTCACCCAACATTTCTTACCCTGAATTGTCTTTCTTTCTAATAGCTCCAAATTTGATGACAAGAAACCTTGCTCTTACGAAAATTTTTTGAAAATCCAGATTAGGATTCGAGTGTGCTACTGAGAGATATACGAAATGTGTATAGAGCGTTTTTATTTTCGAAGTCATTTCATTTAAGGTTGCCTCCCTGCACTTATTAAAATGTACTAAAAATTTTGTTTTCTAATATATTTTCCAATCAGTAAATATTTAATTTCGTTCAAGACAAATAATTTTAGTTAACTGTTCTCTTGTACCTTAAAAAATAGACCATGAGACGTATTCTACTTTCAATAAATTCAACACGAACCTTTAAACTTTAATCAAATAAGCTTTTCTTCTTCGGCGTTCTTGCGTCATAGCCCAGGTGCAGGAGAAGGGGGTGGTAGAGAAGTTAGGACCAACGAACCGTTAACGAAAGGGGAGATGGTTGTAAATAATAGCACTTGAGGTTGGCTTTGACAAATTGGGAGATTTCCAGGCTGGTGTTTTTCGTAAATGGTGTTTTTATTTTTTTCGATGGTGTTTTAAACAGAAAGGTTGCCGGCAATCGACAGTATACTAGATACCGATATTTTTAAATAAAAATCACTTTTTATAATTAAATGTAAAAACTGGATGATTAGTATTATGTCGGTTTATTCGTCAATTAATAGGACAGTTTTAATTTAAGTATAACATTTTTTTAAAGCGATATGTTTTTTGGAATACTTTAATAACTTAAGATAAAAAAAATAGGTATCATCTGGGTCCTCTGGAAAGTAGCAAGGTCCTAGTTATTTCTTCTGTCTTTTGGTTAGAATAATTGCATTAAACATAATGATAGTTAAGAATAGAGATAATGAAATGACAATAGCTGCAAATGGAAGCATTGTGAGGCCGAAAATTAGGCTACATCAAAAAACCGTTTTTTCATGACTTTCAAATAAACTGTTCTACAAATATTTTAATGTACCGTATCTTAATATAGTGTAGCTTTGTGTTAGAAAAATAAAACTATGTCAAAATTCAAGTGTAGTGATTTAATTAAGTATCTTTTTTTATGGTGCTTTATCCTATCCACTGTCCACCGATCCCATTTCCGACCATTGCCTTAAATTCTTCGGACATAATGTCCGGCTTTATTGTTCCCTCTATTTTTCGTTCGTTAATAGGTTACATCAATTTATAATTTTATACATGACCTTTCTCATTTTGTTAAAGGATTTTCTTGTAATCTCCGGTCTTTGTTTAATTTAATAATAATTATATAATAATAATAAAAATTGTCTTTTAATAAAAAAGAAAATATATACACGTACAAGCGAGATTTAACATTACGTCTATCACATCTATTACTATTACCTGGCCTATCAGATCCAAAGTTTTATAATAATTTTAAACAAACAGAAAAACAGATTGAAAAAAGTGGACGGGCGAAAAAAACCGTATCGTCACAATATATATATATATATATATATATATATATATATATATATATATATATATATATATATATATATATATATATATTGTTGTATTCGCTCGAAGAAAATGCCCCTGCACCCGGCGATATACAATCTAATTAAATATTTGACCCAAAAGTTACAGCGGTGTTTCGTCCATGACGTCGACGGTTGGACTCATCAGTGGGTCCGTCGACGCCTTTACCCAGACACCCTGTGTTGGCGTACTTATTCATATTTAGATGTTGTATTTGTACTTATTTTCAGGCGGAGCGTGTCGGTAGGATATTAATTATAAGTGGTACTGTTTAATGCCCAGACGTCGTGATTTTTAATTTTAACCGTAGTACTACGACACGCCCCCCTTCAAGCAACCACTTTCTATATTGTTCCGTGATCTGTGTCTTGTTCACGAATCAAGATGGAAAGCTGGATGCCTAGAACTCCACGACGCGCTGCAAATTTCGGCCCAATTACGCCGATCCAGTCGCTAGTAAGGCAGACTCGATGTGAGGTAAATTCCATGTCGGGTTATCTAGCGGGATTCTTAGGGGAGGGAATTGGGTTTTCTAAACGGCTCTAGCGGGTTCCTCCCCTAAGAAACCGTCGAATCCCACTCTGAACCCTGTCGGGTCCCACCCCTGAAGATTCAGAGTTATTCCGACAAACCCTGCAAAGGTCCCATTTCCAGGGATGCCATGTTGTATTCGCTCGAAGAAAATGCCCCTGCACCCGGCGATATACAATCTAATTAAATATTTGACCCAAAAGTTAGAGCGGTGTTTCGTCCATGACGTCGACGGTTGGACTCATCAGTGGGTCCGTCAACGTCTTTACCCAGACACCCTGTGTTGACGTACTTATTTATATTTAGATGTTGTATTAGTACTTATTTTCAGGCGGAGCGTGTCGGTAGGATATTAATTATAAGTGGCACTGTTTAATGCCCAGACGTCGTGATTTTTAATTTTAACCGTAGTACTACGACAATATATATATATATATATATATATATATATATATATATATATATATATATGTTTATACGGATTTCACGGATTCCTCCGTGTGAGATGCATTAGCAGTGGTTATATCCACATTATGCTGTTGTAGTGCTGAAATCACATTCAGCAAACGTACAACTATATGCAACTCCTTATGTAAGTGAAATAAATGCGAAACAGTAAATGCAAACTTCTCTCCATCATATCCCTTCTGTGTTAGAGGTTGCACATTTAGAATAAACTGTAATAAAACACAATTCATCCTATTCCACCACCATCGAGATGGTGGCCTACCTGTACCACCATACCGAGAAGAAAGTCAAAGCTTACACTCCCCGCCACAGTGATACGGCAGAGATACATGTTTCGTCTCTCACTAGACTCATCAGGGTACCGACATGCACCTGGCTGTGCAAAGGACAGATCGGAAGGAAGTATGCAACACTGAACGCGGCTTCGCCGATCTCTCGTCGGATGGCTTATATATGTTTATACGGATTTCACGGATTCCTCCGTGTGAGATGCATTAGCAGTGGTTATATCCACATTATGCTGTTGTAGTGCTGAAATCACATTCAGCAAACGTACAACTATATGCAACTCCGTATGTAAGTGAAATAAATGCGAAACAGTAAATGCAAACTTCTCTCCATCATATCCCTTCTGTGTTAGAGGTTGCACATTTAGAATAAACTGTAATAAAACACAATTCATCCTATTCCACCACCATCGAGATGGTGGCCTACCTGTACCACCATACCGAGAAGAAAGTCAAAGCTTACACTCCCCGCCACAGTGATACGGCAGAGATACATGTTTCGTCTCTCACTAGACTCATCAGGGTACCGACATGCACCTGGCTGTGCAAAGGACAGATCGGAAGGAAGTATGCAACACTGAACGCGGCTTCGCCGATCTCTCGTCGGATGGCTTATATATGTTTATACGGATTTCACGGATTCCTCCGTGTGAGATGCATTAGCAGTGGTTATATCCACATTATGCTGTTGTAGTGCTGAAATCACATTCAGCAAACGTACAGCTATATGCAACTCCGTATGTAAGTGAAATAAATGCGAAACAGTAAATGCAAACTTCTCTCCATCATATCCCTTCTGTGTTAGAGGTTGCACATTTAGAATAAACTGTAATAAAACACAATTCATCCTATTCCACCACCATCGAGATGGTGGCCTACCTGTACCACCATACCGGAGGAATCCGTGAAATCCGTATAAACATATATAAGCCATCCGACGAGAGGTCGGCGAAGCCGTGTTCAGTGTTGCATACTTCCTTCCGATCTGTCCTTTGCACAGCCAGGTGCATGTCGGTACCCTGATGAGTCTAGTGAGAGACGAAACATGTATCTCTGCCGTATCACTGTGGCGGGGAGTGTAAGCTTTGACTTTCTTCTCGGTATGGTGGTACAGGTAGGCCACCATCTCGATGGTGGTGGAATAGGATGAATTGTGTTTTATTACAGTTTATTCTAAATGTGCAACCTCTAACACAGAAGGGATATGATGGAGAGAAGTTTGCATTTACTGTTTCGCATTTATTTCATATATATATATATATATATATATATATATATATATATATATATATATATATATATATATATATATATATATATATGTATATATATATATATATATATATATATATATATATATATATATATATATATGTATATATATATATATATATATATATATATATATATATATATCTATTGTGACGATACGGTGGTAGTCGCTCTCCGCTACCCGCATGAGCTCTCTTGCGCTATACGCACCCGCACAAAATTTGCGTGTTCCTACCTGTTAATTTGACTCCCTTCTTAGGTGAGTTCAGATTTTTTAAAAATCACAATCAGATAATCAATACACAGGTAGATTAAAACACAATATATAAATCTTTATTCAACAATTAATAAATGGCATAATTTAAAAAAAAATTGTGGATGAAATTATATGAACAATACGTTTATATTTCATACAACTATATTTCTTATTGGTATATTGGTATTTATTCATTTTAATTTACCATGCATCGTCTTTTTTAACAATCTGTATCACTACTTAGCAAAGTTTTATTATTTTCATTTAGCAACTGCCCGCTAGATGACGTTACTGCAATTTAATAGAGTTGAAATTATCCTGTTGCTAAAAACATTGCGTCTATCATGCTCCCGAAATTTACCATTACCTGAAATTTTCATTTGTTTTCATACGTCATCTGAAAACAAAAGCGAAATATTCTGTTTTTTTTTTTTATTTTTAACAGAGGTTATGTGTTTGTTTTTGTTAAGTAAAACAAGTTTATGATTTAATAAAAGTAATTAAAAAGTATCAAAAGTTGTCCTGTGAGTAAAATTTTCAACTCTCAAACAACAACAAATACGAAAAATAGTGATTTGAAGAATATAAGAAAATTTAATTGGTATATTTTTAAAGAAGAAAATAATTGTATGAGACTTTGGGATAAATATTTGTAATTTCCTTATTTAACAGGAAGCTACCACAAAATATTTTGGATATTTGAAAATTTTAAAGAAGAAAACGAGTGAAATAATATACTGGAATTGTGTTTTATGATATTGGGACCAAGGTACAGAAACAAGGTATTTATAATAGACTAAGCAGTAGAAAGCTTTTATTTTTTTGTAGACATTAAAAAAACTAGCATCAATAATAACTTGACTTTTCATAAGAATAGAAAATTTAAACTAATAAGTGATAGCTTCTAATACTAACCTGATAAAACAAAAATAATATTCATCATCAATAGTAGGTGTCATTATATTAATTAACCACTTGAATCACATCACGGCAAACGACATTTTGTTTAAAATAAAATAAATTTCGTGAAATTAACCACGTTTTTCATATTAAATTGCAGTAATGTCATCTTGAAAATTGTGCCATTTATTTATTGTTGAATAAAATATTAATATTGTGTTTTAATCTACTTGTGTATTGATTTTCTGATTGTGATCTTTAAAAAATCTGAACTCACCTGCGAAGAGAGTCAAATTAACACGTAGGAACACACACACACACACACACACACACACATATATATATATATATATATATATATATATATATATATATATATATATATATATATATAGTTTTTCTATTATATATTCGATTGTAAGTAAATGGTCTGTTACACAGCCAACTGCTCATGAGATATGTATATTTCTATTTTGATGTTTATTCTGATACATATTAGTGTGAAAGTAATTTATAAATCTAAGACAAGAATATTAGAGGTCTATAGTTTTTGAGATCTCTCTGATCGCGAGCGACAAACCCTGTTATATTATGAGAGCTTAAGGAGACTCAAAATTATATTTATATATACATTACTATTTCTGTATAAATTTTTTGCTTCATTCAATTATTAGAGCTTAATTAGTTTCAATAACTTTATCGAAGAAACTCATTCATTAGCATTTTCTGTACCTCTATAAATCGCCTTCGAGGCCCGAAAAGGCAATGTCTGATTTATTTAGAAGACGAAACATTTTTCATGACGAACTATGTCACTTTCATTAACCGGTAGCAAGAGAAAAATATCCCCTTGTTCCATAAACAAGGAGTCATTTGTTCTACGACATCGTGGACTCAACGCAGACTCCTGACAAATAGCTTGTCACCCTTTTCCTGGACCCCGAAGTTGTTACTTATTCTTTCGTTATGATATGGGGAACGTGATCTAATTTAGGATTCTTAGAATAATCCCGTAAACCTTATCGTCGACAAGACGTTCAGAAATATCAAGTTTTGATAAACTTTGTCAATTTGTTAAACTTATTTGTATTGCATAAATATCCTAAAAATATTTGTTATATATTTACATTTCTTGTCATAAAACTATGTGTCATGTTGATGTTTAAATTGTTTAATGAATTATATCTTTTTTGCGGAAAGTATTACACAAAATTTAATTTAAATGTAAAAAAGTGCATTGCATTCTCAATCTCTATCTTGTTACATTTTAGTTTATAATTTAAATAATTTAATAACTAACTTTTTTTCGTACACAATAAAGTTTAGAATCGTGTGAAGAACATTATTTTTAAATGCGTTTCCTAAAAATTATTGATAGTAAAGCTTCGGAGAGTTCCAGTCTAAATTAAGAAAATGTGTGTGCAAAATAAAAATATTAAACAATTTATTAACAATAAGTGCGAACAGTTGCCATATATGAAAAATTTGAAATAGCAAACTAAAAGGATGCTACCCTTGACTTGCCAACTATAATAAAATAGTATTAAGACAGAGGAGAAAGTTGGTCAAACATTAGCTGAATACAAAAAAAAAAACAATGGTACGTTTTAATAGATAGAAACCTGTAGGTAAAAGATATCAGATAAATCAAATAAAGCCTATTACTTCATGACAATATGATACAATAAGATAACATAGAAATAGCCGAACTCCTTAAACTTGGAACATACTACCAAGTGGAGCCAAAATTCTACAGATAAGCTTCAAATAAGCCAAAGGTGAAAGATTAAAATTAATACTCACTCGTAGTCCTGCGGACGAAGTTTTTCCCTATATTTTGGCTCCAGTTTTTGTCAGCCAAGTTTCTTCAGATAATTATTCTCAGCTCCGGAATCTTAAATGGTACAATGGCAAGTACTCTTTAAAGAATTTTGCTCTGGTGTCTTAAAAAACATAAAACTGAGCAGTACAACTCAACTCTAGGTTGCCAACATGCTTTAGCAACAGGTAGTTTAGATAAGAAAGTAGATAGTTAGGGCCAGCAACAGGTGTTTAAGATAATTTTCATGGATTCGTGTCAAGATGGCACACCAGGGGTTAAGAATAGATTGCTGTAAAATGAACATTATCGTTAAAAAGTTAAATACATATATGCTGTGTAGATACATTTAAACATACTTAAACAAAAACAAATGGTCGTTTGCATTTCAGAGGAGGTAATCTGCTAAATTTTGAAAAAAAAAACTTAATAAAACAAACTTACTTATCTCATTCTTTCGCAATGGGCGAACGAAGACCTAGAGTTCATGATGCCTGTCTTCCACCAAAGGAAAAACTATAAAAAAAATATTTGACAGTTTTTTTTTTTTAATTTGGCAGAACAAACCAACCGAATCAAAAAAAAATGACTAAACAACAAAAATAATCCAAAACTCCCTCAAGTTGCGTTATAAAAAAAAAATATTTCCTTAATTTCTTATTACCAAAACACTCTATTGAAAACCAAACACTGACAAATGTGAAAATTGGCTCAACGAACAACGTCTACTTGCGATCGATGCCTGTAAAAAGATTGTTAGGAATAATAGAGAAATTACAAAAAAAAGATTGAGTATAGACAAGGAGGAATTAAAGTTTATATCAAAGATTCACTAACTTTTTTGTCCCGTGGACCATGATTCCATTTTTTTTCTGTAGACTTCCTGTCTCTTTCATATTGAATTTTTAAATTTTATCGACTTAAACATATTTCTGATAGCTGAAGTCTTAGTCTGGTGATCGAATACACAATGAGACTAGTCAAGAATAGTATGAAAACGTCAGACACTGTTAACGTTTTGCTTATCTCCGACACGATACCACCAGACCAAGACTTCATACAGAGCAATGCAATTTAACAGAATTTACTGTAAAGGGGAAAATGTTAAAATAAAAAAATTTTTGAATTACAACTTATATCATTAAGACAAAAATCAAGATTGGCAACCTCACTGAAAGTTCTTTCCACGAAGTATGAAGATGGAAAGGCTATCAAAAACTTTTTTGCAATTGTTCATAACACAAGATAAGTAGTAGGCGTATCTCTCTGAGGCCAGAATTGCTTATATCCATTTCTAAGTTCTTCGTTAATACTTATCCCGATCAGTTAATGTTGTAAAATTACATTCGATTCATCAATGTTACTATAGCGGTTGATAATTCACTGTGATATTTTTATGATCAAAACGTCCTCAAATCTAGATTTACAGTCTATATACAGGGAGTCTAAATATTGAAAGTAGGTCAAGACATCATCATCCTGGCACCATGTCTGTGACAAGTTGGAGATCTGGGAAAATTCTCGCCCTCCAATGTTTACCTTCATACGGTTAATTCTGGCATGAATAGTTGCAATGATGAATTTGGTTTTGATTATCGTCAATGTAAATTAACCTTATTAAATTTGGTAAGCAAATCTGTTAAATAGGCAATGTTTGGTTTCCAATTCATTAAGTTTTCTTCTAAAAGGGCCTCTCAAAAAGTAAAAAAGTTCTTGTTAAACATACGGTTTCTGAGAGTCCGCATACTTTGGTATAATGAAGTAACTGATGAAAGTTTTCGCCGTTTTCAACCCCCAAATGCGAAAATAAACTAGAATTTAATGCGTTTATGTCGAATTGAAGATGTTGATGCAGTCTATCATTTAGATTTGTAGCAACCAAATGTTATCTATGGATGATGCAGTGAATTGCAAACATCGCGAATATATTTCGTTCTAAATGGTAAAATGGTGATTCCCAGCCATAAGTGCTGCTGTTGATATTATATTTGATAAAGGAATAGTTTTTTCTGTTAAATAATCCCTCAACATATTGAACATTGATTCGCCTTTAGTGTCTGCTGTCTAAGTTCTTGCAAAGAGCAGTTCGTCGTAAATCTCTTTGTCCATTACCGAGTAAAATTGATTCGGTCAGTCGAATGGAGAACTGGGCTGTTTGCAGATAATTACACCAGTAGATTTCAACAACATAACTCACAATCAGAACAGTTTTAATAACCTCTTCAATAGCTGATTAAATTAGGTTTTCAGAGAAAGAATGCGGTTTTCTTTGATTTTGCTAGAAGTACATTGCTACACCGCGAGGATATATATATATATATATATATATATATATATATATATATATATATATATATATATATATATATATATATATATATATATATATATATCCTCAAAGCCACCTGTTTTAGGCCCGTCGGAAAGAAGAAGCGATGATGTTAACGAAAACAGGAAACAACTAGATCCAAAAATAAAACACCCCGATTCCAAAAACAGTTAAAATCTATATTTAACAATAAAAAAAAGATTCTGTTTTACAATCTATGTGAATTGCAACTTAAACTAAAGAAATATGTGACTATTTGCTAAATAATAATTACAAAAAAAACAAGGAAAGGAACCATAAATAATACTATGAAATTATTACATCATCCGCGCCAAACGCAAAGTCAGTTAAATCTAGGTCAGGCCTTAATTTTCACTATCGGCTGAACTGAATAACCTTACTTTTTATATACAGTTGTATTGTGCACTAATAAATTATCTTCTACGACGATTTACGAACTAAATTAAAAGTGCTGGACTTCTAATGGGTGAAATAATGTTTTAAATTACCTAGTGTATACGTATACCTTCGGTTTAGAAGGTATTTTAACTTAAATTAAATATAAAGTGTTTTGTGATCGCACGCAGAAAGTCTTATTAGTTCCCAGTCACAGTTTGTTATATATAGTTTTAATACCTGAAGTGTGGTTTTATCACTGAGTCTAAGTACTTTCAGCAATCAGGATAATCTGTAACTTCTTTGGGAGCAATGGAGTGTTTTATGCCAGGCTCCGGCATGGAATTCCAGTTGTTAAATAAAAAAGGAAGATCCCAGTTTAATAAAATCTGATTGTGGCATATACCTGTTTGTCTTTACGGGAGTAACAAGTATCAAAAGTCACAAATATGATGTGTTAACCTCTTGGAGGTGATAATTTTCACTACACTTTACTTAAGGGTAAACGAATGCAGTTTTAACTTTCTTTATCCCCCAAAATCTGGCAAATATTGCCCTAAAACTCTAAATATGGTTTTAGCTGTTTACTGGGATAAACGTATTGCTATATAATTAGAAAAATCAGCCAAAATATTGCTTTCTGAGCTTATGTCAATTTTCCCAACCAAGGCTTGGCCCAGAATCTCTCTACTGACGCTTTTAGAAATCTCACGAGCACCAAAAAAAAACAAAAGATTAACTACACCCTTGATGAGAGTGGCAAAAGTGGAGTGTTTGATGCATTTCTGGACACACTTGATTTTTTACAAAACCGTTTTTTGATGTGACAAGAACTTTTAGCTTTTATTCTATATGTATTAAAGAGACTACTTGATGGAAATAAGGGATTAATTTATGGTGAGTATTGGCTTGATTATGGGTATTTTGGTAAAATTATTTATAGTTTTGTTCGTAAAATAACAAAACTGTAACAAGATACCTATATTGTAATACGCCTGAAAATCGCCGTCTTTTTTTGACTTTGAAACAACATACTATCCACAGTGGGTCTCTTCTAAAGTTTTTCTTTCAATGTTTGAAAGTATATCAAATTTTTACTTGGTTTATCAGGATTATACCTTCTTTGGTGATCCTCAAACTTGGATGGATTCATAGCATCATTGCTTAAAACTCTGTTGCATATAAGGCAGTGTTTGTCGAATTGTGATAGAATAAACCCAGATTTCAAATAATCAGTGCTACACTGCCTACATTTCCTTTGAGATTCGGCCATATTTAGTAGTAATCTGCGAACAAAAATAAAGCTATCTAAATATAATAAAACTTAGCCATTCCTAATAAAACCTTATTTTAATCTTTACTGCTGTCGTTGGTCTAATTAGATACAGAAAAAAACATGTACCATTAATCTTTTCTATAAAAATTTAGACAAAAAGAAAGAAAGAAAGATAGAAAAGAGATAATAACAATTTTTAAAACGAAAAAAAAAACCAAACACAATTTAAACACAGTTTTAAGCGATTGATTGAAATATCGAATAACTATCGAATAAATTAAAAAAGAATAATGTTAAAGAAATCTGCTTACTGATTTCCAGACTGCCAAAGAAGACAATTTTGATTCACTTTAACTTGGATAATAGATTCAATTTTATTTTTGAAAATATTTGGTTATCATTTTTCTTCTCAAAATTCAGAAAACGAACGAACACTGTTTGCTATTAATAATAGACGGATTAAACAAGTTTGTGAGAGTTTACGCAGCCTTTCTTGCAGATCTGGTTGAGATCTAGACATGTTTGCAATCACGCGTATGAGCTCAATGCGTTGCTATCAAATGCGCATATTTTTATAAGTTACAAATATGTGTGAGTCATAATCGATCCCGAAGGTTCATTTGAACTACTTAGGAAATCAATGCTTTACATGTTAATTATTAGTTTTATTTCAGATAATGATAGATTAAAGTTTATGAATGAATAGATCAAAATGGAAACAATAAAGCTAAAAAATGTTGGAGTTTATACAAGCTGCACCTGACAATATGACTCACGTACGGATATCTAAATAATTTTAGTTATTCAGAAGCATAATTGTTCCAGAAATTACAAAATACTCATGTTTAAAATGCGGCCCTCGCGTCGAGTGTTTGAAATTCAAGCTTGGCATTCCAAAAGTTTTTAGCTGATGGCATTTAAACGACAGTTAACTAATATAATTTTATTATGTATTTTGTTATTTTAGGAAGTGTGTTTGCGATTTTTTTAAAGTTCAGTTCTTTTTATAAAGATATTATCAATAGCTACTAATGAAGAAAAAATTACTCCTTTGTCGCTGGAGCAAAAAGGTTTTAATTTTTTCCTTCTAGATGTAAAATCCGAAATTGTCTCATAAAGTGTATCTTAATAAAGTTAAGGAAAGCCTTTGGTCTTAAAAGAATATGCGTCAATCAACCGGAAAGTTTTTTCTCCTATTAAAAATGCTATAGAGTCGAACATATACCTGAGAAAGAAATAATGCTGCCCAATAGACCGTAATATTAAATGTTGGCAAGTGGTATCGATATAATTTTGGGATTTCGTAGCCTCATAATTTTGTATACGAACAGGGTGAGTCAACGATTGGATGAAGTAAGTTTGTGCCTTTTCGGTGAAATTTACAAAGAAACTATATTTATTGTTTGATAGGGTTTATTTTTACGCAGATTTTAAAAATATTTAGGACTCTACAGGGTGAGCCAAAAAACTAGGACAACATAAAGTTGTATTTTTTTAAATAGAACACCCTATATACGAATCGTATTTTCGATTTAGCTTATAATTTTAAATCTTTTTTATTAAGGGTTTACTATAACGAAACTTTATAGTTTCTGAGATAATTAAGTTTAAAGAAAAAAAGTCACATTTTCAAGCATCAATTCAATCCTAAATAACGTTTTCAACTTTGTGACAAATATATTCAAATTTGGAATTTAGCAAGGCCAAGGACAAGTTAACATAATTTTTACCTAATATTTGCAATATAAGCTAAACAGGGTGTTGAACACATCGGCTCAAATTTGAACAAGTTTAAATGAATATATATCTTTTTTTTTTAAATGGTACACCCTGTATATTTTCATGTTATTTAATAGAGTAATAAAAACCCTAAAAGTTTTGTTCAATATATCCTATACCTATTTATAATAGTTTTTGAGATATTTCAGTTTTTCTTATTTTCCATACTTTTTTACAGAAATAGTCTTCATTATCATAGTAGCCATGTAAAATAATAAAAAGAAACTACAGAAACAAACAGAATGTGGTTAAATATGATGAAATACATTATTCGTTATATTACAATGGCAATAGTTTAATTAAACATAATGTGAAAAAATTAACACAACAATAACGACAAGGCAAATACATATTTACTTTTATACTAAATTGAAACAAAAAAATTACCTATTAAATACTGAGATTAATTATTTCTTTTTAATAAGTGTTCGAATAAACTACCCTCTTGTGCAATGCACAAATTTAGTCTTTTTTGCAGATTTTCTCGGACCCTGGACAAAATTAGTGGCGTTATTGTTCTACAGGTATCCCTAATCCTGTTTCGCATATCTTCCACTGTTGTTGGTGGATTAACATACACCTTATTTTTAATATAATCCCATAGAAAGAAATCTAATGGGGTGATGTCGCAAGACCTTGGTGGCCACTCAATGAAACCCCCACGTCCAATCCATTTTTGCGGATATCGTTGGTCCAAAAACGCACGAACTTCCCGATGGTAATGCGGAGGCGCACCATCGTGTTGGAAGCACATACTGTCGAGCTCATCCCTATCGAGACCTTGAAGCAGTTGGGGTAGTTCTTCTTGTAGAAAGTTCAGGTAACTATGGCCATTTAGTGGTTCATTAAAAAAGTGGGGTCCAATAATTCGATTATGATGAATACCACACCAAACATTTAATGACCAGTGGTTTTGATGTTGCACCTCTCTAATCCAAAATGGGTTTTCTGTGGCATAATAATGCATGTTGCGTCTATTTACGGCACCGTTACTTCTAAAAGTAGCTTCATCACTAAACATTACCTTGCATAATAAATTTGGATTTAATTGAATCTTCGCATTTATTGTACGACAAAAGTTTACACGACTTTCAAAATCCTGTCCATGCAATTCTTGGTGTAATTCCATGTGATATGGATGATACCTATATTTCTTGGTAGTACGATTAGCGGTGGATTGTGATGTTTCACATAATGCTGCTAACTGACGGCTACCAATATAAGGATTTTCCTGAACATTTAACAATACTTGTAGTTCTTTTTCCTCATTAGTTACTGGTTTGTTGACCACTTTACGTTTTGGATAATCAACAGTACCAGAAGAATCAAATCTTTGCATTAAGTTTTGAAAAGTATGGGTATTAGGCTGGCGTCGATCAGGATATTTCATTTTATAAATTCTTTGAGCGAGAAGGCAATTTTTTTGAGCCTCTCCTATTGTATAAATCATATCTATTAACTCATTCTTTGGAAATTTCATTTTACAATATAAGATGAATGCAAAAAAACCAAACTACACTACATAAAAACCACAAGAAGCGATTGCGGTTATAAATTTGACACACAGAAAAATGTTCTTTTACATTGTTTTTGCCATGGCTACTATGATAATGAAGACTATTTCTGTAAAAAAGTATGGAAAATAAGAAAAACTGAAATATCTCAAAAACTATTATAAATAGGTATAGGATATACTGAACAAAACTTTTAGGGTTTTTATTACTCTATTAAACAACATGAAAATATACAGGGTGTACCATTTAAAAAAAAAGATATTTATTCATTTAAACTTGTTCAAATTTGAGCCGATGTGTTCAACACCCTGTAGCTTTTATTGTAAATATTAGGTAAAAATTAGATTGACTTGTCCTTGGCCTTGCTAAATTCCAAATTTGAATATATTTGTCACAAAATTGAAAATGTTATTTAGGATTGAATTTATGCTTGAAAATGTGACTTTTTTTCTTTAAACTTAAGTCTTAAGTCCTAAATATTTTTAAAATCTGCGTAAAAATAAACTGTATCAAACAATAAATATAGTTTCTTTGTAAATATCACCGAAAAGGCACAAACTTACTTCATCCAATCGTTGACTCACCCTGTACAGAAAGAAAAATATATTTTAGAACGAAATTTTAAAATTCTACTTACAAAGAAAAGTGGTAACAATTAACAAAACTACAACTACTCAAAAATAAATAAAAATTGCTGTTTAAGCGACCCTAATAACAAACAATTTTTTAAAAATTTTGTGAAAAATGGTAGTAACTTAAATCCACAAATTTAGTAATTTTTTAGTAACAATATCATCAAAAATATAAATAACAATCTTTTTTATTTTAATTTAAGTAATGAGAATGAAATTCTGCAAGTTTTAATACATTTAAACTCCAAGGCTACTGGTGCAGATTCTCTTAATATACTGTTTGGCCTTTTGAAATTTTTGTCGCTCTCTGATATTTTTTTGGTTTTTTTAGTATCTACTATAATGTGCTGAACTGAAATATAAGCTCGGTTGTTACGTATCAAACATAAGTTTTTAGAGAAGGAAAGAAGAATATAAAATATAAGAAATCTAGTGAATTTTCAAAGGTTTAAAAAAATCACTTTTTTTTATAAAATATAGTTCATCTTGTATTGAAAAAAGTATGGTACTGTCACAGTTCAATTTTCCACTTAAATTTACTATCACTGATTCAGTTAATTTAACTTCATTTTTGCAAATACTCTCGTTATTGGTAACACAGTATCATTTTTCTTAAGGGATTCCTTGAATAAAAGCATTTCTTATGGTACAGTTTAAATTCATTTTATTTTTCCAGTTTGACCATTATGCGGTATTTCACTACACTGTGCTTAGGTATTTTCTTATCGATATTGAACTTACTGCTACCCTTTTTTTATTCAGATAGATCTCGTTTTTCCCCTACCATTTATATTTACATTTGAATGGAATTATATGTATGTTGGGTTGCAGGAAATTTATATTAATTTACTAATATGTATTTCTTTAATTTAAAAATAACTATTGGTATACTTGTTTGATTTATTGTTGTTTTGAGTGGAAAATCTTAATGATTAACGAATTGGCTTAAGTAAAGAATGTATTTCAGCTGACTGTTGTTGCCCAGTGTCATTCTCTATAAGCTGTCATTTTTTCACATGTGGCAGTTGACCGCTTCTAACGGAAGCCAATTAGTGAGCAGGCTGGGCCATGATTATAAATGGAGGCAATTTTGCCCTGATCTTTACTTTTCCTGGTTTGATTCGGCTGAAGCAGCTATAGACTTACATTTCAAGACTTTTCACTTTTTATTTGACAATTTTTTTGGAAATCCGAAATGCAAATTCGTTTATTATCTTGGTAATTTTTGAAGGACCGTATTTTTTGTCTGGTTGGTATTTTTTTTACCGGAATAAACCTGGAGACAGGAATTTTGGGCAGTTTACACGTGTTAGCGAACGGATTCTGTTAGACCCCAAAGACATCAAGTAAGATCCATTAATTACAATTTATTCGAAACAATCTTTCATAGATTTTTGTGATTCAGTAAGATTTAAGCTCAAAAATGATCCTTACCACCGAGTAAATTTAATTTATAATTTGAATCTAGCCATGACATGCTGTTTTAAATTTCATTGAAACCTAAATTGATTGCATTTTCCATCCAAGAAGCAAATACCTAACAAAATATAGTAAATTTAAAATTGACGGCAAAGTTACACTAAAAAATTTAGTCTTTACTAATATAATAGAAATAACTACGACACTTTTAAGCTACAGGTATCCAAAAAAAGAAAATTCGCCGAAAATTACTCAATATCCATTAAAAAAAACAAGTAACAATCGACCTTAAAACCCAATATAAAACTCAATAATTAAATTTATTCGCTGGTAAGAATTATTTTTGAACTTAAATCTAACTGAATCACAAAAATCTATGAGAAATTGTTTTAAATAAACTGTAATCAATGGATCTTACTCGATGTCTTTAGGGTCTTACCGAATTCCTTCCTTGACATGTGCAAACTGCCCAAAATCCCTGTCTTGAGGCTTGTTCCGGTAGAAAACAATAACTGTCAACCAGACCAAAGATACGGTACTCCAAAAACTTAACAAAATTTCCAGGATAATAAACGCCTTTCCATCTCAGAATTCCAAAAAATTGGAACATAAAAATTGAAATGGAAGCTGCTTCGGTCGAATCAAACCAGGAAAAAGTGAAAATCAAGGCAAAATGGCTTCTATTTATAACCATGACCTACCTTGTATTCTAATCGGCTTCCGTTAGACTTGTTCATTTGTCACGTATGATATATATATATATATATATATATATATATATATATATATATATATATATATATATATATATATATATATATATATATATATATAATAATGTTTGTATGTTTTAATCATTAAATGATAAAATTCGAATTTAACAGTGTTAAAGTTTGTCACAAAAAATTGTTAACTCCTCCAAAAAACACTCACAATTTAGAATCTATAATATGTAAGCGAGAGCCAAAAGCTGAATAGCAGAAGATTAGAGAGCAAAAAGCAGTGGTAAAGTCCGGTAAAACCAGAGAGGTCTCGCGTATAATTTTAACTGGATTAAGATCAAAGCTTTTTCGTATAATATTATAGTTATCAACTAAGCTCTTTTGCGGAAGTTAAAATGCGAAAGGCACACAAGATCAAAATGTCTATTTAATTTTGGTTCAGTTTATTTACTTTATTATAATTCTTTGTGACTGTAATAACCTTGTTAAAATAAAGTTTTTATATTTTTTATTTATTTAAGTTACAAATGATTAAATAATTTATAAATTCATTTTTTGTTAATTAATTTAAAAAAATACTTCTTGATAAATTTTTATGTATATTTTATTTTAGTGTAAATGTTAGATATAGAAATCGTTTTTACGTCTTAGATTCTTCCAAAATGTAAAATCCTTGTCGTGGACTATAAAGGACATAATGAATTGGGTATATTCAAAAAGATCAGAGATTTATTTCATATTGGACCAGAATGCGTGCTGACAATGGGAAAATTTCACAATGCTTTGTATACGTTTATTGACGCAACTACGACATGATATTATACCTAAATAATTAAAAACATTATTGCAACTAAATTTTCTCTTGCAGTACATAATGAACAACATGTATTGTTCCTGATCCATTACTTAAATTAAAACAATATCCCATAATATACAAGTCAATTTGGTAATTGTTTATGTTTCCATATTTTAATTGTACGTAAAAAATATTTTTTTGGAAATATCAACTTAAATGTTAATTTTCATGGCAGGTGATAAATTTTAAAAATCTTAATAACATTTTGCTGAAAAGTATGTTACAATTTTGTACAAAATAATTAGTTTCCAAAATATTGAACTGTTAAGCAATTAAAATTTTCAATAAATATAATATTCATTACTTTAAACAATTATTAAATGGTTAAATGGCCACTTTGGGACTCTAAAATCGAACCATAAAGAAAAAACCTCAATTACCGTAGGGTATCGCAAAATAAAACATCTAAATTTGAGGTTGTAGCGCCACGGAGTCGACTTCGTTTCACTTTACACAATTTACTCGTTCGTCGCAAAAATTAAGTGATATAGTAAATTTAGCAAAAGATAAATATAACTAGAAAATATTAAAGTCCAAATATTTAAAGTCTATTAATTAAAAAGGTTCAAAATCATGTACAGAAGAGTCCCTCACCTGTTAGCCCTCTAGGTAATCGAAAAGTAAACTTTGCTCAGATAACTAAGCGATTAAAAATACAGGTTTAATACCCATTAGGCTTAATAATCAGAAACTCTCGTGTACATACTTTGGCTAAAATTAGGCACTTAGCTGAATCACTTTCAAACAGGTGAATAAACAAGGCCTCTGACGTAGGCGGCTTCACCAGAAAGGATGTTGACCTGATTTAATACGGAGATTGTCCCATTCAGAGGCTCACAATCCCAGAAGTGCAGCACGTTAACCCAAACTGCATATTACTTCCCAAAATGTACATTATAAAATTGCATCCAAAAGAAACAAATACTGAAGAAATCCAAAGACATTCTGAAATTGTCCTAAGATGTACTGAAGTTATCGCAAAGACCTTCAAACTCAAGAAAACGGTGGCATCTGATAAATGTTAAGCTTCTTCTCGCTCTTGCTTCAGATAGCCAAAAGAGAACGATTTTTCTCAAATCACTCGCACATTTCTTTCAACGGAAGTTACCAAAAAAACTTAAAAAAAAGTCCATCAAATATCTATCCAAAAAAAAAAATAGAAATTTATCATACAATTTGAACTACTTCCGGAAAATATATACAAAAATTCTCAATTTTAAACTGGCCAGTACTCAAATCAGAAAAAGACATATAATACTCGCAACTATCTTGTCCTACAAAACGAATACCCAATAACAAATTTCTTAATGGGTTCGAAATATTTAAAAATGAAATCCAATTAGTTCGAAATAGTTCGAGTTAGTTCGGGGGTCTAATTAGAAATATTATAATTACCAAAAATTCTAATTAGTAAAGGGAAATATTCAACTAATAAACTAAAAACAACATAAAGAAAAAAGTCGATACTATCTTATTTGGAATTTAACATTTCGATATATTCAACAGAGGTGCCGTCATAAAGGCAACCATAAAAACTATCCATGCAATTCAGTGGACCTGACTATCTGAAACAGCTGGTATGTGACAATAAGTAAATATTTCCTAAAGAAGGAAAATCAACAAGAAAACACAAAACACTGGTTATATTTATCCAATCATTAAGAAAACGCTTTTCCCAATCTGTGATACATTGTCTCGAGGTACCTAACGAAATTTACAAATTACACAAATAGGTTAAGTTTCGATGTCAATCAAAATTTCAAAATGTAAACAAAAGGAATGGTCTGAATATAGATGAAACCAATATTAATGAATGAAAAACAAAAGGGAATCATTAGTTTTATAGTAGAAAACATCGTTTACTGTAAATTTACGTTTCAAGTTATGCATGTCATTGGCAACCTTTAAAGAAAAACGTACAAAACAAAAATCTATTTATTACCTTAATAATCTGAACCTGTAATTTTATGTAGAAAAATGTAAATGAAAATATTTATTATTTAAGGTCAATTTTTAACCGTAACAAAATATTATACATATAGTTAACATTAGGTGACTTTCTCCCTCACTATTTATTATTATTTTTTTACATAACATTCTATTAGTATTACGTTTTTTTCAACCTCAATAAATACTAATTTTCATCGAAAAACATTCCAATAAATCGTCTTGTAGAAAAAGTAATAGAAATAACAAGGACCCCATGAGCACAAAAATCCCCAGGATTAATATACGGGTCGTAAGTTAAAGCACGTGTTCAATATCATAACGAAGAAGATCGAAACAAATGGGTATAAGATCGGGGGTCCGAGAAAAGGGTGACAAGTTATTTGTCAACAGTCGCTGTTGGGTCCATTACGAATTCGAACACGTGACTCTCCTGTTTTCGAAGCCGGAGGGCATTTTTGTTTTCACACGATTTATACTTTCGTAGTTCTTTATTTATTCAATAGTGTTTTTCTGTACATCGAATTACATATAGTATTAGGATTTTTCAGCGACATCTTGCGTATTTGTCAGTTAGTACCAACGGGTATTTTTGGGAATTTTTGGGCATTTGGGTTTAGTGATTGATTTTTATAGCTCCTGTATTTTTTGCTTCCGTTAGGATTGAAATCAAATATATTCTGCACGAATGGATAAATTATTTATAATTTCCATATTCTCATAATCTATGAGAGTATGATAACCATATATCTCATTAGCTCATATTCAAACAAAACTTTTCTCTCGTTTCATAAATAGCAAGTAATTTGTTTCAAGACGTTATGGACCCAACGTAGGCTCTTGATAAATAACTTGTTATTCTTTATTCGGACCCTCGACCTGACACCTATTTATATCAAACCTTATTGTTATACGCCTCGAGACATTTGATATAACTTGGGGTCATTGAAGCTTAAACAGACAGTGTAGGGTAAACTTAAAAATGTACATTAAAAAGAATATGGAAGACGCTGTTTCCAAATATTACATTTTTAAATTATTTTCGTTGTAACACTAAGATACCAGGGGTACCGAAAAATTTACATTCTTTTGAAAATTTTATTTTTCCCCTTAACTTAAGTGCACTTGTCCTGTACCGACTTTATTTTATCAGAAAAAGTGGCTTCTATTGATTTCAACATAAACTTCAATAATTTTTCTAAACTGACAGTACGACTTTTTGTCCAGGTCAAGGAAGCTACATTCACAATGGATGAGTTGAAGTTTGGCAATTTTGTGAACGCGTTGAACACGAATAGGAAGTGTTTTAACTATCTCGCATGGTTATTCAAAAAAAAATTCTTTTTCACTCATATAACTTCTATTTTCCGATCACTATCTTGAAATTTTGGCCACTTCTTGTAAAATTTAGAAATACAACACAATATTTAATATATTTTTCTTTCATTTGCATAAATAACCGCGGAAAATTTCAAATTTTCCATAAAAAGTAAGAAAACCGCGGACTTGTCACTTAATCTTTTTTTCAGTGTGCGTACGATTTAAATCAAAACACGTGATTGACTATGCGTTGTTGCCACATTGATGTGGATTTTAAATTTCATAGGAATAGAAAACTTGGCAGTTCAAATGTAAATAATTGTGGTCATTTCGGTATTGTAGCGTAAAATGTGGGTGAAACTATTCCGCTCATGTTTGAGCAAAAGTAGTATTTATTCCTAAGGTAGGAAGAATAGACTACACAATCCTAAGTATTTCCGACTTATCAGCATGACCAGTTTCTTTGTAAAGATATTGGAAAGGTTGGTGGATCGACACATTAAGCAAGGAATAATGGTGCAATATCCCTTACATTCTGTACAATTTGCCAATCAGGCAGGAAAATCCACAGATGCGGTGCTACACCAATTCGTTACAAGAGACGAAAACGCGCTATTAGGTGGACGATCTGCCTTAGGTACCTTTATCGGTATCGAGGGGGAGAGACAATACGTCTCATGATTCGATATACAATGCTCTGCAACGACGCGGCTCTAAACCAACAGTAGTCGCATGGATCAGAGCAATGTAAACTCAGAGAATAATACATGCTGAGCTTAACAATATAACTGATAAAGCCCTGTCAAGTAGGGTCTGTTCACAGGGAGGAGCTATCGCCTTTGCTGTGGAGCCTTGGTGGACAGACTGTTAAGTGAACTGAATGATGCCGGTTTGTATACACAGGCGTATGCTGATGACCTGGTCATTTGGTGCCCTGGTCGCGATATCCAGGACCTGGAGGGGCCAGTAATGCGAGTCCTCCGGATTGCGGAACAATGGTGTCACAGGTAAGGGCTTGGAATAAACCCGGACAAGGCTGAAGTGGTACTATTTACGAAAAAGAGGAAGATGGGGAGACTTCCTACAATTACATTGGTGGGAAGGATTGTTCAATTCAAGGGGAATAGTTGTGAACTCACGACTGAGCTAGAATGATTATATTGAGGCTCGAAACAAGAAAGCCATATGTGCTTTCTGGGGATGTAAACGAGCCTTTGGGTGTACTGATACCTAAAGTGCTATTTTGGATATATACTATGGTGATCCGCCCTATGGTAACGTATGTCGCTAGTGTATGGTGACGTAGTACAACAAAGCGCTGTGTATCTGGGAAAGCGCGGCGAAGAGGTGTCCATCACTCCCCATGCAGATAGATTACATAACGCTGCTTTTAAAACCCACCTCTTCCTGGAGATATTTCTGCCAAGTAGAGAGAATTGGGAGCGAAAGCAAAATCTTCCGTTAAATGGATACTGGTGGTATACTGAAGGATCTCGACAAGATGAAAGAGCTGAAGCAGGAATATTCGGTAGGAGCATAGGAGTCAGAGAGTACTATCCTCTCGGACAATGTGCGACAATCTTCACAGCGGAAATTTATGCTATTCTGTAGTGTGCCCATCTCTGTGAGAGGGATATAGACAGGAAACCTATGTTCAGACAGTAAGACTGCGATATTGGCACTGAAGTCCAGTGTAGTAACTCCATGACGGGTGTCTGAATACAAGAACATACTGAATGGTATGACAAGAAACGGCTGCACAGTCAAACTCGTATGGGTCTCGGGTCTTCGGGCATACGCGGGAATGAGGAAGCAGACCGTCTGGCAAAGTTGGGTTCGGCAACTGAGCCGTATGGACCCCAACCAATACTACCTGTACCAATTGCTATTGGCAAAAGAGAATCAAAATCTTTGCCAGAAAGCAAATTTATTGAATCGTGGAGGGGAGCTCCTCGAATGAAGTATGCGAAGGAACATATAACAGGGCCTAGCGCACGGCATTCTAATGAGTTTCTATCCTTGGGAAGCAAAGAGCTGCGAATGATGGTGGGATTATTGACAGGACATTGTCACCATAGGGGTCATCTTCATAGAATCGGTGCCGAAGACAACTCGACGTCCAGATGGTGTTTGGAGGAGGATGAAACTGTCGATTATGTCCTCAGAGAGTGCCCAGGACTCAATGGATTGAGACAGAGATATTTCGGAGATACAAGTTCAACTAACGAGGCTGCTTAGATTCGCAAAGGTGATCGGCATCGAATGACCTGCAGATATGGTGGGATGTAAAGGGCTCAATAGAGGCATAGGCATCGATGATCTAGATCACTACCCCTTTTTCCTTCATTCATTCATTCATTCATTCAAAATGAGGATAAAAGTGCAAAATCGGAATATCAAACATAAACAGATCATTCGGCAAGCTACGTTGGTCTAAAAAGCAAGACCAAACCTGAACTAATCTAAACTAATCTGGACTAATTAGAACCACAGATATAAAAATTAAATATATTGACTGTGGATCCTATGGAAGCAAGTTGACTCGCCCTTAGAAAGAGACCAGGCGTTTTCGATGAGTAATACCTACCTCTCTTTCTAATAATGCTCAGACGGCATGGATATCCAATGACGTTTGCTGTATGGTGCTTAGTTCCGACATTAGAAGGAGAGGTACTACTCATCTCATATGCTTTGTCTCTTTTTAAGCGTGAGCCAACTTGCTTTTATAGAATTTGCAGTCCATACATTTAACTTTTACGTCTATTAGCAGAACCAACCATGGCAATTTCTTATAATAACTGGTACAACCTTTCCCATCCCGGCAGAAAGTGTTCTGCTTCCCCGTGGTCTCTGTTAGATAGCAATTTTTTTTTAATGAGCATGAAAAAATTATTAGAACATTTTTCTTGACTAAGCATGCCGATTCTACACGTTTACCCACATTTTATGCTACAATACTGAAATGAACACAATTAATTGTATTTACACAACCAAACTTTCTATTCTAATGAAACTTGAAATCTACGTCAACGTGACAATATCGCATAGTTAATCACATGTTTCGATCTAAATCGTAGACACACCCAAAAAGTTTTCTTATATTTTACGGAAAATTCGCATTTTTCCGCCGTTATTTATGTAAATTTTGTTAACAAAATGACTAAATATTGTGTTATGTTTGTGAATTTTACATGAAGTGGCCAAAATTTATCTTATTTTTTATTTAGGAGAAGGATCCAAAAATAGCAGTTATATGAATGAAAGTGAATTTTTTTCGGAAAAACTATGCGAGATCGGCAAAAAATTCATATTCGTGTTTTTAAGTCGATTTAGGTTTTTTGTAAGAATAAATTAAAAATAATGTAATAATGACGTTGAAAAAAATCGCAAAAGTTGTTTGCTTCATTTTTATGCTCAAAATTTTTCTAGTGTCCCTCGTATTCATTCTGAAGGTTTATTTTTTTCATGTCCTGAAAAGCTGCATTAATAAATACGCTCTTCAGAATTTTTGCTGAAACCATATTTTTAGAGGTTTCCGAATTTGGAAACTTTCGTAACCATTACATAACTACATAACATGGAAAAAATCACCTCATTGAAATTATAATATGACCTATTGAATAAGTTCTCTATCTATTCCAGCAACTATTGTCCAGCAACTGAAATATATTCTTACCGAAATGATATATGAAGCAAAGTTCGGAAAAGAAACGGGAACTTGCACAAAGGTGGCGTTTGATTAAGGGGCCCGTAAATCCGCTGGCGATGGCAGAAATCAGAATATAGATTAACGGCGATCCGAGTTCGGCACGCCCTGCCGTATTTAACCGCAGCGCCATCACTCGCAATCTGATCATTTCAGATCAGAAACAGAGATTCTGGATATTAGTGGGAGATGGATATTCTGTCGGATTTTATTGGGAAAACGAGGCGCTGTCGAATAACGGATACAAAATTACAGTCATGTTATTTATGATGTAGCGTAGAGCTATGGGTTTAAGAGTTTAAGAGGTAGTTTTTTTTTAATGAAATAGAATCCTTAATGAAATTGTTTGTCGTAAATATACTATTGTATTTATTCTTCAACAAACATTTATTGATGGGTATTACTTATGAGGATAAAAATTCATCGAAATAGGTATATATATATATATATATATATATATATATATACATATACATATATATATATATATATATATATATATATATATATATATATATATATATATATATATATATATATATATATATGGGGTATCCGGAAAATACGTGTACAACGTTTGACAGACTCTTGAAAAATTTTATTGGATGAGCGATTTTGTCAGAAAAAAAATATTTTCAATTATATGCATACACCAACTTGCTGTAATAATATAACAATTTTTAAAATGAATGTTGAAAGTACATGCATTTTAAAAAGATAGTAAAAAACTAACGAAAAAAGTGGCATTAATTAAGCATATGTGCAAAATGGTTGCTATTTTGCTGAATACACTTATTAACACAGGATTATTAACGTGTATAAAATGCGCACCAATAGTCTTGCATACCTCTGTTTTAAGAGCGCCCAACAAAAAAAAGGCACACATATTTAACTCTGGAGAACGTAATGATCATCTTATTGATGCCTCATTGCCTCTTTTAATCCATGGGTTGGGGTATTGGTGGTGTAAATATTGCCGAACAGTAATGGTTCTCCCAGATATAAAATAAGTAAATTTTTCGGAAGAACAGGTAATGTGTAAATATTTCCATTTCTCCTGTCTGGAATCACAACAGGACCAATAAGATAGCAGTTAATAATACCTGCCCAAACATTTATTTTAAAGTTATGCTGATGATGTACAACATTAATGGCATTGGATTTTCACTCGTATAACACGAATTCTTTTGTTTCGAATAAATGGACAAAATGTAAGGCGCATGGTGGAATCAATTGGTAAATGTTCCTGAAACTTTTGGACATGATATGGATGTAACAACTATTCTTTTAAAATATCATTTACAATAGTTTTAGGAATATCCAACTCAAGTGATAAGTGGCTGGTACTAACACTAGGTTTTTCAACTCTTTGCAAAATTTTCTTTTCTTTTTTAACTATTAGTGTTGTTCGAATATGGCCCCTACCGTCAAGTATTTTCTCAAAGCTGCCTTTTCTCTGACTCACACTTTGATGCCCATTTTCTTCACAAAACCCGTACACTAGGGCCGTGTCAACCCTGTCGGAGTGCATGTAGTTGTTCACGTATAAAAGTAAAATTGTCTTGGAAATGTAGAATGTTGATCTTACTTTAGTCGACTTTTTAGACAGTGATGGCAGGTTGTCAATAGTCAAATTTTTAAATGCCATGAAACAAAGTAACTTAAAAAATTATTGTTACAGGTACTTTATATCATCAATTGGTGTAGGAAGTAGGAAGAACCTGAAGCTACAGTATTCGCTACGGCAGAGGTTAATATCCCACCTCCATCCATGGAAGAGACCATTAGAGCCATTAAGAAGCTCAAAAATAACAGAACGGCAGGTCGAGATAATATCTTGGCAGAAAGTCTGAGACATGGAGGGAACGACCTAATCACACAAATACATAACCTCGTGAAACAAATTTGGAATCAAGAAATCATTCCTGATGAATGGAAAGAAGGGGTAATAATTCCACTCCACAAAAGGGGAGCAAATGCAATGTAAAAATTACCGAGGTATTGCTTTACTAAGCCACGCCTATAAATTATTCTCCAGCATTCTTCTTCAACGTCTCTCTCCGTATACCGAGGAGATTATTGGAGACTACCAATGTGGCTTTCGAAGCGGAAGATCAACAGTTGACCAGCTGTTCACTATCCGACAGATGCTAGATAAATGTTGGGAATTTAACAAAAACCTACATACCTTGTTCATAGATTTCGAGCAAGCATATGACAGTGTTATTAGGATAAGGTTGTGGGAAGCTATGGAAGAATTTGGAATCCCGCACAAGCTGATTGGACTATGTAGAGCATGCCTGGAGGGGGCAAAAAGCTGTGTCAAAATTGGAGGAGAGTGTAGCCAAACATTTTCTATCAACAGAGGATTAAAACAGGGAGATGCTTTGTCGCCAGTACTGTTTAACCTTGCACTGGAGAAAGCCGTAAGAACAGTATCAGTTGACGCGGAGGTTTTTGGGCCATGTGGCCCTAAACTTATTTTGGCCTACGCGGATGATATAGGCGCGATAGAAGAAAGCACAGTCAGTGTGAAGGAAAACTTCATAAAGATAGAAAAAGAAGCTCAGAGAATAGTGCTCCGATTAAATGAAGGAAAGACCAAATACATGCATGTCTCCTGCAACCCCGCCCGAGACAGAATCAGGCAGAACGTCACCATGGATGACTATAATTTTGAGCATGTGCGAGGTTTCAAGTACCTGAGCGCAGTGATAACTGCAAACAATAACATGCAGGAAGAGGTTAAACAGCGCATCACACAAGCAAATAAATGTACATTTGCTATACAAACCTTGCTTAAGTCAAAATTTATCACTAGAAAGGCAAAAACCGAAATTTATCGAACAATAATACTACCAGCAGCAATCTACGCCAGTGAAACATGGACCCTGAGAGTCCACGATACGGAGCTGCTAAGAAGGTTTGAGAGAAAAATCCTGCGCATAATATATGGCCCATACCGAGACCTTGAAACAGGCCGTCACAGAATGAGAAGCAACATAGAGCTTGGGCAAATATATCAAAGCCCTGATATCATTCAAGAAATAAAGTCCAGAAGACTACGATGGGCAGGTCATATATAAAGGAGTCAAAACGATCGACTAATAAAACGGGTATGGGAGGAAGCACCACAAGGAAAAAGACCACTGGGAAGACCCACGCTTAGATGGAGAGATAACATCTACAAGGATCTAGCTATCCTTGAAGTTGACCAGCGAAAATGGAGGGAGGTGGCACAAGACCGTTCTAGGTGGAGGCAGATAGTCGAGGCAGCCAAGACCCACCCTGGGTTGTAGTGCTACGGAGTCAGTCAGTCAGTCAATTGGTGTAGGAATGTGATTCAAAATATTGTATTCCTGGTGAAACTGTTCATCCAATTAAAATTTTTTAGGAGGTGAAAAAGCTCCAAATACATGCGATATATCAGAAGCGATGTTTGAAAGTGACGTCATTTTTATAACCCTTACACTATTTTATAGGTGGTCACTATACGACTAGAAACGACATATTATAGTGTTAGACCACACAATAAAAATCATTGAATTCAGTTACTATGTTTTCAAGAAATTTGGGAAAATAAAATTTTCTTAAAACTTTGACGTCTTCTGCCGCTTAACCGAAGCAGTATCGAATATAACTAAGTTGACTTATATCGACCTATTTTGATATCTAGTTTGTCATCTAATATCCTGCATGTGGGTGTCCGGACAATACAGTTTGCCAAGTGTCACCTGTCTGTTTTTGCAAATTTAGATTAATGCTGATAGATTTGTGGTTTTTCTACCGATTATTATTATATTAAAAATAAATTAATAATTAATGTTGATGTTGTATGAAAAGTACTGAAATGGTTGGGCAAAATCGGCAAAAAGTTAATATTATTCTACATAAGGAATAAGGCAGAAATAAAAATATCTCGATTAGCCCAACAACAACCGAAATAGAGCAAATTTTTAAACTTGTCTGAATTTTAAGTGACTCCCTGTGAATTCAAGCAGCTAGCACACGGTTACTTCTGTCACAAATAAAAATTAAATATGTTTAAATAATTGTCTTACAAAATCATCAACAACAATATAAAATATAACCTTTTAATATTTAGACCTCCTGAATGGGTTCTTAATAGTTATAAATAAAGGTACAGTTGACTAAAATGTGGTTGTCGGACTTGCATTGTCTTTATTTTTATTTATTTTTACGACGTTTCGATTAGGTTGTATCTCTAATCGTTATCAAGTATAAACTGAAATCTATAGAGTCAAAAATCTACAGAAAACTAAGGAAATACCTAAACCATATACCTGACAACCTACGATCGGCGCTCACACCACATTACAGTAAGCCACCACATCTTTACGGACTACCAAAAATTCATAAAACGAACATACCATTGAGGCCAATAACCAGCTCCAGAGGATCCCCAACAAATACACTGGCGAAGTTTCTTTTAAAAATAATAAAACCTTTAGAAGGTAAGACGAACACATATATGAACATTATTAATAGCATCAATCTAGAGCCAGACGACAGACCAATAAGCTTTGATGTGGAAAGTCTTTATACTAATGTACCATTAGGGGAATCACTAGACATAATCAAAACTAAACTTTCAAATGATACTACTTTATTAGATCGAACCACGTTACCACTGGACGGGGTGATGGATCTGTTGGAGTGTTACCTGCGTAGTGCTTACTTTCAAGTAAAGGACAGGTTCTACGCTCAGGACGACGGGCTTCCGATGGGTTCTTCACTCTCTCCATATATATATATATATATATATATATATATATATATATATATATATATATATATATATATATATGGAATGGTTCGAAACTTATGCCATAGAAACGGTAACAGTAAAACCGATAGTCTGGTTGAGATATGTCGATGATACCTTCATCGTATGGAAGAGCAATGATCAAGAACTTAATGATTTCTTGAAAAATCTAAATAACATTCGACCTACAATTAAGTTTACCATGGAAAAAGAGGTGATGATCAATTGTCTTTCCTAGATGTCATGGTGAATTGCTCAAACGAAACTATTAAAACTTCAGTATACAGAAAGCCAACACATACTGGACAATATCTTAATCATAGTTCCAATCATTCTGTTGTAACAAAACGAGGAATTATACGCAAACTCTATAATCGCGCTATATCTATATGCAATAATGCCGATTCATTGGAAAAAGAGGTAGCAAACATTAAATCCGATTTACAACAGAATGGTTATCCTTTGAAACTAATTGATGATATTATAAATAACTTTAGAACAACGAACACTGGACAGAAAGATGACTAGAGATACAACCTAATCGAAAATAAATAAAAATAAAGACAATGCAAGTCCGACAACCACATTTTAGTCAATCTTCAACATTTTCTACAACCTTCAAACAAAGCTACAGTTATTTAAAAAAAAATCGATAACTATTCTGTTGGTTATAGAAAGTTAAAATTTCTTTCACCTCCAGAAAAAATCTCCATCTGTCGGAATATCAAAACTAGAATGTCACATAAATAATACTTGAGGCAACATATAATAAAATTTTTATATAAAAATTGAACTTTCTGAAAAAGTGCTAAAAAACGAAAACACATTTTTATATTAAACTGAAATCTTTGAAGTTGGCGCCAAACTAATAGCTGACAAAATGTGATTTACATAAAAAGATTGAGAAATACTTTATTTGTAATGGCTTCCTTGCCGTAGCTGGGATGTATCTCGTAAAAGTAGTTACTTTTTAGTAACAATTTGGCGCCAACACCAGTAATTACAGTTTTATAAAAAAATTATATTGTTATTTTTCGCTTTGGGTACATCATTTTTTTTTTTATAAAAATTTAATTTTTCGATCTTTAGTTTTGAATTGAATTGAGTTTCTAAGGTCGCAAAAATGTAGCCATTTTATCCAGAGTTATAGACCACATGAAACTAAACAACAAAATATTATTTGAGTCAGAAAATTCTCTAATTACCAATTGTAAATGAAATTGTACCAAACCAATATTTGGTCTGCTATAGTAACTCCGCTATCTTGAGTGTTTTTTTAAATTTTAGATTCTAACCTAGGCTTCCGAAACATCCAACACCAATATTGAAAGTCCTCGAGACATGTAAATATTCATTCCGACATATTTTATCCTGCATATTGAGTTTGAAAAAATTAATTTAAGATCAGTAATATATGCCGCGAGAACCCCCCAATATCAATTAGAAAATCTGAAAAATGTAAAATTTTAATCCCCGTATTGTATCTACCATGTAAATTTGAAAAAATTAACTTCCATTTCGTAACTTACGATTCCGAAAATCAGCTAATAGCAGTTGTGAATAAATGTGGATAAAGAAAATTTTCAATCATATGGGATTCGCCATATTTAGTTTTTAACTCATAATCTAAACTTAATTTACACCCTCAAAACCCACCAGTACCAAATTTTGACATAATTCGAAAATATAAAATTTTGAATTCATTAAAATAATTTTAAATTTGTTATTTAGTACACTCTTAGTGTAATGGAACAAATGTTAATTATTTTCATTGTTCAATGTCAACTATATTTTGTTAAAATAGATAATTAAATAATCACTCTGTGAATAGATATGCCGTGGGAACAGGGTAGTTATATTTTTTTTACTATCCACGAAGGTCTAAAGGAAGAATAAATCAGTTATCGAACTTAACTTTTATGATCTTTGTCGTTTAAATGTTTTCTTAAAAAAAATACATAAAGTCAGTTAATTTATGAAGACGTAATAGGACCGTCTCTTAGAATTGCCTATAAATCTGTCTAAGTAATCCCGCCCTGTTTAAGTAAATAAAACCAGACGTGATAAGGATAGTTTTAACATGTGGTATGTGAAATACCGTTAAAATGTATTAAAATATTGAACGATTTTCCCATTATTAGGAAACAAAAGAATAATCAAATAAACTCATTATACTGTAATATAACGTTTGACCTGTGAAAGAAGGTACGTAGCGTTTGTTTTTCCTGATTGCAAGAAAGAATGATTCAAATACTAGCATTATGAATAAAAGGGCACTCAGGTTTTTCACAGACGTTATATTATCCTATTCCTTTAGTTATAGGGAGAAATAGAATAGTTTTATCACTTGTGTTTATATAAAAATTAAGCTTAAGATGCTCACAGGTCAATTCGTGAATCAAGCACCCGGTATAGAATAGCTAACGCCCTCAGCATGTAACGATCAAAACCTTAGAACTTAAGGGAAAAAGAAATTGTCGTTTACCGGGTTCCATCGCCTAATTTGGATACAAACGGAAAACAAAGGGAGAGGGTGTGTAAGATTCGAATACACTCTTTTAAGGAATAGCAAATTCGAGTTCCAGTCTGAAAGTCGAATAAAGGTGATCGGTACCATTCTATAAGCCCAGTGCCGTTGTGTATATTTGGCGGGAATTAAGGTTTTCTTTGTTTGATTTGTTTTTGATTTAATTCGGAAAGTTAAGGGAGTATCATGTGTTATTTTAGTGGGACATTTCGCGATTTTCAAACGGTTCGATTAAGTAATATAAATAGCTGTTTTTCGCGTTTTATTTATTTTTTTTTTGTTTAATATTTTATTAAGCTATTTATACGTATTTTTTTCAAAATTGGGTTTTAGATTTTTGGTTAAAATAACGACCGTGAAGAGCAATTATGGTAGTTTTTCGTAATTGTTATTAGTTTTAAGTTTCTCATTGTAAATAGTTCGTTTTTATTCTATTTATTTTGTTAATAAACTAAGTGTTTTGAGAAACTTGTTTTATTCAATCTAATTAAAACCTTCACGCGAATAAACTCGCGGGCGCACTGTTGCGAGATCTACAAAACAAGAGGTATCTACCGACCAACTAATTAGCAGCCTTTCCTGAGTTCTGAAGATCTGAGTCATGGTTGTGGTAAGCTTTAATAACCGTAGTGTTTGGTACTAAAGCAGCAAGAGAGAAGTTGAACGACCAGACTTCCAGAGTGTCTTTATTACTGTGAAATTTTAATTGTAGATTATTAAAATAGTTACTAATTTATATGGGACAAAAATGATTATAGATAAGATAATTAACGCTACCTCAATATGTCCCATTAGTACCAATTTTGAACAAAGTCGAGAAATGTTAAATTTTTAGTTTGCCATATTGGATCCGCCATTGAATTTTTTAAGAGGAATTTTAAATTCGTAATTTACACCCTCAAAAAATCCCCTTATGTCAATTTTGGACAAAATCGATGTTAACTTTTTAGTCCACCATATTCGATCCGCTATATTGAATTTTTTGAAAATAATTTTAAATTCATAATCTACTTCCTCAAAAACTCTCTCTATACCAATTTTGGACATAAATCTAGTGACGTAAAATTTTTACGATCCCGAAAACTTACCCGTACCAATTTTGTAGAAAACCGGACAAAATTAATTTTTGCATAAACAATTTAACGTAACTCAGTAACAAAACAACCTTTTTGAATTTTTTTTGCAATAAATACTTTTCGTTTTTTTTTTGTAGTAACTAACACAATGAAAAGCTCCACAATTAGCTCAAATTGTAGGTTTTCTCACTACCCATATCTTATTATTTTAACCCTTTTTGTCTATAATCAATACTTGAGCTTCTAAAATTTAAAAACCATCTTTTGACATCTTCCGTCATAGTTAATTATTAAACATTATCAATCGTCGTCAATTGTCATAGTAAGTATTGTATTTGACTTCTCTGTAACCTTTAGTAGGGTTACCTTTGACACAAATATGTCTGAAATACATTGGGTCAACTTTTTAATGATTGTAATTATATCTTGACTTAACAATTATAATTAATGTTACAAAATCTCCCGCAAAAACAGATCTATTCAGATCCTATTGTGCAAAAACATTTTCTACAATCGTAGTTTTATTGGAAAATTATATAAAAATAATCGAAGACTGAAAAAAAAAACAGAACACATTTTATGATTTTTTTAGTAGTTCAGAAACTGTGTCATACTGTTAACTCTCATGCTGAAAAACCCTAAATCAAACAGTAGACTGTGAATAACGAATGTCAATTACTCTTTTTATTATTTTAATAGCATACAGTAAAATCACGTAACTGAACCAAAAATGCGCAAAGAAAAAATAAACAAAAACTATCCAAACCATTTCGGTAATTAAAAAAGTATTTAAAATTTTTATATGCCATTTTTGGCAAAAATTAGTTCTGTGCTTCGCAAATATGCTTCCGTTATTGCAATATCCCATCAAAACAAGCATCGAATACCGGCTAGTGTAAACAGTGAAATTGAATAGGCTCGTTAGGACTGAAAAAAAGTATAATTGTAAAATAAAAGTTTTAAATTACGATAACGAAATAAAATCTAGTTTCACTATTAAAAAAGCAGTTGACAGCTTAAAATTTCCATAATTAGAAATACGAGTTAATGGCTATTAATACCGTATTCTCCGTACTCCTAACAGAGTTATTATTTTATTTTTTGATGACTTGAAACATCCTCGGTTGGTATCGATTAGGCAAGGAGACGAGATATTTCTGAAAAAGATATGTATTTAACGACCCCGAAAACCAAATAACGAAGAATTATCCGCGAATTCGTGGGATTAATTGTACTCTCAGGCACCATATTCAAGGCGTCATCTTGATTTTTTTAAATATGGCTTCTAAAAGCTTGGAAAAATTTCATTTCTCTTTAGCTTTTATGGAGGTTAGAAGGTAGTTTTATTGCTATGAGTTCAAAAACTGGAATAACGGAAAAAATATATATCGAACATTCTGGAAGTTTACTACTACTACTACTACTACTCCATGGCTTACAACCCTGGGTGGGTCTTTGCCGACTTCACAATACTCCTCCATTGCTGCCTGTCTGCCATGGCATCTAGCGGGTTATCAATATTCATTGCCTTTAGATCTTTAGCAATATTGTCTTTCTATCGGAGGTGAGGGCGTCCCAGTGGTCTTTTTTTTTTACCGGTGCTTCTTCCCACGCGAGTTTGCCTGTGCGACTATCTGGTAGTCTTCTTACGTGTCCCGCATCCACTGTTGGGCCATATATTTTTCTAAGAATTTTTCTTTCGAAAACTCGGAGCCGTTCTTCATTTGTTACCGTTAGTGTCCAAGCTTCGCACCCATACATCACTACAGGTCTTATTATTGTTTTGTATATGTTTATCTTGGTACGTCTTGTTGTTAACTTGGATTTTAGGAGGTCTTGTACTGCGTATAGACACCTATTACCTGCTTGGATTCTACAGTTAATTTCTGTCGTCCCGTCAGTGTTTTCAGTAAGCATCGTTCCCAGATATTTGAACTCTTTGACGCGTTCAAAGTTATAGTCCCCCATTGTGGTGTTTTGGCCTAGTCTGCCTCTGTGTTGGTTGTTTCTAGTGGAATACAGATATTTAATTTTCTCTTCGTTAATTTTAAGCCCAATGCTACTCGCACTTTTTTCGAAGTTATTGAAGGTCGTCTTGATATCCAGCGTGCTGTTTTCCACAATGTCTATATCATCTGCAAAAGCCAAAAGTAAGTTGGGACCGTTATGATAAAACATCGTTGTTGGTGATTAAATTTTCGCCTTTCTGCTGACGTATTCTAGAGCTACATTAAAAAGCAACAGGGATATAGCGTCACCCTGTTTGAGACCGTCATTTTTATTGAACACTTCTGAAAGGTCTTGTCTAATTCTCACTTTGCTCTTTGAGCCTCTAACGTACACCTGGGTTAGTCTGATTAATTTCTTTGGGAAGCCAAGTTCTTCCATTGCTTGCCACAATTTAACTCTATGGATGGTGTCGTACGCCTGTTTAAAATCCATAAATAGTTGATGCAGGTGTCGATTGAATTCCCAGCATTTTTCCATTAACTGTCTAATGGTAAATATTTGATCTACGGTGGAGCGACCGCCCCTAAAACCACACTGATAGTCCCCTATAGTTTCCTCTGCATAGGGTTTAAGTTTTCCTAAGAGTATAATTGCGAGTACTTTATAGCCCGTATTAAGCAGAGTAATACCTCGATAGTTGGCACATTTCTTCTTGTCACCTTTCTTATGTATGTGGACGATAACCCCTTCTTTCCATTCATTTGGTATTTCTTCTGTGAGCCATACAGCTACTATAAGATGGTGAGTGATTCGATAGAGGGCTTTTCCACCATATTTTAGGCATTCGGGGGGAATATTGTCACTTCCAGGCGCCTTGTTATTTTTAAGTTTAGTTATGGCTCTTTGGACTTCTTCGTATGTTAGTAAAGGATCTGGAATTTCAGCTGTTTGTACTGTGCTTGTGAGAGTGTTGTCGTTGTTATCCGGGTTCAGTAGTTGATGGAAATGTTCACGCCATGTGTTTATGACCTTTGTACATTCCGTTATAAGCTGTCCATTGTCTGTTCTTCTGTCTGGAAGTTGACGCCATGTTAAAACTGATAGAAATTACCTGCAATTTACATTCAGACAGTTTTAGATAAGGCAAAAGAAAATGGAATACAAATGGAGACATTGAATTAATGATAAGGAAACTAAATAAAATAACGCTGACATCGGCTTCATAAAAGTGCTAAGTGAACAAGTAAACATACAATAATAAAATGTAATGCAAGATAATTTATTTTTTACTTTTTAATGAAGTTTTATGAAGTAACTTTTATATATCATCCTGTACATTATGGATAGATATTTATTTAAAAAATAAATCTTTCAAACTAAAATTATAATATGCGGCAAACCCTGTATATGTAACGCTTCAGCAAATAAAGATATTCTTTCTTTGTAAAGTTTACACTCAATAAAGTTAGATAGCTCAATTCGTTGCAACATTCTTGTTTAGTACCAACCTATCTAACTTTAAAAAGTCTGACACAAGGGAAAAATTACATGCATAAAACTGAGCAAGGTAGCAAGAACGATTTGCAATTTACATCCGTTTTTTGTTTCTCTCGGACGGGTTTAGTGCGAATTATAATGTTTTGCAGGAGCTTCGTTTGTGGAAGGTTTTTTGCTTTCTCAGGAGAAATGTACATCATTCAGGTATTCAAATATGAAAAGATGATGTCTGTATCTCATTAATATTGACTTTAACAATAAGTCGTTATTATAAGTAGTCAAGAAAATTGCTGGAAATTATTTTGGAGTTTCTCATTGCTCTTATGTAAAGTACAGCGATGAGATTTGTTAGTAAAATAGGGTTACTTGAGTTAAATACACTGTTCTGCATGATAATCCCCCCACCAAACTAATGTGTTATTTCGATAATTTCTACATATGTAACCCTTACACTGACCTATACGTTCTCGTATCACGTAGCAAAATCTAGAGAATAAGTTTTGATTGATTGCAAGGCAGGTTTAAGGATGTACCTATGCGATATATAGGTTTGCCGGGATGCGACGTTGCCAATTTTACGTTTTTCTAATTTTAGGGAAATTGTTCACAATCTAGCAACACCGACGGAGGATCAGTATTCGATATACTAGTGGTGTGCAAAGAACTAGCGAATAGTAGTAGCGTTGTAGTAATGCTATTATCTCCACCTATAAACGATGTCATCGCGATCCTGTGTGAAATAACCTAACAGTTTCTATTGTATACGTGGTGAAGTGATAGTGAAAGCTCAACGACAGACTTTCATCCCACTTGTAAGAAAAACCTACGAGTTATATTTTGGATGAAAAATTTGGCGATCAAGACAAAATTTGGGCTCCCAAATTTTGCTGCCACACTTGCTCAAGAACCTTAACAGGATAGCTAGTGGTTACTAACAAATCTAAGAAATTTGGAGTGCCAGTGATTTGGCAGGAACCTCAGAATCATGTGGATGATTGCTACTTTCGCTTAACGAAAATCTTGGGGTTTTCTAATGCAAGCAAATATAAAATTGAATATCCCAATATCCTCTCAGCTCTGACACCAGATCCTCATGAGGCTCTTAGCATACCTCTCCCTAAGCCTTCAGAAAAATATGAAATCGACTCGGAATCAGATGAACTTGATGATTTTGAACCAAAGGTCGGTCCGAGTTTTCAAGAGAAAGACGATTAAGAATGCAGTAGGAGTAAACAGTCCCGTATCTCAGGAAAAGCTCAACGGTCTTTCTCGTGATTTGAATCTTCCGACAACAAAGTTACAGCTGCTTAATTATCTTTCATAGCAGTGAAATCTCTTACAAAAAGAAATAAAAATGTCTTCGTTTTGAAAAATACAATCTACGCTGGCAGTATTTTTCTTAATGAAAAATTAGTTTACTGTCATGATATTTCATGTTTGAGCAACGAACTTGGCCTTTCCGATAAACCTGCCGAGTGGCAACTGTTTATTGATTCATCGTCGACAAGTCCAAAGGTAGTTTTATTGTTTAATGCAAATGAACAACCATCTATTTCCTTACGTCACGCTGTAAATATGAAAGAAACGTACGAGAACATGCGTATATTACTTCAAAGCATAAAATACCAAAATTTTAAATGGGATATCTGTGCTGCTCTAAGAGTTATTGCACTACTTACGGGACTGCAGAGCGGCTACACCAAATAGTGTTGTTTTTTATGCAAATCGGACAGCAGAGCCAAAAACCAACATTATATCGTTAAACAATGGCCGTTATTTGAAAATAGTGTGTCCGGTTTGCAAAATCCTCTTAATGAACCCTTAGTGGAGCAACAGAAAATTTATTTACCTCCCCTGCACATAAAACGGGGATTATAAAATATTTTGGTAAAGCCCTAAATAGAGAAGAAAACGATTTTCTTTGTTTGAGACGAAAATTCATGTATATAAGTACGGCCATATTTCATGGCTTCATGTAATCAAATAAGAAATCGAGGGGAATCTCACTAAAAAATATAGATAACTTTAGTTGAACTGAAACAAATTAGAAATTTCTTATATCTGGGTATTTTTGAAATAAATAACTTTTTTTTTAGAAATATTTAGACAGTTCCACACTTTTTTCCATACTGTGTATTAAATTTAATAACACAAATACATCTTTCTATGCTTTATCTATTTATTTTTTTACAAAAAACTTTCATATTATGTTTTATAACGTTTCACTTCCATCACGATTATTACTTGGCTGAAATTAGTTAGCTGATAGATGAATGTTTTAGTAACTTTGACAGGATAATAAATCTTTTTACCGCGAAAATGAAATTTTTAAGAAGTTTGATATGAACATTTTTAACTTTTTATTTCTTATTATTACTAAAAAAATATATATACGTTTTTTATTTTTTGAATGGTACTTATATAATATTAACTTTATACATATTTTTAAAGAATTAAAAATCACATATTATCTTTTCATGAGATTTGTTGAAGTCATATAATGTACAGTTTTTTTATACAGGGTGATTCAAAAATCGATCACGAAACTTAAGGGGGTGATTCTACTTGACAAAATAAGGGTAGAGCTTCATATAATTTTTTTTCAAAATGTCATTCGTTTTCGAGTTACAAGCCGTCCAAGTTCAAGTTTTTATTTTTTGTTTTTTGAATTACTCGCTTACAGGAAAATCGATTTGACTAATATTTGAAAGATAGGCTAAGTCTTCTACGCTTCATCATTTTAGTAACAATTCACATTGATTGTTTGCCGCTAGAGGGCACTTTACCTACATTGAAAATTGTTTTTTTGTCATAATTTTTTAGTGTTGACAGCTACAGTAGTTTTTGGCATAATTTCTGAAAGAATGATGCCAGGCCTTTAAAAAAGGTGCTCCTTATTTACATCGCTAAACCCAACGATTTAGACGTAAATCACCCTTAAAAATTAAGTGGTAAATTTACTTTTCTCATTTCATTACCACCAGCTACCAGGTAAATAGCTATCAAAGTATACTAGAGCTGTCAGTTTAACATCAAATAAATTCGCTTTTTAAACTATTTAATTTATAATCTTAAAATAACTAATAATGGCTAATCACCAATATTCAAATATCGAATATTGTGATATCCATTTTTGTTATGGAAAAGCAAATGGTAATGCAGAGTTGGCAAGAAGATATTATATGGAGAGTTATCCGGAAAGAAATATCCCTCATGCTCAAACATTTTCCAGTGTGCACAGGAGGCTTGCGGAATGTGGTTCCTTTAAAAGTTATAATGGAAATAGGGGAAGACCTAGAACTGCTAGAAACGTGCAACAAGAAGAAAGAGTGCTTGAAATTATTGAAGATAATCCAGGTATTAGTACTAGAAAAATTGGGAATGAAGTGCGGCTCTGTCAGGCTAGTTCATGGAGGATACTAAGAGAAGAACAACTCTACCCGTTTCATTCAAAAAAGGTGCAGGCTCTTTATGACGATGATCGGCCGAGACGGTTGGAAATGTGCAATCAGATCCTAGCTAAGTATGAACACGATAATCGATTAATTGGCGTCATATTATTCACTGACGAAGCTGGTTTCACTCGTGATGGCATAACAAATCTACACAACATCCACACATATGCTTACGAGAACCCAAACAATGTGGTAGAAACGAAACATCAGCGTAGATTTTCACTAAATGTGTGGGCAGGGATAATAGGAGATTACCTTATTGGTCCTCATTTCTTTGATGGCCCATTAACTGGTGACGTATACTTAGATTTTATCCAAAATCGTCTCCCATTGTATCTGGAAGATGTGCCATTGGAAGTAAGGGCCAACATATGGATCCTCCAAGACGGAGCTCCGCCCCACTTTAGTATACGTGTCCGACAGTATTTGAATGCAACGTATCCTGAGCGATGGATAGGACGAAGTGGACCATTGGCACGGGCAGCGAGGTCACCAGACCTTAATCCTATGGATTTTTTCTTTTGGGGTCATTTGAAACAATTGGTGTACGATATTCCAGTAATCAACGTCGAGGATCTTCGCTTCAGGATAATCGAAAAGTGCCAAATTATTAAAGAAACACCAGAAATTTATCATCGAGTTAGGCGACATTTTTTGAAAAGTGTTAGGAAATGTATTGAAGAAAATGGGGGATATTTTGAGAATCTTTTTTAGTTTGTTTAGTACTGTTTCATTAATTTTTATCAATTAAATGTATATCGCAATAATCCATAATATGAATATTTACTGATTAGCCATTATTAGTTATTTTAAGATTATAAATTAAATAGTTTAAAAAGCGAATTTATTTGATGTTAAACTGACAGCTCTAGTATACTTTGATAGCTATTTACCTGGTAGCTGGTGGTAATGAAATGAGAAAAGTAAATTTACCACTTAATTTTTAAGGGTGATTTACGTCTAAATCGTTGGGTTTAGCGATGTAAATAAAGAGCACCTTTTTTAAAGGCCTGGCATCAGTCTTTCAGAAATTAAGCCAAAAACTACTGTAGCTGTCAACACTAAAAAATTATGGCAAAAAAACAATTTTCAATGTAGGTAAAGTGCCCTCTAGCGGCAAACAATCAATGTGAATTTTTACTAAAATGATGAAGCGCAGAAGACTTAGCCTATCTTTCAAATATTAGTCAAATCGGTTTTCCTGTAAGCGAGTAATTCAAAAAAAAAAAAAATAAAAACTTGAACTTGGACGGCTTGTAACTCGAAAACGAATGACATTTTGAAAAAAAATTATATGAAGCTCTACCCTTATTTTGTCAAGTAGAATCACCCTCTTAAGTTTCGTGATCGATTTTTGAATAACCCTGTATATGGCATTATACCTAGAGGGTTCATTATAAGAAATGGAAAAAAACTCTAAATGTGAACTTTGTGAGATTTTTTCCATATTATCTTTTGCTAGATTGAAACTTATTTTCCCTCTAATTTCAAAAAATGTAAAATATTTAAACTTAAAGATATAACTTCAAATAATTTGAGTTTCCCTTGAAAAACAAAAAAAAAACAATTGTTCGAAGATGCGCCATTTCAGTTAATGACAATGTTTATTTTCGTGACGATCTGCTTACATTATCATTAATAAAGATAAATTTTAATAGACATTAAATTTAATGCAAATTTAATGTCTATTCTACATTAAATTTAATGATTTTTTACCAAAAATCTAGTATAATTTACATTTACTTTGAATTTAAAGCCACTCATTCAAAAATCAGTTCATTGTACATTAAATTTGATTAAATAGCATCTTAAACTTCAATAAATTAACTAAAAAGATATTAGAACTTTCTGTACATTAAAATTAATTCACATATAACCTAATACTGGAGGAATTTGCATTATTATTCAATATACATTGCATGCGATTCCGAGAGATGGCGCAACTTGTATTGAACTTTTTGTTTAGTATGATATAAGTTGCTAAAAGGCTCAATTTTCTTATGAGTTCGAAACCGGTCCAGATGGTGGACACTACCTATGGAAAAATGTCCACCTTTTTCTGGTAGTTTCAGAATTTTGTTAACTCATATTAATGTACATAGTCACCTTAAAAAGTAATGATCAAACTTTAAAGTTAATGTATGTTTACATTAAAGTTAATGGAATAAATTAATTTAAATTATTAATTTTAATTCATTACATTAAATGCGTTTAATAAAGGTTTGTGAAATTTGCTTCAGGCATATTTACATTAAATTTAATGCATTTCCTTTTTACAGTGTATATAGAAAGCGGGAAAAACCAAGAAAATGCCCTTAATCTATATTTTCAATATTTTCCAGATATGCGTCAACTTTTTAAATATATGTTTAAAAGACTTGAAAAAAATTTGAAACTTTTGGAAGATTAGTAGACCGAAGCTACATGAATATTTTAAAGAAAATGATGAAATAAATGTTGTTAGATACGCGTAAGCCCAAATTCAGGTAAGACTGTCGTCAGTCATTATCGACACAGGTAAAAATTGATGAAAGTTAAATATTTTTAAAATTATACGAATTATAAACTTATTTTTAACAAGAAAAGCGAACGTCTATAGCTAAAATAGAAAAGGAAGTAGGGATTCCAAAAAGAAAGTCTCAAAACATACTGAAGAAGAACCACTATTTTCCTTATAGAGTAAATATGATGCAAGATCTATACTCTGGAAATCGTGAGAAAAGATGGCAGTTTTGCTATTGGTTTTTAAATAAATCTAATGTAATACCTACTTTTTAAAACAATGTTGTATGAAGCAGGAATTGCAGGTAATGGTATTTTAAACCGACCTATTGAACAGTACTAATCCTTATACAGTGCGAAAAGTTCAACAGAACAGATTTTCTTATAACCTAAGTTGATTTTCACTCATAAGCTTGTTTACCACATTTTTGAAGAAAATCCCAATACTTTAAAAATTAATCTTATGAATTTATTGGATGATATGCATTCGTAGGACGACTTTTATGTTCAACAAGATGGAGCTCCTAGTCATAATGCCTAAACTGTAAGAATGTATTTAAACAGGAATTTCCTTGATAGGTGATTCGGTATGAATGGACCAATAAGGTGGCCACTACGCTCTTCGGACCTAAATCCACTGGAATTTTTTCTATGCAGATTTCTAGAAAATATTAGGAAACCATTATTACTCAAGAACAACTTCTTGAACTAATTTACAACGCGTTTAGAGAAGTAAGAAGCGTTCATATTCTTAACTCAGTAAGATCTGTAAGACAGTGTTGTCAAAGTGTATTAATAATAATAGAGGCCCTTTTGAGTTTCTTCCTGGCTAGATTTTTTTAAAAAGGATACAGCTGGTTATTTAGAATAAACTTTCCTTTTTTAAATACTATTTTGTAATTGTATTCTGTTGTCATTAAATAAGTTTTAAATGTACCTGTTAAATTTGAATATAAGTATCATAACACTTTCTTTTCTTTTTTATTCCGATCTCACAACGATTTTTAAAGAATAAATAGCAAAATCCAGGTGGCCTGTTCATTTTAACATAGAGAATATTGTTATAAATATAACTAAAAGCTCTACTTTGTGGTTTAAAAATATATAGGGTGTTCTATTTGAAATAACCAAATTTGGAAGATTAACTTTTTAACTGTACCTCATATTCAAGTTATGATCACACTGTTAAATTACGCTTAAAAAATTATAAAAATCAGTTGTTTAAAATATCGTGATATATTTTCAAATAAGGACGTTATGAAGTACAGGGTGTCTCAAAAGAAAGTACACATTTGTTTTGCTTATTGCGTGAACGCAACTATTCCGAGCGGCGCGGGGGGTATGTCAATCGGTAGTCTGGCTCTTGGGAATTTAGTCGCTTGGAGCGTTTCTCGGGAGCGGATTGTGCTTTGTGCGTACGTGAGTTTTACAAAAACGGTAATTCGGCGACTGTAGCGCGTAGAAAATTCTGCAATTTTCGACATATTCGTCACTTAAATGATGCGCCAAGCACTCGGCTTATTGGAAAATGGGTCCAGAAGTTTGAAGAGACCGGTTCAACACTAGATAAACCAAAATCCGGGCGTCCGAGGTCTTCGAGAACGGTCAAAAACGTAGAGAGTGTTACTCAGTCTGTTCGTGACGACCCAAACGTTTCGATTCGTAAGCGTGCTGTTACTTTAAATGTGCATAGGTCATCATTATTCCGCATTTTACACAAAGATTTAAAGCTGAACCCCTATAAAATTCAGTTGGTGCAAGAATTGAAGCCTCAGGATGCTGGTCAGAGGCTTGACTTCGTAAACCAGATGACTGAACGCTTTTCAACGTTTACCAACATCTTCTTTTCAGATGAAACCAATTTTCATCTTAATGGTCATGTAAACAAGCAAAATTGCCGCTATTGGAGTGCAAACAATCCAAAACACAAACATCAGAAACCTCTACATTTGCCGAAAGTGACTGTATGGGCTGCGATGTCGGCGCGAGGAATTATCGGCCCGTACTTTTTTGAAGATGAAAGGGAACGCACAGTAACAGTGACTTCAGAGCGGTATGTGGAGATGTTAGACGACTTCTTCGTGCCTGAACTGCAAAATTTTCCTGGCTATAACCAAAGAACATGGTTCCAGCAAAACGGAGCAACTTCACACACGTCCAACATGTCTCTGCCACGAGTGCGTGAAATTTTTCCTGGCAAATTGATCTCAAAGAAAGGTGACATAAGTTGACCTCCACGCAGTCCTGATTTATCACCTATGGACTTTTTCCTATGGGGTTATGTAAAATCAAAAGTTTACGCCAACAAACCGACTTCCCTGGCACAATTAAAAGAAAATATCCGCAACGAAATGGCAGACATTACGGAGAATACCTGCCGAGCCGTCATGGGCAATTTTAGTGCTCGATTAAATGAATGCCGTGAGCGCAACGGATTACATTTGGACGATATCATTTTTAAAAAATAAATTCCCAAACAATGTATTTTAATATGTAATAAACATTTTTTCTATAAAGTCCTGACTTTTTTTTAAATCGATTTTTTAAATGTGAACTTTCTTTTGAGACACCCTGTATTATAAAAATTCTGAACTTTTGAATTTTACCATGTATCTTAAAAATAAAAGAAACTTTTTAAGTTCTGTTTGCATCATTCTTAGTTTCGCTAAAAAGGAGCTCGTGAGTGCTATATAAGTTTTTCTGCCAAAACATAAAAGTTTCGAATTTGGGATACCCCGTATACTGAAGTTTGTATCAAACCGCTGGGATCTTAGGGTGAGGTTACCTGTCTTTAGTTTGGAGGTGATATGACTTGACACTTATTCTTGATCTTTGTCTTAATCTTAACCTCAATTACCATGATTATTGCTAGTTTAAAGTCTGTTTTTCACCAATTTATAGTCTGCTTCTAGAAAGACGTTAGGTTGAAATATCTCGAAATTCTGACCTGCTGGAGCAATTCTACAGCTAGGTTTGGATTCAGGGTATCAGACTGCTTTCGAAGTATATATTGATATCCATACCATATCCCACGATCTTCAACTTGTTGTTCTTTATTATCTAAACAAGATGGTGATCCACTAGTAAGCAAAAAAATATGCTTATAACTGAAAAAAAAACTTCCAAAACACCTCGTATTTTATCACTTTGCTTTAAATAGTTCACGAGGAAATAAAATCTTACGAAGGAAATGAAACCAATCAGGCATAGCAAGAAAATAAAAAAAGCAGTTCAGCCGTAGATAGGGCAGGATAAGGGTGGATTTATGTCGCATGCTTCGATCGGCAGGCAAACACCCGTCAATCGTACAGAAAAAGCGCGATAGAAAGCGTTATTCTGCTGTCACCAACAAAGTTTCGGGCTTGAATTTCGGGCCACGGCTTTTGTCACTGGTCTATCTTTAGTCTTTTATAGGTTATAAAGATAAAGAGAATTTGCATATCAATAAAGATAGAAATTTTACGCCCCAGTATTCACTACAAGGTTTAAATTTAGACAACAGAGTACCTTTTTTTAAGACCTTTGTAAAACAAAAATGCGCATGCAAATAAACTTTTTTTAATTAGCGGAGTTAAAAAAACACTTAAACAAGCCAATTGCAATTTTACATGATTATGCAGGAAACTTTGTTACCTTCGTAATATTAGATATGCAAAATTGTATTTTACGACAAAATTTTCAATTTACAGTAGGTCGTATAAGGGGTTTCAAAAAGAAGACCAGACCCGAACCATAACCAAAAGAAAGCAAAATGAAAAAAGAGTGTTTTTTATTGTTGTAGCAAAAAAATAGGTTTATGGTGATCCGGTTAGTATACAGGTCTGGAAAATCCAAACCAGAAACTCGACGTTTCTTAAGTATGACAAAGAAATTAATATAATATTCATCAAATCAGAATGAGACAGTCGTAAGCATCGACATACGTATAAATTACCAGTTTGGTCCTCGGGTGAGGGGTAATATAATGCTGGCGCGGTGAAAGCGGGGGGCAGCATACGCCACGCCCTAGCACACAAGAGGATTCCAAGTTATTGGCTTTCATTCAGGCCGTCGAAGCGTAAGTACCGTGTTTCGCGCCAAAATTTTTGTTACAATGGTAGTTTACTCCACAGAACAAAAAGAGCAGATTATTAAGTGCTACTATTTTGGTAAATAATGGGGACATTTGCGCTTACGTGCGAAAATCACCTTGAACCTTGAAAATTTAGAATTTGAGACAACCGGTTGTCTAAAAATTTGTAAAAAATTCATTGATAATAATGAGGAGTAACCGGTTCCTCAAATTACTGAAGAACGAGCAAATCGGGAGACTGACGTTTGTAGTTAAGCAGAAATTAATTTTCCTTGCAATAGTACCGTAATTGCCGAAGAACTTGATATGAAGGCTCGAACAGTTCGGAATATTTTAAAGCGGAACAAATATCGCTATTACAAATTGAGAATAACTCAGAAAATTTTTCCGAAAGACCAGGAAATACGTACGGTGTTTTGTGAGGACATGATACCAAGGGCTAATAGGGATATAACCCCTGAAGTTTTGGCAAATACGCGAACCGTATTTTACAATAGACTGGGTTATTGTCTCGCTCAAAGGCCTGTTTGAACACCTCTTGTAGACTTTTAGGTGTTTATTTATTTACAATTACTGAACGTGTTACTTTTATTTTTTACCAGAATAAAAATTTATTTTCGAGAATGATTTTTAATTTTAAAGTGGTCTATTAGCTTATTTACTTAGTAATTACCATTGCGTTTCACTAGTATTTTATTACAATAAATGTTTATTTTCTAACAGAAATATCAATTTTCTTTACGCTCAATGGCCAACAAAAACTTTTTTTTTTGTGTTTCGACTATTTGATGTATTTAAAACAATAAATGTATCAAATAGTCATTAAATATTCCAAATTCCGTCGATTACGTTATTAGACGAAAAGTAACTACACTCTCCCATTCGTTTCAAGGTACTGCTCGTCTTCGTGTTGCACGGAAGTTAGCGGGGGTAATATTGGGCGTAGGCGTTCCCTACGATCTTCTGTCCCGAACTAACCTGACGGGCTTAGTGGGTTAGAATTTGAGAAAACGGCCAAAATAATTGAAAACGGACAATAAGTCTTGAGAGACAACGGGCTCATTAGAGGATGCATATTTATGGAAATATTGGAAACAATCTTGGCCACCATCCTCATTAATTATTCTTATCAACAACTGCAGTTTGCCGCAATCTTCTCTAATAGTTTCAAGACATGCATGTTTTTGCCTTGCAGAGACCGATTCAAGGCATTCAGTTTGTCAAATATATCGCACAAATATGCCAGTTTTAGTAAAAAATATGGTTCGGCAAAGTATCTGGAGTTTGCATGATCTTTCTCTTCCCGAAAAGTGTGAATTTTTTGATGTAATTCGAATGCACGGGACATTTTTACGTGAAAACTATGGTGAACTGCAGTAATATAGCAGGGCTGTGTTCAGCTTCTATGTCCCTACAAAGTTTTTTGAATAGTCTGGCTTTCAGCAGTCCAGTTTTTATGTAATTTACTACGTCTATGCCAATACCAAATTAAATTCACAGCCTAGATAGCATGCGATGATTTACTGTGAATAAGCGCTTACAATCCTCCATACCGGCAAGACATATCTGCGAACATAAGCAAATTTAGATTTCTTAAAAGAGAAAACAGGAATGCCTTGCGGTGCCCCTGTTTATTCTTTACCGATCCCCAGGGTACCATGGCGTACACTTTGAGAAACCTTTCTCTATTAAATCGATATTGAGGCATTAGAAAGCAGTATTTTATTGGCTTTTAACAAATTTTTCGGAAACCCCGACGAGCGTTAAATTTATTGTAACGTTGTTCATAAAAAGTTTTCTTAGAAATTCCCATTAGGTCTCATAATGTTGAATTTCATTATAATATGTAATCTTTAAAATTAAAATACATAAATAAAATGCAAGCTTGCCCTTATAAAACACAAAGTATGATATCTGCGTGGGTCAGCCTTGTTTTACTCTCATTTCATAATTTTTAGAAATAAAATACGTGCAGGAAATGTAGATTTATCTGCAGGGATGATATGCGTGGAGGTAAAACTTCCATAGTTTTACATCGTTTGAAATAACAAGTAATTTCCACATTGTTTTATAAATATATTTTAATAAAAAACAGTTCGTGGAGGCGAACTTTACGCGTGCTTTTCACCCACTTGAAATGAATATTCGCCAAGGAAAAAATATACCTGTCTCTTATTTCAGAGTTGGACACTTCAGGTACCTTTCCTGTAAATCAAGATATCTTGCACTGTTTGAACTGTTGAATGCATTTTTTGAAATAATTGTCTAAAGTATCTAAAAAATCGAGTTTTAGCTCTGGGAACTGACACCCGTCAAAATATTTGTTCGTTGAGTTTAGTGGCGACTCTGCTCCTGACTACTTTAGTCATGTCTAAGGTTGTTCATGGTCTGAGTTTGCGAGTTTATATCTGTTATACAACATTCCATTAAAATATATAGCTCTGTTGATAAGCTACACCCCTTTTGAGTCTCATTCCTCTATAATGAGGCACCTTAGGAAAATAAATCCTAGGGTTTATTTGACGCCTTCTATATACTGCCGAGAGTTTGACATATACTTACCACACGCCCTGTGTACCGATGAACAAGGAAAAATGATAAACAAAACATTGACAACTTTATATCTAAAACAGTTTTATGAGCTTTAAATTTCCATGGTAAATGTCAATCTTAATTTTTTAATATTTTAATATTAGGTACATTTGGAAAGCTAATAAAAAAGATTGAAGCTCAGCAAATGAGATTTTTTTTTAATTACCGTCCTGCGGTATAAAGATTTATTACATTGTCAAAGTAATTAAAACATTCATTCATCAACCGACTTGATTTTGCTCCCGTTGCGGAAATTGAAGATGATGGAAAAAAAATCTGTTTTGGTATACATATTGGATAAATTAGAAATTAAGTTCTAAAATCTAGATATAAAAAATATGAGGAAATATTAAATTACTTTTTTACTAATTAAATTAATATTTAATTATTTTTAAAGGACTTCGCAATACTTCGTATATATATATATATATATATATATATATATATATATATATATATATATATATATATATATATATATATCTTAAACCAAAAACTTATAATTTTGTCTTTAACGTCCAGTAACTACTTTTATTTTCTATAAAAAGCACATGTATCTGATTTCGTTTAGAATTTCTCGCTTTACATACATTCTTCAGTAAACTCTTCTTTAATTTTCCTTATTCACTTCGAATTTCTTTATATTTTTTTATATCGATTTTGTCCTTATTTTCAGTTATTTTCTGTGTATGTTGCTCTCGGTTCGTGCTAGCTCTACTGATGAGACCATTAGATGGTCGAAACTAGTATGGAGAGAGAACCAGAGTGGAATTCGCAGAGAATAAGCTACCTAACTTAACAATGATAACTCATCGTTATAATTCTTCTATAAGGACTCATCAAAATAATATTTATATAAGAAAACATCAAAACTCCACTAGTCCTTTATTACACTACTCTAAACTTTAAAATTTTAAGCTTGTTGCCGAAGGAAAATCCATGTTGACGAATCAGGTCCATACTTAAAATAAAACCATCTTCTACGTCGACGACTAACACGAAATGGTTTAATTTTAGCCTTCCAAGTTGAAACTTCACTTGAATTTCTCCAATCACATCGGCTGCCTCACCAGTTACAGTTTTCAATATTATGTTCTGGACAAGCGTTGGATTTTAAATTTATCAACAAGGTTTGACTTAATCAGAGATACTGCTGCACAGTTATGGCAATAGCCATAACATTAACTTTTCCTTCAGTTATAAGACGGTCGACATTTTTTCTTAGGTAATAAATGGAAACAATTCTGGGAGCCTTCCTGATATTGGTCAAGATCCGCCCCTTAATGTTGACTAATTGTAGTTTTTCTGGGTCTCCTCTGTGCGGTCTCTGGATGGTAAACGAGACGTCAGTCGCACTCGACTGTCCTTTTCCATGTATCCAATTTGTTCACATTTATAGCACTGGATCTTCTTAGTTATTTGCGATAAGATTTTCTCCGTTGTTTGGTTCAATTAATCCTTGTTTTCTTTTATTGTAACAGCTCTTATTTTTGGCCTTGATTTATGATAAACTTCTACAATATATACAATAACCAAACTTGCTTTCACACAGCATACGTTGTATATCTTGATCTCTAATACCATCAACAAAATAATGAGTTTAAAGTTCTTCTCGAAATTATTCCGTAGCTCCTGGATAAGCCAGATGAACATGGAGTTTGACATCAGTTTCATATACTAGTAAACTTTCTTAATTTCTCTAATATCTTGACTTGAACTGTTACTGATATAACTAATGCTAATGTTGATCTCCGAATCTTCTTCCCAATGCAGCCCTAAGGATTTTATAGTATTTTGTTGGGTTATAGTACAATTACTAATGCAGTAAAGATTTCTTCGGAGTCCCGGTTATTTGCAGTGGCGGCAGCCTCAAATTGGCGTTTGTATATTACCCAAGATGTTTGGCTGTCGTTAGTTGGTGGTTTAATGTTTTGTCCGGTGGTTATTACGTTACCAAGAGGACCATGCTTCTTTATTTTTTTGTCTGAAGGTCCCTCATTTTAGATTCTATAATATCTACTTCTTGACGCATAATTGAATCGATACTCTTTACTATTGACTCAATACTATTTTCTTTTTGGCATTCACAATTTCTTTTACATCTTGTCTCACTTCTCCTATGTCTTGTCATACATTTACTTTTCGGCGTACTTCTCCTATGTCTTGTCGCATTTCGCCTATTTCTTTCCTTAACTTTTGGGCTTATCCCAGTATACGTTGAATGAATTTTTGCTGTTCTTATGCACTAACTTCTTTTATCCATTTGTAAAGTTGATCTATATCTTTAATGCAACGTTCTTTTTCTTCTTCTTCCTGTTTTTTCTTGAGACGAAGGTTCTTCTTCTCTTAGACGTCATTCTTTTTCACCTTGTTTTTCTTTCAGATTACATTATTTTTCGTTTAGGCGACGGTCATTTTCCTTCTGTTTTTATTTTTGGCGCCGTTCTTCTTCTTCTTGTTTGTCTTTAAGGCGATTCTCTTCTATAAATTCCGTAAAATCTGTCAATGTTTTATTTATTTGCTCCATTTTGGCTCTTTGCTGTCTAGTATTTACCATAGAAACTTCTATAATGTTGTTGAAAATGCGGTCTTGAACTTCTTTCTTGATGAAAATCTCATAGTGAACTTTGTCAAAAGGTCAGTTTTAAGCTTTTTTGTTGATTACAAATTCCATAGTGCAGTCAGTTTTTCGCTATCTTTTCTACCGAAAATTCGGTTCCAAGCTTTTTATTGATGATAGATTCTAAGATGAAGTGAGTTTTCCACTATCTCATATAATTTACAGATAGAATGTTCTAGAATTTTGTCAAAAATTCGGTTTTACGCTTCATTTTTAATTCGATGATAAAGTTCGTTTTTTTTTTGAGTTTCAAAATATAACGGTCTAGAACTTTACTGAAATTTTATATTCTTATTTAGTAACAAATTCAACAGTGAAATTCGGTGAAATCTTCACTTCTGACCTCAATTGTTACTATTTTGTCTTTTTACTTTCTCACTGGGTTCGAATAAAATACTACACTTTTCACTAAATTAGTTCAAATACTGTATTAACTACTTCTTAACACTTTTACAGCTAAATCACAACTAACTTTTCTTATCTCCTATCCGTATTTAAATTCCTATAAAATCTACTAGAATACACAAGAATACAAATCATAAAGACTAAAGAATGATGACTCATCCATAAAATATTTCTATAGGGACTCATGAAACAATATTTTTATAAGAATGCAATTAAAACTCTACTAGCTCCTCGTTGCAATATTAGGAAGTCAGGTCCTGGTCTCATTTTTTTTTCACTGAACTAAAAAGTAAAATCTACAATAAATACGTATAGGCTATATTTTAGCATTAAATAAAACCTTGAAATTGAAACGGCACAAATCAAGCATGGTAACGAAATAAGAAAAGGGACAGTTATCCGTAAATAGGGCAAAATAAGGGTGGATTTCTGTCTCATGCTTCGATCGACGGGGTAACGCACGTCAATCCAGCAGCAAAAGCGCGATAAAAAATCCTTTTTGTTGCTGTCACCGACAAAGTTTTGTCTTGATTTTCAGGAAATTGTTTTTAAATGTCATGGGACAATACTGAATTTTATCCCCAGAGCAAGAAAACTAATAAATTGTTTATAAATCGATTTAAGGAAATATATAATGTATTATATCTAAAAATGGGTTTTTATAGAAATAGATGCACAATGGGATAGAATAATGGTTCATTCATATTTTATCGCAATACGACGTGGCGGCGACGTTATTATTGATTTCTAAAAATAATGTAAAACAGTATAACAGCTATTAATCAAGTTTTCTTCTAGGCTCGAAATTTCGAATCTTTTAGGCCGATTGTCTGAACGAAAATAGATCCGCACCATGCTCTATTTTTTCCGAATTCTAAATAGATGTCTAAACATGTATAAATTTATTCAAATCAGGCAATTTTATTATTACTAAAAACTCTTTTCATAAAATATATTTCTCCTTTCCAAAATAATTTGTTAAGAAATTCTTAACGAAAATTACCTATCAATAGCTAAATTTGGCCACAATTAAGCTTGGTTTTCTAATTGTATGATAAGTAATTGAGAAACGGATTAAATATAGTTACAAATTTTTATAAAAATAAATTCACAGTGCCAGAATTAGAGTAAAAGAAGGTAATGGGGGTCATTTAAGCAATAATTCAAATAAAAGCTTATTTTAAAATAAAATCTTTTTTTAACCACCTAATAATACTTTACTTATTCATCTCTCAAATGAGATCAATTTTAGTCAATTTGATAGTCAATTTTATAAATGATAACAATTTAGAAAGACAATGGTGTCACCCTGTGAGCAACCAGAGCCAAATTCAGCAGGTTTCCCACTCAGTCCAGTTCGCCTGAGTTCATAGCCCACATGAAGTAAATCTGAATCATATCTCGTCGTTTCATCTGAATTCATCATCTTCATCATCCTGGTATAGTTCATTAGTACTAACGTCTAATACATAAGTATCGTTTGATTCTTGAAACACTTGTCTCTTTTCCTTTCAGGGCCCTCTCTCTCTGTAACTTAGTCTTCTTTCCTTGGCCCTTACCTTTCCATTTATTTTTTTTTCTTTCCCTTTTCCTTTGTCGTGTTAAGATTTTTTATTTCCTTATTTTATTTTTCTACCAAGTTTTGTTTGATTGGCGTTGAAGTTAAAACTGTAGCCTGCTGTTTCTTTCGGCCCTGTCTTGAGAACAGGTGCTTTTCCTGGCAATTTAATTCAATCACGGAATATAGATACCTTATCTGACATCTCTTTAGTGTTGTGACAATATCTGATTCAGCAAATGGTGGGTCTACTTGTTTTCATGTGCCAGGAACCGGTAAGTCTACTTCTTTTGAGGGTGTGCTACCAGCTAAAATAGATTTTATCAAAATTTTGACCTGTAATAGGCATTATTAAATTCTTTCTTCACCATATTGCGTAGCATCAAAATAAGATTATCTTTTTTGCGAACAAACCACATTCCTATTTGTATGCCGTTTTTAGCGATCCAAGAAAAGAAACATCTGGGGGCTGCATTTTATGAGACGTGTGTGATGCCAAAAATATCATATGGATATGGTTGCGTTTGAAATATTCGTAGACAGGAAGAGAAATGCGAATAACAAGGAATCAGCAATGCAGCTTTCATCGGATGAATCGTGTCCAGCTCAAAGGGACCATATTTTCTACCGCAGTCAAGACAAAAGCCTCATGTTACTCTAACACTATACTAGAGAAAATGGGCAGCTTATTTTCGTTTAGTAGGTACCTCTCTCCTGCACAAATTTTTACCTGTTTTCTAGCAATATTTCTATTAGTAATTTTGTTTGCTACTATGGTAATGCTGGTGAGTTCTGTTTGAGTTACACTAGCATATTGGTCATTGCCCCGCTAATATTCATGATAGTAGAATTAGAATAGCAATTTGAGAATACAAAGTCAGTCTTTTTGTAGCTCTGTTAGTTTGCCTTGTTTCCCGTAAATACATCCTAGTTGGGCCATCCTGTACATTCTTCTGTGATTTCAATCAAAAGCTTTTTGTCTACTCATATATCTTTCGTTATATGAAGAACATTTGAAGTAAAAGTAAAGCCATTGAAAACATTAAAATTGAATCTAAATATTCCTTTATTGTTCTATTCAATTCTCTAGCATCTATCGTTCGACTAGTTACAGAAAAAATATACCAATAACTTTACTTCTAAATGTCAAGAAAGAGGCGCCCCATTTAATGTTTTCTAACACCGAATTTCAAATAATAAAAAAATCCAAATCGAAAAGAATTTTGAATTCCAAAAAATTACATTAAAATTAACAGAAGTTTGCCAAATTGTGAACAAGACTAGTCATAAACTTACTCAGTAGATGGTGATCGTGTACGACCTTTCTGTCGGGAATGTCTATTGTATCGACGCAACTGCTACAAAGTTCCGGCAAAGAATAAGGTTTGTCCCAACTTTCGTACCGAGTCAAATAAATTTTAGTAGTTTTCAAAATCAGCCAGGAGTTATAGAGAGGCGCGATAGACAAACTTTCTTTTAAACCAGGTTTTATTAACTTGACAGTCAAGTTATTGTACTTTTATATTTACGAATTGTATAGTTAAATAACAGATTTCCTGTCAACGAATAAATATTTTTAACTTCATTGTTGATGTTGCGTAAATAGAAACCATCCGGAGCACCTGTTTTAAAACAATTTTCTTAAGATAACCTATTTCTGATATAACCCTCGATATACCTGTGCACTTAAATTATTTCACCTGTCCGGATGTGACAAATATATGAAATAAAATATAACGTTACACTGAAAAATAAATTGCTTCTGGGATAACGTGTTTTAGATTTTCTATTTGAACACAATTTTTCTGTGTAATAGCTTTTTAAAAAGAAATGAAACGTATAAAGGATTCGATTTTTCAGTTTTTAATTTAAAGTTTTCAAAAAAAAGTTGATGCTGGTAGCCGTTACCATGTGGTAGTTAATCATCTTCGGGAAATATTTAAAAAGAAACTACTATGTTTTATACCACTAAATTTATTAAGAAAACAGTCAATGCGGTTTCAACTCACAGAGTCATTTTTAAACTGAATTACAAAGGTAGATTAAGTATTCAATACAGAAACATGAGAAAATTTAACAATAAATAAAAAATACCTCAGAAATTACATTATTACAAAGGGAGGTACTACTTTTTGGGAACTAATTATTATTTGGCGACAACAAATAACGGGAAAAACCCAAGTTCTGTCTGGTTATTAAGCAAATTTACATTTTTATATTTACTATGTTTATATGTTTCTAAAGATTCAAGAATACTTAACTTTTGGCCCTTTGTTGAATAATGTAATATGTCAGTGTTGCCTAAACTGTGGTTGTGTTCTAAGCAATGGTTGACAAAGCTCGAGTCTGTTTTTTGTAGTCTATATGATCGGTGGTGTTCTGAAAAGCGAGTTTTAAAGCTTCCACCACTTTGTCCAATATACACACTCTGAACATTTTAACTTATAAACTCCTGATTTATCAAATTTATTAATTTTATCTTTAGCATTGTAAAGGATAGTGGACAGATTGTGTTGAGATTTAAAGGCTACTTTTATGTTATGTTTGGAAAGAGTATTAGCTATGTTTTATGATAGGGTACCACAGTATGACAAAGATATATAAGATAAACTATCTTTATCATTTATTATTTTAGGATATATTTAATTAAAAGCTAGTTGTTTTTGTTTGTTAGTTATTAATTTCTTTATGGTTTGTTGGGAGAAATTGTTTGATATTCAGTGGGAGAAATTATTTGATATTCAATGATACATAGAGCATTATTTTTGCCTCTCTCTGAAGAAGATCTTCAAGAGGAACTAAATATCATTGAAAGGATTGCAATATCAAACAATTTCCCCCAACAAACCATAAAGAAATGAATAACTAAAAAACAAAAACAACTAGCTTTTAATTCAATATATCCCAAAATAAAAAGTGATAAAGATAGTTCATCTTACCCTATCAGAAAACATAGCTAATACTCTTTCCAAACATAACATAAAAGTAGCCTTCAAGTCTCAACACAATCTGTCCACTGTCCTTCACAATGCAAAAAATAAAATTTATAAATTTGATAAATCAGGAGTTTATAAGTTAAAATGTTCAGAGTGTGATAGCTTGTATATTGGACAAAGTGATAGAAGCTTTAAAACTCGCTTTTCAGAGCACCACCGATCATATAGACTACAAAAAACAGACTCGAGCTTTGCCAACCATTGCTTAGAACACAACCATAGTTTTTCTGATTTAGGCAACACTGACATATTACATTATTCAACAAAGGGCCAAAAGTTAAATATTCTTGAATCTTTAGAAATATATCAACATAGTAAAAATAAAAATGTAAATTTGCTTAATGACAAGACAGAACTCGGGTTTTTCCCGTTATTTGTTGTCGCCAAATAATAATTAGTTCCCAAAATTTAGTACCTCCCCATTGTAATAATGTAATTTCTCAGGTAGTTTTTATTTATTGTTAAATTTTCTCATATTTCTGTATTGAATACTTAGTCTACCTTTGTAATTCAGTTTGAAAATGACTCTGTGAGTTGAAACTGCAGTCACTGTTTTCTTAAATTTAGTCGTATAAAACATAGTAGTTCCTTTTTAAATATTTTTAAAGTTTTCATTTTTCAAATATCAACTTTTTCAGACAAGACGTTAACTTGCTGCTAAACATTTTTTTATGGATGTCAGTAGGTTTGCAATAATATAGTTATTTATGATCATCATCGCCCATCCTCTCCTGTTCGCTGTTGATCATTGGTCCCTCTCATCATTTTCCATCTGTATTAGTCTTGTGGCACTTTATATCTAGTTTTTGGCTATATATCTAGTATCATCAATTCATCAGATAGGCTGGACGTCCCTTATTCCGAAATAAGGCTCATTCATGATGGCACAAATGAGTACGGTGAAGCAACGACGGGGAATGGTAGTGCTACTATAAATAAATTCTCAGTTAAATTTTTAACAGTTTTTAAAATATCCAGTGTACTGTGCACAGATGATTCGCAATTATTTATCAAAATAAATATTCAATTAGTACATTTACTTTTGTAGGCTACGTTCAAAATAAAAATTTTCCAAATTAATACTAACAATTTTCTACGTACTTGTATTTTTCGTAAGAAATAATTTACTTAAAGAGTCGCAACCATAAAAGTAAGAGCAATATAACAATAATTTACTTTTTATATTTTTACTGCCATTTTATGACGAGTGAACCGAGCGTTAGAGTTTTTAGCAAAAACTTATCCTGCTTCAATTTAAGCTCTCCCCGGAGAAATCAGGGAAAAAAATTTCGTAATCTTGTATTAAGTTTTGCAGTTAAGTTTTTGTCTATAAAATCCCGCTTTATAAATTTTATGTAAATTCTTGGAACATTTCTTTGCAGTAGATAGTTCTAGATATGTTTAACATCTGGATAATAATTTTACCTTTATTTAAAGATAATTTTTTATTGATAAGATTGTTTGAATAGATACTATTACTGATTTTTGATTATTACTATATTCATTTTTATCATCTGAACCAATGATTTATAACAGGTGTATTTTATGCAATGCAGTCCTTAGTGCTAAATATATGAAAACTTTAAAATATAAACGTCACTTTGAAGTAAACCATTTTGAATATATTACAATAGACTAGAAATTTTTAAATGACTTGACACTGTCCTAGGCCGAGCGTCTATCTGTCAGATAATGATAAGATAGAGACGCGACAAAGAAATATAGCTACATTCAAAAGTCATAAAATAAAAATTTTACTATTTGTCATTAATTTCAGTAAAATATTATAGTTGGAGGATGAAGATGCGCTTGTTTTGTTAAAAATTTCGAATATTAATAACAGAAATGGAGGGTCTTGGGTGTATTCAACAACGAAAGAGATCAATTTAAAGTAATCACTTCTGTTGTGATCATACAATATTAGGTACTGTTCCATTATTTGAATTAATGCTGTATATATATATATATATATATATATATATATATATATATATATATATATATATATGCGAACAGTAAATGCAAACTGCGTTCCAACCATATCCTTTCCGTGTTAGAGGTTGCACAGTTCGAACAAATTGCTAAGGAACACAATTTACCCTATTCCACCAACATCGAGATGATGGCCTACCTTATCACCATACCGAGAGGAAAGTCAAAATTTACCCTCCCCGCCACAGTGATACGGCAGAGGTACATGTTTCGTTTCTACTAGACTCATGAGGGTACCGACATGCACCTGGCTGTGCAAAGGACATATCGGAAGGAAGCATGCAAATACTGAACATGGCTTCGCCTAAGCAATACAATATTCCCTATTCCACCTATCTGTACCACTATACCGAGAAGAAAGTTAAAATTTACCCTCCCGCAACAGTGATACGGCAGAGGTACATGTTTCGTCTCTATTAGACTCATCAGGGAACCGACCTGCACCTGGCTGTGCAAAGGACAGATCGGAAGGAAGCATGCAAATACTGAACGCGGCTGCGCCGACCTCCCGCCGGATGGCGTATATATGTTTATGCCGTTTTCACGGATTCCTCCGTGTGAGATGCAATAGCAGTGGATATATCCACTACAACGGCATAATGTGGATATATTCACTGCTATTGCATCTCACACGGAGGAATCCGTGAAAGCCGCATAAACATATATACACCATCCTGCGGGAGGTTGGCGAAGCCACCTTCAGTATTTGCATGCTTCCTTCCGATCTGTTCTTTACACAGCCAGGTGCATGTCGGTACCCTGATGAGTGTAGTAGAGACGAAGCGTGCACCTCTACCGTATCACTGTGGCGGGGAGGGAAATTCTTCTCAGTATGGTGGAACAGGTAGGCCAACATCTCGATGGTGGTGGAATAGAATAAATTGTGTTCCTTAGCAATTTGTTCGAACTGTGCAACCTCTAACATGGAAAGGATATGGTTGGAACGCAGTTTGCATTTACTGTTCGCATTTTACTTCATTCATATACGGAACTGCATATAGTTGTACGTTTGCTGAATGTGATTTCAGCGCTACAACGGCATAATGTGGATATATCCACTGCTATTGCATCTCACACGGAGAAATCCGTGAAAGTCACATAAACATATATATATATATATATATATATATATATATATATATATATATATATATATAGTGAATGTCAATAGACACAGATATCTTTGGTTATGTCATGTCGCACAATGTGCGACCTAATTTAAAAGAACTGCAAGTTACTGAAGAGATGGTTTCCAAGAGCTTGTCCAGATGAGGAGTCCAGAGTCCACACTGTGCGTCTGGAGCAATTAGGAGGGAGTCATGGCAGTTCCCAATATGGAGTTGAACAAAACTATCGAATTATGGCTTACTGATCAGAGATGGAAAAGATGTAAACAGCAAGAAAGTAGAATGGGTAGAGTGATGTTTGTAACTTTGTCTACCAGATTGAGACAAGTGGGAACAAAATTTTTAACTACTTCCGCATGTTTATAGAATCGTTTGATCATTTACTTGAAATAATAGTAGAAAATGTATCGCCACGTGAAAACTATGTGGTCCGAGATGTTGTTTCGGCAGAAGGAAAACTAGTAATCACTTAAGATAAGTAATCGTTTATTTATATGATTAGTGATTAACAGAAATTGGAGAAATACCGCATAGAAAAAAAAAAGTATTCAGTAAAATTTTAAATTTAAAAATGAGAATAATAATTAACTATCACCGTTTTGAAACAGACCGAGATATTCAGAATTCTATGAATCTCTAGGCGTTGGTGATGGAGTTATTGGAAATCCTGTATTGTATTCTGCATGTGAATAAATGTGTATTTCAGCAGAATATTCAGGTTGCTCATAAAACTCCGTGGCTAGATGATTGCACTGTTCGATCATTTTAAAAATTCTCAAAAGGAAGACCTATATGTTCACATTCTGGTCGTCGTGTATATAGAGTTGTTTGGCTACATGTCATTTGCAACGTAGCATAATAAGGCCACGTAGAAAACGTAATGGAAGATTAATTGTTTAGGTTTGGAGTGCGTTTAGCGAGACTTTCATTAATTTAATTTTTACTACAATTCGATTAACCTAATCTAGAACTTTTTAGTAAAAAAGTCAGATTATTTTGTTCATCATTATGTACCAATTGTCAAGGTCAGTCTTGCACTAGTGTTGAGACAACTAATGCATTTTTCTTCTTAAATTCAAATTTAAAATAAGCTTTATTGTCAAAGACATCAATTTTTGTTGACAAAACACAATAAGCGTAAAATAAATAAATACAAAGTTAATGAAATAAAAAAAAAGTAGATACAGAACCAGACACTAATTGAAAAAAATTAAATAAAAACCCAATACGCAAGTTTAGAGATTATCAGCATAATTTTCATTGAGGGATAATAAACTTTTCCAACAGTATTTCACATTTGAAAAGAGAGATAATATTATTTAACTGTGTCTTGGATTCTCATAGAGCCAAATAAATATATATATTCCGTATAAGAACCCAAAATCAAAGAAATTCATTGTATTTGTAATTTCATTGTATTTTTAGTTTCAAAAATAGGCTAATTAACTTCAATTCGAAATTGCTCCTTTTCTTACTTATTCAGTGGTTGTACAGAAATGCAACACAAGTCAATTTATACAGTTTGAAAACATCCAATTTCAGTAAATTTTATTAGGAACTTTTTCTTTCAGATAAAGCCTTCGTCCTAAGAAAAGACTGTCCCCACCGATAGAATATCATTTCTAAGAAGGCCTTTTCGGTCTTAAGGCGATAATATCCCCAAAAACCCAATATCTTAGAGTTAATCATCCTTAAGGATTCAGTGTGCGTATCGACTCGCCCCTTTCAGAACCGGGATAGGGACAACCGCTAAGAACAATAAGTCTTTTTTAAGCATATTATTACCAAATTAGGCAAAAATTAACTGCTTTAAGAATATTTGGCAATCTTAGGATTTAAATGTTAAACAGGAAAGTTTAAAAAAAGTGGTTTTTAGATAATTTGTTTAAGCCAAATTAGGTATTTTGTGAGCAGTATATTGGGTATCTGGAAACAATATCAGGAAACTTTGGCAAGTAATGCTCTCTGATGAAACAAAGGTAGAATATTATTTACAAAGTTTAATTTTCAGCTGTTTCCTTTTTACAGGAATTAGTAAAATAATTTTGTTTCCCAAAATTTCATTTGGCATCTTCTGTGCTTACAAGTTTGCCTGTTTATCCGATGGTGTGACCGCTAGCTGTGTGGTCTCGTATAAATTAGGTTGCAACACTGCTCAACTGAGTAGTGGTATGTCGGTACTAGTGCTCATTGTCTGAACGTTCTTACCAAAAGGGTAAACAGACAAGATAAACCATAACAAATAAGGTAGAAAGAAACCAGTGGGAAAAACTAGTAGAATGAGCTGGTATGAAGAATCAGTAGGCATAAACTGGCAGAAAGGATCTTAAAAAAAAGAGCATCTAATCTGATAATTTGTTAAATTTTAACTTAGTTTGTCCAGTCTCAAGTACCTAAACCTTGTGATTGAACACAAAACAAATTATAAATGATTTTGAGTCTTGAGTCTAGCTGATTACAAGTCTAGTTTTCCTGTGCATCACACAGTGCTTGCCTGCCGATGACTCGACTCCATCTAACATCTCCTTTATGTAATGTAAGTGTAATAGGTTTTTTAGCCTATCTGAAGAATTATACAAGAACGAAACACTTAGCATTGCCCTGGTTAGCACCTAAACGCATTGAATGCGAACACCCGTGGCTTCTGGGGTGTTCACGCCCAACGCATAAACATGCAGAACTGCTTAAATCCCTAATTAAGTTATGTATAATTATTTTAGTTCAATTATTTATCACACTAAAATGAGTTTGATATGCTCTATAAGTCTTAGTATATGACGGTTGGTTTTACAACTTTTATTCTCTCCATGATTAAACTCCCTAGAAATCTGAAACAAAAGGAAAATCAGCTATATTAAAAACTATTGGTTTTTAAAATTATTTAGGAATTTATGGGCCAGCTGTTCTTGTAAGTAAGAAAAAACTCAGACATTTTTAAATAACTTACCGCCCTTTTTATCGTATGGAATTATCTAAGTTTCAGAACACTATGTAAGTGAAATAATTAAAAATTTGTATTGATCTTGCACAGCACCACTACAAGAAAGATTACTGAAGTCAATTATTATTTCGTATTTTTGTAATAATTTTGTGTCGATCCACAGTTGTAAACTTTACTACAGTACTAGAAAACAATAAAACATCTTTTATTTTTTTTTAACCTTTAGAAAATAATTTAGGTAGTTTCGTAAGCCCAAAATACTAGTTATTTCTTTCTATTGTTAACTTTTCTGTGAATATGTTTGTTCTGTTCATTATAAAATTTGTTCACTGTTGTTTGCTAATCTTTATGTTGGTGAAAAAACATAAATACCAAAATCGTTACTCAAATTTTTAAAACTAATTTACATAAAATATATTTTTTCTGAAAACATGTTTTTCCCTTAGCTTCCTTGTTTTATTTTCCCATAAATTCATTGAGGCCTATCCAGGGGTGTTGGGGCAATGTAAGAATAAACCCTACATAAAATGTAACAGCAAAAAATGGTTGAAGCCAAGACGGAGGGGGTCAAAGTTGGCTGAAACAGATTTTTTGAATCTACAAGCCAAGTAACGTATTTTGGAAAACAAGCTTTCAAATAAAAGTTATAGAGATTTTAAAAACCTACAATTTGAGCTTTTGTGCGATAATTTTTGTCAATTTGTTATTGCAAAAATGCCAAAAAGACCCTTAAAATCGACAATTTTTTCATATCAATTATTTATTGCAAAACTAAATTTTTTTGTACTTTTGTGATTTTAAATGGAAGCTCTCGTCATTTTGATCAAAATGATATTTTATAATAGTAAATCGGATAATTTGTTGCTATTTGTTTATCCTAAGACACAAAATGTTGATTACTATAACTTTTTTTTGGGTGAACATTTTGACCTCCACAAAGACTCTTCGTGAAGGCCTAAATTTTTATATCTTGTTAGAGGCAAATAAAAAAATTAATTTTCAACCCCTTAATTATCGCTCTAAAACAGGGAGTGTGCCATATTCATAATTTTTCGAGCCAGCCCAGATAAAAAAAAAACATCGAAATTGGTCCATTCGTTGCTGAAATATGGTGAATTTTTCCGAGCGCTGTTGATTTGAAGCTGCGAGTTCAGTGCTCCCGTGTGCGCGAGAGCTCTATTTATTTATAAAAAAACACCCTTTTTTTATAGCGATATTTAAGGGCTTGAAAATTAATTTTTTCATTTGCCCCTTTTTTAGGCCTCCACCAAGAGATTGAACCTTTGTGCAGATCAAATGTTCCCATACACAAAAGAAAGTTATTGCAACATTTTGCGTCTTGGGATAAACAATTAGCAATATCTCAGCAACAAATTATACGATTTATTACTATAAAATATTATTTTGTTCAGAAACACGAGGGCTTTCCTTTAAAAGCAAAAAGTGTCAAAAAAATTTAATTTTGCAATAATTTTGAGGATTTTTTGGCCTTTCTGCAATAACATATTAACATAAATAATCGCACCAAAGCTCAAATTGTAGGCTTTTAAAATCTCCATAACTTTTATTTGAAACATTTTTTCCAAAATGTGTTTCTTGACTTGTAAAGGGTGTTTTTTTTATAGAGGTATAGAACTTTAAGTTGGCAACACTTTTTTAACTGGCGGCCATTTTGTCAGCTGTCAAGTGATTTATGTTTAGTTTGGTTTGGCATTTCAATATGAATAGACTGACACCTGAACAACGCTTCCAAATTGTGCAAATTTATTTTGAAAATCATGGTTCTGTTCGAAATACGTATCGCACACTACGTCCATTTTACGGTCAACATAATCGTCCATCAGAGCAATTAATTCGATTAACTATGGAACATTTTCGCAGCACGTTTACTCTAAATGATAATACGTCGTACAGTGCGTACAGAAGAAGTCATTGCTGCTGTAGAGCGTAGCGTAGAGGAAGACCCGAATCAGTCTATCCGCCATCGTGCACAGGAATTGGATATGTGTCCATTCACTTTATGGAAGATTTTGCGAAAAGATCTTGGTTTGCTTGCTTACAAAATACAACTCGTGCAAGAATTGAAGCCACACGATCATCTAGCAAGGCGTAGATTCGGTGAATGGGCCCAAAACAAGATTGCCGTTGATCGCGATTTTCATAAGCGAATTTTGTTTAGCGATGAAGCTCACTTTTGTTTGAATGGATACGTCAATAAACAAAACTGCCGTATTTGGAGTAATGATAATCCTCAAGTGTATGTTGAGACACCGTTACGTCCAGAAAAACTGACTGTTTTGTATGCTTTATGGGTTGGTGGAATCATTGGACCGTACTTCTTTAAAAACGATGCTGGTCAGAACATTACAGTCAATGGTGACCGCTATAAAGCCATGATTACTGACTTTTTCGTTCATCAATTGAACAACCATGATGTGCAGGAGCTGTGGTTTCAACAAGACGGCGCAACATGTCAGACAGTTCGTGCCACAATTGATTTATTGAAGGAAACGTTTGGTAACCGCATAGTTTCACGTTTCGGACCCGTGAATTGGCCTCCAAGATCATGCGACTTAACGCCGCTAGACTATTTTCTGTGGGGATATGTGAAGTCGCTAGTCTACGCCGATAAGCCCGAAACGATTGATCACTTGGAGGACAACATTTGCCGCGTTATTGCCGATATACGGCCACAAATGTTGGAAAAAGTCATCGAAAATTGGACTTCCAGATTAGACTACGTCCGAGCCAGCCGTGGCGGTCATATGCCAGAAGTCATATTTAAATTACAATGCCAGAAGGTTATCTTTCGAATAAAGTAAATTTCATGTCAATTTAAAAAATTCATCGGTGTTTTATTCCATTTAGAAGTTCTATACCTCTATAAAAACACCTTTGAGATTCAAAAAACTTGTTTTAGCCAACTATGACCCTCTTCCTCTTGGCCGCAACCTATTTTCTGCTATTACATTGTACAAAGAATTGTTCTTACATTGTCCCCAACACCCCTGGGTAAGTCTCATCCATCTCGGAATTTACGTCACCCATGGCTTGAACTACAAATAAAATAAGCTTTTAAGCATTGAGCAGTCATAAATTTAAAAGCTTGCTACATTTATAAATCTGTCATTAAACAAACAACCAAAATGTCAACTCTTATTTTGAAAACGCATTTAGAGAATGACTTATTCGATCAGAAAACATGTATTTCCGGTAAATAATTTTGTTCTATTTACCCTAAAATCATTTCAATGCTCTATTTTCCTGAAAATCTATCCGTATATCAATTACAACTTCAATGTACCTTTCGTTTCGGTAAATGTTATCTTTCCTATCAAAATTTTAACATAAATTAGAGACCATTAATTTCCCATGGGCATAAATAAAATCGAGAATGACAGAAACTGAAATGGTAGCACAGGAGCAATGGATCGCGTATCGCTATTTTGACAAATTGTTAAGCATTCAGAATTTCTGGCACATTACTCAGGATTCAAGCGCTGGATTGGCTTCTATTAATCATTTTTTACTAATTTATTTGTTTCGGGCTTTATTTTAAGTCAATTAGTCATGAGTTTTTTGCGGGATGAAATTTTTATAAAGAAAATTAATTATATTTGTCGACAATCGTTGCTGTATTTAAAACTCTTTGTTGTGGTATGGATAAAAACAAATGAGAAATGTCAATGAAGATAGAAGTAATCGTCAAGTGTGTGCATGTTCATATATGATGGCGCACCACATTTCCACCCGTAAATACAGGATGTCCGGAAAAATGTGGAAAATCTCCCGGATATGAAAAGAATACGTGAAAGGAATACTACAAGTTCATATAAACTTTTTTCGGTAAAAATTTGCAAAGCGTGAAAAGCATGAAAATTATGTTTTTTTGAAAAAATATCGATACTCACCCCCTATTTCGAGGTCCTAGAACACAATTCTGGCCTTGATTTTTCACTATTTTTCCTCACTTTTCCGGAAAACTCAAAAAAAAAAAGCGTCACTTCACAAAGCACTTTCTTTTCAGTTAAAAACCGAATTTACGTATTTATTTTCAATGGAACTAGTTAAAAAATACTGTACGTAATATATTTCAATTATTTTTGCACAAATTTTAGCAAACCAATTTAGAAAAACTTATATTTTCAGTGAAAAATCAAAAACACGTCTCGAAAACGTCATCAACGGTCAGTCTATTTAAACTGGCCGCCGAATCACGTAAAAAGGTGCAACGTTGCCAGATTTAAAATTTCTTCATAATATAAACTATAAGATCTGTCTTTCTCAGTCAACAACATGGTTTAATTTTTTTTTAATATTCAGAACAGTTTCTAAGTAAAAATAATCTTAACCCTTCAAAATTATTGATTGGTTTTGATTAAGATAGGTTGGTTCAGGTTTAGTTTGATTTTGGTTAATTTGGAAAACAGAAACTAACCTGAACTAATTTAAACTAAACTAGATTTAAAGTTTCCTGGTATAAACTTTAAAATTTACCCATTACAGTTAACAACATAGTTTAATGTAAAAAAAAGGAGTACAATGAATCTTAACCTTCCAAAATTTTTGGTTATTTCTGGTAAGTACAGGTTACATTAGTGTTGGTTACTTTAAAAAACTTAAATTAACCTGAACTAACCTAAACTAACCTAAACTAACCTAAATTGACCTAGATTTATTAATTAAAAAATGTCATTGTCCAGCAGAAACCACGTGGAGGCGGGACAAGCTCTGCCACTCGACACTTTCTGCTAACGGACATAAGCAATATGATCAATTCATATTATCCGTTTAAAACTACTGGTATTTGGAGGGAAACAAACAAAAGCTACTATAATCTCTAAAACCTTTAATATTTAGAGTCAAAATCGCACATCGAAGGCATAGACATTAGAGTAATTAATAGTACTTCAATAATCAAAGAAACGAAAACATTTTTTTTGGAACCTTTTCTTTCCAATTCAAACAGAAAGAGAAGAAAATTTAAAGAAATCGTTTTTGCAATATGGCAACATAGCCGACTTCAACAGTACGCCATCTTTAGCGAACTATGCAAACTATTATTTTTTGGTGCCGGCCGTTTTCTTTTGATTTTGTTGTGATTTTTGTCATGATAATTTTTGGGATTTTTTTGATAAAAAAGTGTATTTGACGTATTTCAATTAAAGATACATCTTTTTTCGTATCTTCAACCTTTAACCTTGTGAGAAAAATTTTTCGATCCAAAATTAGAGTTTACCTCTTTAACTAAAAACATCCAATTTTGTGAATTGCGGCCCACCTGTACCACCATGCCAAAAGGAAGAAAGTCAAAACACATCATCTCGATGGTGGTGGAATGGAGTGGATTGTGTTTTATCGCAATTTATTCAAACTGTGCAACCTCTAACACGGAAAAGATATGATTGGAACGAAGTTTGCATTTACTGATCGCAATTTACTTCATTTGTACACGGAGTTGCATATAGTTACACGTTTGCTGAATGTGATTTCAGCACTACAACGGCATAATGTGGATATATCCACTGCTATTGCATCTCACACGGAGGAATCCGTGAAAGCCGCATAAACATATATACGCCATCCGGCGGGAGGTCGGCGAAGCCGCATTCAGTGTTGCATGCTTCCTTCCGATTTGTCCTTTGCACAGACAGGTGCATGTCAGTACCCTGATGAGTCTAGTAGAGACGAAACATGTACCTCTGCCGTATCACTGTAGCGGGGAGGTTAAGTTTTGACTTTCTTCTTGGTATGGTGGTACAGGTGGACCATCATCTCGATGGTAGTGGAATGTAGTGGATTGTGTTTTATCGCAAAAACGAAGTTTGCATTTACTGATCGCAATTTACTTCATTTAGACATGGAGTTGCATATAGTTGTACGTTTGTTGAATATGATTTCAAGCACTACAACGGCATAATGTGGATATATCCACTGCTATTGCATCTCACACGGAGGAATCCGTGAAAACCGCATAAACATATATATATATATATATATATATATATATATATATATATATATTTGGAGAAGTCTTTAGGATAAAAACAACAAACGAAAAAATTTGTAAAAAAAAAGAAAACAAAAGTCGATAACGCTGACACATAAAAGAGATAAACTGCAGTCCATAGAGGTAAGGGTCAAGGTTGAGAAATAAATGCTACAAAAGGAATATTTTGATTCTGGACAAATATTTTAAGGAAAATACAGAGGAAAAACATATCAGTAAAGAGGTAAGCACGATAAAACAACATAAATGACATAAACAAGCTGTTAAAAATTTCTGAAAGGGCAGGGTGAAAAAATGGTGCAACATTTATATACGAGAAATAGAAAATAAGTTAAAATAAATCAAAAAATATAATTAAAGGTGAAAAAGAAATAACACATACATAGCTGGAGAGAGTCCTTTCGCAGAAATATATTCTATCATGATATACTATAAGCAATAGATGAAGGAAACGATATACAAGATATAAAGAATGGAAAAAATGATAGCAGAAGCACATAATACTTCGACAAGAATGACGACAATAGTAGTCGTAGTAATAAAATATTGATATCTTAATTTAAAAAGAGTATAGTTCAAAATAAATTTTCTTCGGTGTTATGCAGAATTTCCGCCAATTACTCAGAATAAAACGTCTCAATTTCCATTTTTATTTATTTTTTTTTCTAAATTGTTGGTTTCCGGCATTATTTAAAGTCGATTAGTCATGATTTTTTTTAATTAGGAAGAAATTTTTTAAGGAAAGTAATTATTTTCGTCGAATAATATCGATGAGTCTTTCAAATTATAAAATTAATTAATTATACCCGCTTGTTCAAAATATTAAAGCGAAGGGGCTTTTTTATGTACTTACTCCCATTGTTATACAAATTCTTTTATTTTTTTGCCGTAATTAGGACTTCAAAGAAATATTAAATTTAGCCACAATTTTGAAATTAAATGTCGTTTTATGAAAATTAATCGGTAAGCTGGGATAAAGGGACTTTACATCGGATCTTTGCTATGATGTCAATTTTTTTCAAGTTTAGAGAGTGTAGGGTAGTTACCAACTTTTTCGAAGTTTTCTAATTTCTTGGAGTAAAGATCCCGAAGATGCCTCGTGCAGTCGTAGGCGAAACTTCGGATAACAATTCCAATTTGACACGGTCAAAATCGCAAACTCCGCTAAATGGACGATCACCTTGAGACACAATGTATATACATATCAGCTGACTTAAGTGACCATAGAACTAGTTCTCCTCATTTAATGCATTATTAGTTGAAGGTTTCATTTAAAAAAAATATTTACCCTGGTGAAATAGACAGAAGTCCCATCACGAAGAAACCACATGTCTTCCCGAATTTAATTTGGTATGTAGTCAAGCAACTGCGACAAGGGAACAAGTCTAAATAAACCCCGTTTGTTGAAACTCCTCGTTTTTATGGACCATCTATTTTGAGAATGGATCCTTATAAATTGTCGATTGAAATTACCATAATAATGAAAATTGTACCTGTTTTACATGAATATTTTTATGAAATGTTTCCTTATCAGAAAATAACACATAATTTAAAAACTTTCGTTACTTTCTTAATTTATTTTGAGTCCATTTACTCTTATTTACTATTGTTACTTTTGATCCTGTAGATAATTTTAAAACGCTCCTTTAACTTTCTATGCCTTTCTATCTGGCTGTCTTCTTTCTGGATACATTTATGCTTGTTGTTGATACGAATTTTTTTTGTTGCAATCCAGAACATAAATCATATCAATCATTTTGGTCTTTGAAATATTAATTTTTAAGTATATTGGTACGAGATTGGCAGTAGGAACAGAAAGTATTGATTTAAGAAAATAATAAGATCAGTAAGTAAGCTTTTACTGATCAAAATAGATATAGGTGTGCCTTAACAAAAATGAAAAGGTACCAACATATTTTTATAATAAACCAGTTAAATACAGTGTCCCATTTCAAAAAACGAGGTAAATGGATTTTGAATTCTTTTAAGTTTGCATATCTGTAGAAAGCACCCTTTGAAAATATTAATTATTTTATGGATTTATGCAATTTCTTTAACCTTTTTCTTTCAATCTTCTTCTTCAAGTGCCATATCAGGTCCCCCTGACGTTGGCAATTATACTGGCAAGTCTTTCACGGTCCTGCGCCAGCTGGAACAGTTCCCCCGCGGTACGTATACCTGTCCATTCACGAATATTCCTCAACCAAGAAGCCTGTCTCCTTCCTACCCCTCTACGTCCCTCTACTTTACCTGTCATGATTAGCTGAAGAATTCTATATTGCTCCTCTCTGAATATATGTCCAAGATATGAGATTTTTCTACACTTCACAGTGTTTAATAGTAGACGAGTTGTGTCGGCCCTATTGAGTACCATTTCGTTGGTCTGCCTAGCTGCCCAAGGTATTCTCAGCATTCGCCGGTGTAACCACATTTCGAGAGCCTCCAACCGATTAATCGTGGCAGCCTTAATTGTCCAGATCTCTGCCCCATATAGTAACACTGGCCAGACGTATGATCTTATCATTCTCTGTCGTAGTTTTAGGTTGAGGTTATCATTGCAGAAAAATGGTTTCATTTTTTGAAAAATTGCTCTAGCAGTCTCTATTCTACACCTTATCTCTTTATCTGGGTTTAGTTTTTCGATGATATAACATCCAAGATATTTAAAATGAGTCACCCTGTCTATACTTTTTCCTTCTATTTGTATTGAAGCGTTAAGATGAGGTTGTCTACTAAAGATCATAAATTTTGTCTGATATTTATGTTGAGCCCCATTTCTTGACCCTCAGTGTTAACACAGTTTAATAGATGTTGCAGGTTTTGTAGTTTGTCGCTTAGGATAACAGTGTCGTCAGCATATCGTATTGTATTTATATATTCTCCATTGATTTGTACTCCCATTCGTTGTCCTTGAGTAGCCCGTTTAAAGATTTTATCTGAATATATATTAAAAAGCAGTGGAGATAGTATGCAGCCCTGTCTGACGCCTCGCAGAATTTTACTTTCTTCTGTGAGTGTTCCATTTAGCCTTATGTTGCTTTCTGCCGCCAATATAGATTTTTAATAATTCTTACGTCTCTGTTGTCTACCCCTACGTTATTTAAAATGTCTATGAGTTTTCTGTACTGTACTCTGTCGAAGGCCTTCTCGTAATCGACAAAACATACGAATACATCCTTGTGTTGGTCCCGGCATTTTTGCAGAATTATATTTAGAGCGAATAAAGCCTCTCTAGTACCTAGGGCATTTCTAAATCCGAATTGAGTTTCATCTAAATCTGCCTCGCATTTAGATCTTATCCTGCTGTGGATGATTCTGAGAAAGACCTTCAAAGTGTGGCTCATTAGATTTATTAGTGTGTACTCACTTTCAATACCTCCATCTTATTTTTAAAATTTATAGGTTTTTCTCATTAGCTGGAAATGCCGTAAAAAAAATATGTAACTAATTTCAGGATTGAAAATTTTTTTTTATATAAAACCAAAATATGTAAAAACATATATGGTGTCCGATTTAAAAAAATTACATTTTTTGTTCTACAATTATTCCATCTCACCTTTTATAACCAAGAATACATTTGAAATATAAACATATTAATCTCCTACAAATTTATATAAAATATATGTTCCTACTTTTATAATAACGGAGGAGAAGAGGGGACCCCAGTGGAGCTACTAAGTGTGCACTGTCTAGGCTCAAATGAATATGATGGCGAATTTGAAGACCAACAGAAATTCCCTTTACAAGTTAGTTAAAATAATAGTGACGTATGAGGCGGTAAAATTGTCGACGGAAACTTGGCCCCCTTTAAGTCGCCTGGTAAGTATGGTATATTTTTGGCCTTATTGCAAAATTCCCCCGATAGTATAGTAAGCCATCTGGTAAAATTATTTCGCTCGTATTTGAGCTTGGGTTACTTGCTGATGGCATGGAAGGAAACAAAAGTAGTCTTTATCTCTAAGGCAGGAAGGATAAATTACACAAATCTTTCTGCACTATTAACCTGATCAGTTTCTCATTAAATAGACTGAAAAGGTTAGTAAATCGATACATCAAGGAAGGAGTAGTGATCCAGTGTCCCTTATAACCTATAACAATTTACCTATCAGGCAGAAAAATCCACAGACACTGCGCTACATCGATTTACCACAAGAGTCAAAAACACGTTGTCGAATTGTTGATCCGCCTTAGGTACTTTTATCGATATCGAGGGGGGGGGGGGGGTTTGAAAATACATCTCATGATTTGATATGTAATACTGTACAACGATGAGGCTCTGAACCGACAATAGTTGCATGGGTCAGAGCAATGTTAACTCAGAGACTAATATATTCTGAGCTTAGCAGTGTAACTGTTAAAGCACTGTCCACAGGGAGGAGTTCTATCGCTTTTGTGGTGAAGCCTTAGGAGGGACAGCGTGCTGATTGAAATAAATCAGGCTGAACACAGGCTTACGCCTGTGACCTGGCCATTTTTGGCTGTGGTTGCGATATCTGGGACCTGGGGAAAGTGCTTAGAATAAACCCGAACAAGATTGAGGTGGTATTCTTTACCAAAAATTGAATAGGGAAGACTTCACACAACTATATTGTTGTATACTCTTCAATACAAGATAACAGTTAAATACTTCGGCGTCACTCTGGACTCACGATTGAGCTGGAATGATTATATTAAGGCTCGAACTAAGAAGGCCATATGTGCTCTTTGGGCTTGTAAATAAGCCTTTGAATGCACATTTTGGCTAATCCCGAGAGTGCTATGTTTGATATTCATTATGGTGATCTGCCCCATAAACGTCGTTAGTGTATGGTGGCCTAGTACAACAAAGCGCAAATACCGTTCCCAACCTGAGGAAGTTTAACGAATGACATTTGTGAGAATAATGAATGCGATGAAGACTCTCCCCTCTAGTGATCTGGAGATCCTGGTGAGCCTACCTTCTCTCCGTTTATACATCGGGAACGAGGCCCTGAGGTTGCTTATCGTGTCAATTGCCTAGGGCATCCCAGAACTGGAACGGGCGGATTTTCAATTATCTAGGAAAGCGTGGTGGAGAGATATCCATCACCCCTCGTGCAAATAGAATACTTTTCACTGCTTTGGAAACGAAGTTTAACGAATGGCCTTTGTGAGAGTAACGAGTGCGACGAGGACTCTCCCCCTTTGTGCTCTGGAGGTCCTGGTGAGCCTAGTTTCTCTCCGCTTATACATAGAGAACGAGGCCTTGACGGTTGCTTATCGTGTCAGTTGCCTAGGGTATCCCAGAACTGGAACGGGCGGCTATTCCGTTATCTAGGAAAGCGTGGTGGACAGATATCCATCACCCCTCGCGCAAATAGAATACTTTGCACTGCTTTGGAAACCCAACTGCTTTCTTAAGTTTTTTTTGCTAAGAAGAGAGGATTGGGAGGGGGATCAAAATCGTTCGAGAACTGGATCCTGCGAGTCAGAGAGTTCTACTCTCTCCAACAACGTTGGACGAATTTTACAGCTGAAAATTATACTATTCTGCAGTATCGCCATTTTTTGTGTAAGGTCATAAACAGAAATAGGGTAATAAACATATGGTCAGACAGTAGGGCTGTAATAATGACACTGAAGTCTAGTGTTGCAACTTTGCGACTAGTGTCTGAGGGCAAAGATGTACTAAACAGTCTGAAAGGAACAGCTGCGCAATCAGACTTGCGTGGGTTCCAGGTCACTCGGGTATACACGGAAATGAGGAAGTAGATCGTCTGGCAAAAATGGGGTCCGTAATTGAACCATATGGATGCAGACCAATTCTACATATCACAACTGCTGTTAGTAAAACGGAATTAAAATTATTACTGGAAAGTAAATTTATTGAATCGTGGAGAGAGGCTTCTGGAATGTGGTGTTTCAAGGAACAGATTGCCCAGCTCTCGACGGACTGAGGCATCGATGATCTAGTATTACCACTTTTTTGTTCATTCATTCATTCAATAAGGGAGTTATAAGACTTTGTCACACTATTTGTCTAACCTGTAAATTATCTGTTGTTGGATCCGCTCACGTTATAAAGTATTTTGTTTGTCTATCGGAATCGTTTCCATGAAGATCATTTGAAGTAATGAAATTCAAAAATACATAAAATTATAAATTAATTTGGATTTTAAGCTATAAAAACTATATAATACGAAAAGAAATCTTTCAAATATCTGGGAAAACTTATCGCTCAAATTCGACTTGAACTCGACCGGTTTCTTTTTTAAATATTCCGTTTCGCAAAAATATGGGCAACAAACGCCGACATCTTATTTAGCTAAGTACCCTAGGAGCAGAGGAAATGTTTTCCGCAAACACATGTAATATACCTGCCCACTTTCTAAAGAAGTTTAGCAAAGGAAAATTGTTTTCCGCTATAAATAAAACTGGAAAAGATGTACGCCAAAAAACCATTAGCGAAGGCGCGGGCAGAATGAGAGAGTAACAAAGTGCACTTTATTTCCCATAATACGGAATGGTATAGTGTCTGGGTTTCAACCGAACGATTCCTTGATTATTTAAAGTGGTAGTTTCTTAAAATAGGAAGCAAATAGGGAAATAGAAAATAATAGATCGGTTATATTTGTCATCATCCTTTACTTTTGACCAAAGGAAAAATGATTTAGTCAATAATTTGGTTAAAATAGATATTTGGAAATGGTTGGATTTTTGTGGAACACGTTAGTTAGATGGAGAATAGCGAAAAGTGAGTTTTAATGACTATGTTTTGTTTGAAGTGGTTATCTTCTATTTTTATAGACTGAAATGTGGATGTCGGACTTGCATTGTCTTTATTTTTATTTATTGAAGCGCAAAGTTTCGCTTCCCTCAATGATTTGATGTTACAAAGTAGAGGTTGCCAAAGATTAGGTATCACAACACTCGGTTTACTGAGGATTTCATTATTGTTTTTAATATAAGCTGCTTGTATAAATTTTCTTTTTTCATGTTGGGTTTCATATGTATTGACGCAGCCTCAGACCATTTTATATGGTGTTGTTTATCCCAGGTGTGTTCTGCAATACCTGATCTAGACGTTTCTCTTTTTTGTGTATGAGTTTTATGTTCCTTAATTCTGACTTTTAATGGTCGTTTGGTTTCTCCAATATACATTTCATCACACTCACATGGAACATTGTAAGCACATTCTTTCTTATCGGTACTTTTTGGATTTGTTTTTGTTAAATGAGCTCTAAGTGTATTTCCAGGCTGTTTTTAGATTGTAGCTATTGGCAATTCGTCTTATTTTCTCCGAAGTTCCCTTAATGTATGGAATTGTGAAGAAGGAATGTGTTTCTTGCTGTATAGTGTTCGTTGTTGTAAACTTATTTACAACATCGTCAATTAGTTTTAAAGGATAACCATTCTGTTGTAAATCGGGTTTAATATTTCCTACCTCTTTTTCCAATGAATCGGGATTATTGCATATAGATATAGCGCGGTTAGAGAACTTGCGTATAATTCCCCGTTTTGTTACAACAAAATGATTAGAACTATAATTAAGATATTGTCAAGTATGTGTTGGCTTTCGTATACTGAAGTTTTAATAGTTTCGTTTGAACGGTTCACCATGACGTCTAAGAAGGGCAATTGATCATTTACCTCTTTTTTCAGGGTAAATTTAATTGTAGGTCGAATGATATTTAAATGGCTTAAAGAATTATTAAGTTCTTGATTATTGCCCTTCCAGACGATGAAGGTGTCATCCACTTACCTCAACCAGTCTTTCGGTTTTACTGTTGTCGTTTCTATGGCATGAGTTTCAAACCATTTCATATATATATATATATATATATATATATATATATATATATATATATATATATATATATATATATATTGGCGACCACTGGAGAGACATTCTAGTATTTTGTTTGATCATTATTTTTGTATTGTCTACGTTCTTCCATAAACTCCAAGATTTCATCTGTCATCCATTTTTTTTTCTGTATTTTCGTGTTTGTTTAATTATGCTCTTGACAGCATTCCATTTCATGTCTACATCAGTCATGCTCTTTTTTATTTAACCGATCTTATTATTTAGATGTTCAGTAATATTATTCCTGATGGACTCATTTTTTAATTTGTGTGTGTATATTCGTGTGTTATTCTCGTTTAAGATTTTTTTTTTGTGTTTTATCTTCAGATTTTCAAGCAGTAAGTTGTGGTTCGATGGAACATCTGCGCTGGGGTATGTTTTTACTGATGTCAAAGTATTTCGAAATCTTCTTCTTCTTCTTCTTCTTCTACCTTCTATAATAGGTCCCTGACCTGTTCCTTCTTCGATTTTCCTCATTCTGGACTTAAATTATCGCTCCACCTTTTCCGTGGTCGACCTCTACTGCGTGTACCACTAGGCGATTTATCTCGTGCGATCCTTACCAGTCTATCCTCTGTCATTCGGTGTGTTTGTTCCATTGTGTCTTACGTTGTAGAACCCACTCATTAATGCAGTCTGTGTTGCATGATTGCCTGATGTTATCGCTTCTTTCTCTGTCTAGTAGCGTTTTTCCTGTTATTCGTCGAAGTATTCTTATTTCTGTAGTCTCCAATAGTCGTCTCTAGCCGTGTTTCTGAGGTGTATGTCATATTAGGTCTAATTATGGTTTTGTAGATCCGAACCTTTGTTTCTTGTTGTGAGTGTTTGTTTCGCCAGATCACGTCGTTGAGACAACCCGCCACTTTGTTTGCTTTGGCCACCTGCCCTCTTACTTCATCTTCGATGTTACCATAACTAGTTATGTCGATTCCTAGATATTTGAAACTCATTTCTTGTTGTATTATTCGACCGTCTAGTTCTAGTTTGCATCGGAGGGGTTCTTTTGAGGTTGTCAAACATTTAGTTTTTTCGGCTGAGATAATCATATTATATTTTCTTCCCGTAAGATTAAAGGTATTTAACAATCTCTGGAGGTCGTCTTCATTTTCGGCACATATCACAGCGTCATCAGCGTAACAGAGAATTTTTATTTGTGTATCACCCATTTTATATCCTCTACCAAGTCGAACCTCCTTTATTATTTCGTCCATTATCATGTTAAACAACAAAGGACTAAACAAGTCTCCCTGTCTAATACCGCTGTTGACTGGTATGGGTGTTGATAATTTACCGTTAGTGCGAATCTGAACTTTATTGTTTGCGTATATGTTTTCGATGGTCTGAATTGTATTGATAGGAATATTTCTCTTATATAACAGGTGGATTACGTCATTTAGCTTTATGCGATCGAATGCTTTTGTTAGATCTATAAAGCATAAAAATGTTGGTTTATTGTATTCTAGAGATTTTTCTACTATCTGTCGGAGAATAAATACTGCATCCACGCAAGACCTTCCTGATTTAAATCCCTGCTGTTCATCTTCCAGTGTTGTAACCGAATTAATTTTATTTTTGATTACTTTCGTAACGAATTTCAGAGTTGTGTCCAGTAGATTAATACCCCTGTAGTTCCCTGGTTCTTGTTTGTCACCTTTCTTAAACATAAGCATTATTGTGCTGGTTCTTCACCTATCTGGTACTTTGCATTGTGTCAGGATTTTTCGAATGAAGCTTGTGAGTTCCTATGTTAGTCGCTGTCTTCCGTATTTCAACAATTCGTTATGAATTCCGTCTTGTCCGGGAGACTTTCTATTTTTTAAGGATTTTATAGCTTTCTCTACTTCTTGAATGGTGACTTCCACATTATTCCTTATTGCTGGTATGTTGTTTTTTCCAGTGTTAGCCTCTCCCTCAAATAATTTTGTTTGCATTTCGAAATCTTTTATTAATTATCTTTGAGAGCAAGTTAAATTGAATAACTGCACGAATTTCCTAATAAATACATCTATTAGACTGGCATTAGGTGCATTTCGTACAAGTCCTATATCAAGTCTTAAATGCATCAGTAAAATTCCCTCTCTTCATTACAGAAGACTAACCTTACTTCTTCAGTATTCTTCAAGACTATGGGGTAAATCTGAGCATCCTCTCCAAAACAAATTCTTTAATCTATATAATATACAACTTTATCCTACCAGTATCTCAATGCCAAATTCACCGAACAAACTACCACAAAATGTCTTGTAAGATCATAACTTAAAATTCCCTCCATTTTTTGCATCTTATCCAACCTTTCTTCCATGGACATGACAAAAATCCTCTAATCCAATAATCCTAAGAAATCAATACAATAATATTATTACCAACGAATTTTATAATTATAAAGTTATATACACAGATGGATCAAAATCTGCTTTCTATCATTCATCATACTCTGAGAAATTTATAATGAGCTCTTCATCAAGCATTCTCTCCGCTGACTTGTTTGCTATAGAAAGGGCAATTACATTCATTCACAAATCCCCAATTGTCAGATAGTTAATAGCATCCGATTCCCTCAAATCTCTTATAGAAATAGAATCCTTTTCGTCGGATCATCCTTCAGTTGACAGAATTAATTACCTGTTCTATCAATGCCATAGGTTAGGACACACTATCAAATTTATATGGATATCTAGCCATGTCGCTATCAGGGGCAATGAAGAAACAGATCACCTCACTAAAAACGTCAGTGGCCCTATATTTAATTTCACTCTCCATCTAAAAGATTTGCACCCGGGCATTCATAGATTTATCTGCATTCTCATATAGTTTGAATGGAATATATTGGAGGGAACTAACAAATTACGCGAAATCCTCAAATTTGTTCACAATAACTTCTTAGAGCTCGAATTAACTAGGAAAGAACAATCAAATATTTGTCGCCTCCTCATAGGTCATACTAAGCTTACTCATTCGTACCTACTACAGGGTTATGACCCTCCTGAATGTTCTCACTGTAACACAACACTCATAATTAAGCACATATTTATAGAATGTGAGGGAAACTCTAAGATTTGTCAAAGACAAAATATACCTACTGATTCTATTGATCGCTCTTTGTCTATTAACCCAGCCAACATAACTAAAGTTATTGAATTCTTAAAAGAGACCGAACTATTTGATAAATATATCAGGTTTCCATGATACAACAGTTTAATCTTCCAATCAGTGATCTAATTCAGAGAAGTGACCCTAAATGACCTCGTTGTCGATGCGTCATTAATTAAAATTCATCAAGTCAAGAACTACAAGCTGGGATTAATCGCAACGCGAAAATGTAATTGCTTTTTAACGGTATAAACAAATGGTGTTTCATCAATTGTAGCGTACGCCCCACCGTGTATGAAGGAAGTGAAAGTCTACTAACTGGCGCTCATCTAGTGCATATAAATCACTATAGCTTTCGCTGATAGTTGCATTAATACTCTAAACACATTTTAATAAATATCTCTTTGATTTTCTTAATTATAAGCATCTCTTTATGAAATAAACAATATGAACAAAACATTGTATCGTTCTGCAATATAAAGTTTTTACAAACTCTATTTTCCGAGAAATTGATCACTGTATTTCCTCGTGGTACAAACTGTAAATTGGAGTTCCTCAACCACAGTTAAAATAAATTCACGCTAATTTCCGTTTTTTAAAATCATTTTTAAAAATTTTCATTTTTTCATTTGAAATTAACAGGTTACTATTATTTTATAACAATAATTTATTTTACCAAAGTTAATTAATTATATTTTAAGGATGAAAACCACCCCTTAACAGTATTTTGAGTCAGTTTCATAATTTAATCACGAGTTAAAATCAGTAAGTAAACTTACGAAAACTCTCAAGGGACAAATAATTGCAAAAGTTTTATTGTTAGCTCCAGACCAAAGAAAATTTGGTAGTAAAATTAAACTTTCCGTTAAAATTAATTTGATTCGTTTCGGAAATTAATCAATCAAATTTCAACTTCAGGTAAGAAAAATTTCGAGTTAAGTGTTGATCATCGTGTTTTATACATTCCTTCTTTATGATTACTTTTTGAAGATATCTAAAAGATACAATTATAAAATATAAATATGTCTATGAACAGTCTTATATACGGGGTATTCTCAAAGTTGGGTCATTTATTTTAACAGCTTGTAGAACTCGTAAAGAGAAATCGATTTACCAAAAATCGATTATTTAAAAGTTGTGAAAGAAATAAATTAATGTAATATTTAATTCTTTGAATATTAATCTAGTCTGGAAGTTTCAAAACACATATAAAACGATTTTTGGTATATTTCATTAAAAGAATAATGTTTTATAATACGACTTTTTAAAATGGCGTATTCAAGATGGCGGACTTAGGGACAAAAGTTTTCGTTTCGAGATTTAAATTCAACAAATATAAATTTTCATGCGGTTAATTTATTTTTAATAATAGTGTTTTTTCTAGAGGTATAAAACTTTAAGTTGGCAACACTTTTTTAACTGGCGGCCATTTTGTCAGCTGTCAAGTGATTTATGTTTAGTTTGGTTCGGCATTTCAACATGAATAGACTGACGCCTGAACAACGCTTCCAAATTGTACAAATTTATTTTGAAAATCATGGTTCTGTTCGAAATACGTATCGTGCACTACGTCCATTTTATGGTCAACATAATCGTCCATCAGAGCAATTAATTCGATTAACTATGGAATGTTTACTCTAAAAGATAATACGCATCCACAGAGACGTCGTACAGTGCGTACAGAAGAAGTCATTGCTGCTGTAGAGCGTAGCGTAGAGGAAGACCCGAATCAGTTTATCCGCCATCGTGAACAGGAATTGGATATGTGTCCATTCACTTTATGGAAGATTTTGCGGAAAGATCTTGGTTTGCATGCTTACAAAATCCAACTCGTGCAAGAATTGAAGCCACACGATCACCTAGCAAGGCTTAGATTCGGTGAATGGGCCCAAAACAAGATTGCCGTTGATCCCGATTTTCATAAGCGAATTTTGTTTAGCGATGAAGCTCACTTTTGTTTGAATGGAGACGTCAATAAACAAAACTGCCGTATTTGGAATGATGATAATCCTCAAGTGTATGTTGAGACACCGTTACATTCAGAAAAACTGACTGTTTGGTGTGCTTTATGGGCTGGTGGAATCATTGGTCCGTACTTCTTTAAAAACGATGCTGGTCAGAACGTTACAGTCAATGGTGACCGCGATAGAGCCATGATTACTGACTTTTTCGTTCATCAATTGAACAACCATGATGTGCAGGAGCTGTCATTTCAACAAGACGGCGCAACATGTCACAACGTGCCACAATTGATTTATTGAAGGAAACGTTTGGTCACCGCATAGTTTCACGTTTCGGACTCGTGAATTGGCCTCCAAGATCGTGCGACTTAACGCCGCTAGACTATTTTCTGTGGGGATATGTGAAGTCGCTAGTCTAGGCCGATAAGCCCGAAACGATAGATCACTTGGAGGACAACATTCGCCGCGTTATTGCCGATATACGGCCACAAATGTTGGAAAAAGTCATCGAAAATGGGACCTCCAGATTAGACTACGTCCGAGCCAGCCGTGGCGGTCATATGCCAGAAGTCATATTTAAATTATAATGCCAGAAGGTTATCTTTCAAATAAAGTAAATTTCATGTCAATTTAAAAAATTCATCTTTGTTTTATTCCATTTAAAAGTTCTATACCTCTATAAAAACACCCTTCACAAACAAATTTTTCTAAAACGGCGGATTCAAGATGGCGGATTTACATTTGACTGTCAATCCGGTCATTTTAGAACAGAAATTTAAATAAAGGAGTTTTAGCAGTTGCTTATTAAAAATATGAAGTATTTGAATCAATATGTAAAATTTTTGAAATGGTAGATCCAAGATAATAGTTTTTGGAAATAAATTTGATTATTTCGCCATATAAGTATGTGTTACGGAATTTACCTTCCAGAAATAGATCTGATTAAAATTATTTTTCATCATTGAAGTGAAGTTTGCTATAGTTTAAAATGATGAATTCAAGATGGCGCATTCAATCACTTTAATCTAATCACTTCAGAATCGAAATTTAAATAAAGGGGTTTTACCAGTTGTTGATTAATAATTTGATGTGCCTGAATATATGTACAATAATCAAATTGTAGTTTTTGAAATGACAGATCCAATATGGTGGATATATATTTTACTAGACTGTCAATCTAAATCTTTTAAAATAGAAATTGAAGTTAAGAAATTTTTGGATTTGCTGATCAAAAATTAAAAGTAATAAATTGACTTCCCTATAATATAATGTTAGTTTTTTGAATTTTAAATGTTAAATAAAATGGCAGGCTGAATGAGTAATTTATTTTTATGTAAGAATTTAAAATTTGTTTTAGTTTAAATTATTTTTCTATTATCTGTATATCTTTAACGTTTTAATTACTTACTTTCTATTATATACCTTATGTAATAAAAAATTGTTAGATTAGAATATGTCTGTACTTTAATATCAACTATAAGTGCGTATGTGTATATTTGTGGAAGTTAAATTCCATAACATACACTTTCATGGCAAAATAAGCGATTAGAGAGTCTGTCATCTTGAAACCGCCATTTTAAAATTTATAAAACGTCGTTTGTGTTGTTAAATATTATTTAACCACATGAAATTTATATTTGTGAAATGTAAATCCTGTTTCATGGCAAAATAATGCAATTTAGTCTTGAGTCCGCCATATTGGTTCCGCCATTTTGTAAATCGTATTATAAAACATTACCGTTTTGATGAAAAATATCAACAATCATTTCATATGTCTTTTGATACAAATTGGCAAAGTAGATTAGTATTTATAGAAAAGAATTAAATATTATGTCTAGAATTTGTTCATATTCGTCACTATAATTGACCGCCATTTTGTTTTTTTTTAAATGCAAATGAAAGTTGACATCTTTACCAAAAATGTAAGCCCAATATTAGCTATTTTGGTTGTGATAAAGACTTATTTAACATCGCATCGATCGAGACGAAAATTAACCAAAAAAATATTAGTCACTTGATTAGCGTTATCTGCCAAATTTTAAATCAAAAATGAGGTTATATCCCAAAATATCGAAAAAAAGTTATTAAAAAAAGTTTTTCTAAATGCAATTTTTAGCCCACATGTAAAATTTCAGGTGTATAAGATAATTTAGATTTTTTGCCCATTTTTTGTAAATTTCACCACTGTTGCGAAATAAGACTCAACGCAAGCTATATAAAACTTCTTAGTTTTAACAATGCTTCATCCCAGACATATTTTGTTTAAAGTAATGCCATATTAAATGTGTGTTTTTCTACAAAATCCAAATAATAAATGGTCACATGTGATGCAAAATTTATATGTTTTTGACCTTGTATAAGGTAACTTCATAAAATAACTATTTTTGTAAACGTAGTTTGGGTCTAACAGTAATACACATTATTATTAAGGCAAACAAGTACACAGTATCATCAGAAAAGCCTGCATTAGCTGGGAAATAAATTTTTATTTAACTTTAAGTAAAGTTTATGTAGTTTTAACGATTTAATTTAAAATTCCATCATTAAAATTTGTTATGAAGCTATATTATTAAAAAAGTTAAAATAGTTTTTATTACTTAAGTGCAGTTTCCAAAAAAAAAATAATTAGTATTGTACTTTACAATCAATTAAAAAGGTGGAATTTTAAATGCGTTTAATTTTTATATTATTTTTTTTTATTCGAAAATTTGAGTATTTTGAATGAAACTATTTTCATAATATTAATGTGTATTACTTTTAGACACAGACTACGTATTCAAAAATAGTTATTTTATGAAGTTACCTTATACAGGGTCAAAAACAAATAAACTTTGCTTCACATGTGACCAAATTTTAATAGCCCTATTTGGATTTTGTAGAAAATTACACATTTAATATGACTTTAAACAAAATATGTCTGGAATAAAGCAGTGTCAAAACTAAGAAGTTTTAAGTAGGTTGTGTTGAGTCTTATTTTGTAATAGTGGTGCAATTTAGAAGAAATGGGCAAAAAATCTCAATTATTTTACACAGTTGAAATTTTTCATATGGACTAAAAATTGCATTTAGAAAAACTTTTTTTAATAAATTTTTTCAACATTTTGAATTATAACTTTACCTTTGAATTTTTTTGGAAAAGAATTAAAATTTGACAGATAATACTAATCACGTGACTACTATTTTTGGTTAATTTTCATCTAGATCGAAGCAGAAATTGTTGCCAAAGTCAAATTTCGAATAAAGCTATTAATAACAAAAAATCCCATACAATGCGAACTTTTCTGGTCGCACTGTATATAACCCGACAAATGCCGTTATTAAATTTTTTATTTCCCAAAAAATAATTCTGTTTTTCTTTTCAGGTATGTTTTCCTAAACTTTATTCGAACGCAGTCACAAGAAAATGGTATGTATAAACATGAATTTTCATTTGACAGCTTTGTTGCGTCCTAATACTGGAAGACAGCCAATAGTTATTTGTATTCCACCAATTTACTTTAATCTTATGTCTTATTTTCATTTGATGATATTGTTAATTCATTGATGCAAAAATTGTTAAAATATACTACAGAGGTTATTGAAAAATTCCTTAGCAAAAATACGCGTTTTATAGTCATTATTTTAAGGTCTACGAAATTATCTCTATAAATATATGTACTACTACCTCGGGAAACACTATATTAAAACACTGCACAAGGGAAATTTTTTCATCCCACAATGTTCTGGTCTGTATATGTCATTAAAGTCTTATTTTCTTTATTCCCATTGAGAGTTTTTGCCCGCAAATTTAGGAGCAGTTTCAGACAAGCATGGGAAAAGATGCCATCAGGATATTGCCTAGATGAAAAAGTGGAGTAGCGGAAAATGGAGCCCGAATGTTGATTGACGATTCTTAGATTCTTATACGGGAAATTCTTACCGCTGCGCTGATTACAAAAGGGAACAGGCAAGACAAATGCATTAATTTAAAGTGTCCATGTTTTTACCGACTTAGAAGATTAATATATATATATATATATATATATATATATATATATATATATATATATATATATATTGATAGTTGAGGATGAAAGTCAAAAATTAACATAACGCTATAGCACCAAAAATTTATGGGTTACCAAAATTACACAAACCAAATACACCTCTCAGACCAATTGTTTCAAGCATACAATCCCCATTTTATAACCTGTCCAAGTACGTATCAAATTGCCTAACAAACATCACAGGAAAAAATAATCACTATGTGAGGATCTCTTTCACATTTAAACAATTCATTGATACAATACAAATACCAGCAAATTATATATTCATTAGATGTAGTTTCTTTTTATACAAATATACCTAACGACATCATTTCCAAAATTTTGGAAAAAAATGGGACAATTTAAAAGAACACACAACACTGATACTCAATGAATTTATAGAATTGTAAAACTTACAACAAACAATAATTATTTCCAGTTCAAAGATAGTCTGCACCAACAATTAGACGGTTGTGCTATGGATTCAGCAATCTCCTCAACAATAGCACAAATATTTATAGAATATGTAGAAAAAGAAATATTGAAAAAATTGAATTTTAATATAATATTTTTTAAACGCTATGTGGATGACTGGCTGCTGTACCCAAAAACAAAACAGATAGCTTATTACAATATTTTAATAATTTCTACCCAAAACTAAAATATACATCTGAAATTGAAATGAAACAGAACATAAACTTTTTAGACTTAACTGTACACAGAAATAAGACAGATAAAAATCTTCATATAAAATTGTACACAAAAGATACTTGGTCAGGCCGGTATTTAAATTTTAACTCTCAACATCCAAATAAACAGAAAAATGGTGTCATAATTGGTTTAGTTGATCGAACTATAAAATTATCTTCACCCGAATTCCGCCCAGAAGTGCTGAAAAAAAAGCAGAAGAAACCCTAATAATGAACCATTTTCCCAAAATTTTTGTAAAAAAAATAAGTAAACAAAAATCCTTTTCCCATTATAACACAAACAGAAAAAAATAAAATGAGCAATACCACAACACAAAACACTTTCATTGCATTACCGTATATAAAAAAAGAAAAAATAAAATATATTTTAGGTAAGCATAACATAGGGCCAACAATTTACTGGGATCACTTTACTCATCATCTAACAATTCTTGACTTTGACAGATATTCGCCTTTTTCATATAAATCAGGGTGGTTCCTTAAAAAGAACCTAAGTTAGGCTAACATTCTAACTGTTTAATTAATAATTGTAGAGATGTCCTGAAGAAGAAATAAATAAATTCTCGAAAGCCTTACTGAATCAAAAAGGGGTTTTTCTCCTTACCAAGACTTACAAATTTAAACAGACTGCATCCCCAAAAACCCTAGTTTGAAATATTATATATATATATATATATATATATATATATATATATATATATATATATATATATATATATATATATATATATATATGAAATTTGAACGAATGTAATGTATAATGTTTTTAGAATTTTTTTTGTTTCTCATCATTTTTGTTATTCATGATAACTGACTGACAGTCAAGCGTGAAGTTCATAAAATTTACAACAATTAAATCTAATCCCTATCCTTAATCATTTTCAAATTTCTTACATTTAGAACTGCATTTGTAGTACACTGCATTTCGTATTCTGAGATTGTTCTTCGATTGTTAATCAACTTAGTTAAAACGTGATAATATTGACAAAGCTAAAAATAACCATTTACCTTCTCACAGCAGTAACTTTTGTAAGTACTTCTTACATACTTTAATAAACGTCATTAAAATAACTTGTTAGAATGAAGTTTAATTACATTCTAACTAACGAAGTTGCACTTTATAAGTCACAATTTCATAACATAAACATAGTTTTAATCAGAACTTTTAGAAAACTTTGAAGTTGAAAATAATGATAAAAGTTTTATTGTCAGATGCAGATTGAAGAAATTATTTTGTTTAAATTAAATTTCTCTATTTCTGATTAGAGTCATTATAGTACATTTATAAATTTCATATTAGCTATGACTCTGCATCGAAACATACTAATTTAATTGCTTGTCCTGTAAGCTGCTATGTAATACATATATATATATATATATATATATATACATATATATATATATATATATATATATATATATATATATATATATATATATATATATATATATATATATATGTTTAAAATACGTATGATGGTGTAGTCAGAGGTCGAAATTGCTTTCGGTTTTTCCATTGTCCTTCGTTTATGATCCTTAGCTGTTCAGATACTCTCATTTTATATATTTTTGGATGTTTGTCTTTTTTGTATATAGTGTCTGGTTAATTGCGTAATTTGTCAACCGTTGGTCTGCCAAACGCTGCACAAGTCCATACCAGGAAAGTTGTTTTCTCTACACGTCACCAACAAATGCTGAATATCTAGCTTTTATTTCTTTATTATCTATACAGGTCTAATCACATACTTTCCCGAGGTATTTATATTCGTCGCAAACCTCACTCACGTTTTGGTTATCAATCCGCAATTTCTGGATATCGTTACCTAAATTTAAATAATTGATTTTCCATATATCAATCGCTAATCCCCATTTTTCATAGGTTTCTTTTAATTTCCTCGTTATATACCCTAAAATCCTTTTTGTTTCCTGCTAGGACCGTTTAATCATCTGCTAACTGGAGGATTGTGTATTTTTATGGTATCTCCATACCATATGTTAAGTATCACTTAGTAACGAAACAGATTACAACTCGTCAACGCAACCCCAAACACTGGAAACAGGATCGATGACCTGACCTGATTGGCCAGAACCATTTGGAAAACGAACGCGTCCGATATACTCACGGGACCGACAGCACCCGAGTCGCAGGCGTCAGTATACTCGTAGACGCCATACAGTGAGCTTTGAAAATGGTGAATGAGATTTCACCGAAACGTCAGCTGCTTTACAGTCCCGAGCACACACACGAGATGCCCGAAAACCTTCGATTACATATATATATATATATATATATATATATATATATATATATATATATATATATATGTATATATATATTATAAATGTATTTGTGTTCTGGATTCACAAGAACCTTTTCTGGGTCGTTGGTTATCGTTTTTCCAATTAACAAGTCATATAGCTCGCAAACTGGTAAAATTGTGTTAAGTATTTTAATAACGGTATATTATTATTGACTTTTGAAACAAAGTTTGTATGTTTATCTTGCTCGACGATTTATGGTAGGATCGCAGAAAATTTTTATATTTGTAAAATTATCTATCGGGTAAAAAAGTAAGCACTGTGACCACTACAATTCAATCGATTTACTCTATTTTACCCTTTTTTATTTTATTAGCTATTTTTAACTTTTGAACACAACATCAACAACAGATTTTTTAATTTTCGCTCCGTAGCTTAACGATCAGCAAAATATATCAAAGCTTCTAACAAATCTGCAATTATGAAAATAGAGAACTTTGATACTCAAACTTTTATTAGAGCAGTCTTTATACTCCCCGCTATAAGATTCCATAATAAAGAAATAAGAGCACCACTAGAGTTTATTAAACCAAGTGTAAAAGGACCTCCACCCGCTGCGCTTATAAAAGCACTTAATACAGGAAAACATATGGTAAAACTCAAGACGTCCTAAAAAATAAATGAAATTATTGGATGAAATGTCACAACGACAGTAACTATTGTTTTTATAAGTTCATGTAATCAAAAGCTATTATTTAAGGAAGAGTTTAAAATAATAATTGCAGCGTTTCTCAACCTTTCGACGTCGTTGGTTTATTTGGAACAATTTTCAGAGTTTTGCTAATCCTGATTCTCGATGAAGAATTTTTGTAAAGATCTTATTACGTTAATTAATGTTTGATTTATGTTTGTATGTTCTAATATTGGCAGTAACTTATAAGCGGTATATTGTAATAGGCTTTTGTCAGATCAATAAATAGTATATCGAGATTCATCGTCCTCTTTCAGTTATTTGCTTCATACAAAATACACCACCTTCCACCTCTAAATTATTTTGTTTCTCCCCTTCAATATATTCTCATTCTATTTGGTCACTTAGGATTCTTTTATACAGTCCTCCAATGGTGCTTGTGATAGAAATCCTCCTGTAATCAATTAGGACTTCCTGACCTTTAAGACATGGATTAAATATCGTTGATAGTACCTTAAATAGTTTGTTGGTACCATTCTTTAAAAGTTCCGCATAGATACCTTCATGTTCACGTGATTTCGAGTTCTTGAGTTCAGCTCTTTCTCGATTACCTCCCGTTCGATGTTGATTGGCACATTACCTTGTATATATTGTGGTATGTCTTCTTGCAATAATCATTCATAATATTTAACCCATTGTATTTGTGTTATTTTTTTTGTGTATTCTTTCAACACTAATTTTTTGGATTTTATTTATAGTTTTCTTAGATTCTGTATACTTTTTTCCTCTCAATTTTTAGAAATTGTCTATTCCAAATTTTGTTTTTCTGATGATTAATTATTCTTTTGTTTGGCTTCATTTTTTGTTACTATTTCCTTCCTTGTCCTCGGTGCAATTTAATTTTAGCCATTTTATATATAATGTTTTTTTCTGATCTACCAATTCCTCTATTTCCTGAGAACACTACTTTACTGCTCTTTTGTTGTTATTGTATCCCTAAATTTTCTATTGTAGCTTGATGTATATGTTTGGCTTTATTCTGGTCGATATTTTTCAGAGTAATTTTTTCAGAGATCTTCACTTATTTATGTTGTGCTATTTTTTGTTAAATCATTGAGATTGTATTTGGGATAGTCTAGAGAGATCTGCAAGTAGGGGTGTTGTTTCCACCTGTTCTAAGTTGTTTAGTACCGGCTTTCTGCAACTACTATACATAGCGCACATATATGCCAATAGACGTTGGTATATGGTGTTGCTGTTTTTCTTGATATCTCTTTATCTTTATATATTAGAATGCTAAAGTGTTGGGCTCTTTTTGTATACATTTTGGATGTAACATTTTTAGGGTGCTCATTTAAGTTTATGTAATCATCAAACAACAAATCTGGGACATATCCCAAAATAGAATGAAAAAGAAATCCAACTTTGTGAAAAACTTGCCATTAGGAAATATATTCAATTTAGCCAAGAAAAAAATCATCATGGGCAACAGATTATCATCATGTCTGATTGTCAAGCAGCCATCAGTGCGCTGAGCTCTCAAGTAATCAGCTCCAAGATGGTCTGGAAATGCCTAGCCATGTAAATAGCCTATACATACCAGTTTGTTTGTCGTTGTTTTAAACTGGTTCTCTGAACTCCGAAAATCGCCTACAGAACTTTAATTTTGTAGCGTACGTCCATTACGCGCAAAACAGATCTTTGCAGTGGTAGTAAACTGGTCGAGACAGATCGCCACAGCGCAAGGCATATGCTTGGAAGAGTGTATCACAGTAATTGCGGTAAAAGTCAGCGCTATCTATTGTGGGATAATAAAACTAGCAACTGGCCGGTACTGTATGCCGGACTCTCCCCTATCCATCACAAAACCATCAAAAGACAATTTTTTTAACTTTATGATTTGAATAAGAATAATAAAGTCACCCTCATGTGCGCACTGGGATAGAGGGGAATGAAATAGTAAAAAGAGTTGCTAGGAAAGGGACTGAGGTACCATTTCTGGGGTCAGCGCCTTTTTGTGGATTCTGTTGCAGTGTAATGCTGGAAGGACTGAAGATAGAAGAAGAAAGCAGGAGTTCCAATTATTGGAGGAAGCTGCAAGGATTAAGACAAGGGAAGACACTTCTTAGGAACTATGACCAGAAGAAATTCAAAGAATGCATAAGTATAAGTAGACCAAATAAGAGTTCTGACAGGGGTCCTGACGGGGTTTTGTCATCTGAAGAGACACTCGTACTTGTAGAAGGAGAAGAATGCAGATTCTGTGAGGAGGAGGATGAAACCTCTATTAATATCCTTTCAGGGCGCAGCGCTCTACAAAATCCTAGGATGCGGTTCTTGGGAACACACCAAATCGAAGAAGGGGAGCTACCCACCTTTAAGGTGTCCAATATCCTAAGATTCTTGAGGGAAATAGGACTGGAGGACCTGCTTTAGCAGAAAAGGTAACTCTTACGACTTTGCAATAGTAGGGGCGGCATAACAGATCTACCAGGTCGCAGTTCATAGACTCCAATTCTACGCACATACAAATTTATATTATGGTCAATATTTATTCCTGAGTATTTGACTGATTGCTTGGCCTGTATTACTTGGTTGCTAAGTAATATAAAATAAATATAATCCAGGAAAAGAACAAAGATTTTCTTGGTAATTAAAAATTTCATAACTAAAACAATGACAACACTTTTTGACGTGTGATGATTATTTGACGTGTATCAGGATTACCAACAAAAGAAATAATTAAAATTCCACTGTTGCCAAACTAGTTTGCCACCGCATGACGATGAGCACACTACATAATTTTTGGTTTAACAGCTAAGTTTGAATCTGTCATCCATATTATATTAATATATTCGAGGCTATGCATAATGTGGTATTCAAATATCAATCCTATTGATTTTTGAATTACAGAATGAATACATATTTTGTCCACAGTGCGTTATGGTATTTCCTTATAACCAAAATATTTTTGACAGTACCTTGACACAAACTCCGCATTGTGATTTCGGTACTTGAGCCTAACAAATACATTGTAATCACTCAATAAATCTCGAAACTTGCCTTAATGAAAATAATAATAAAAGTATTATTACCGTACACAGAAGTGTATTTAATAACACGTAGGTAATTATAAAGATTATTATAATCATAACAATACAGTTCTGCCACTCATTAAAAAACAAAACAGCTTATTTAAAGCAAAGCACACAGCTGCACAATCTCATTATGTACAATCATTTGGAACTTCCGTGCTTTTTGAGTTGCCTATATCGAAGACACAATAAGAAAGAAAATAATCGTTTACTGAAAATGGCCCAAAATTGCCTGTTCTTATCTCTCGGCAAGATAATGAAATTTTCTTTGTTATTTATTAGGATCATTATGACGTCTGTTATTTTGTTTACAGTGGTAGGGAAGCTATAAGTTATTTCGTGTCATTTGGGAAATTGCATATTTATTTCTTCCCTCTGTGCTCTTATTTTTGCGTTTGGAAAAAATAAATTGATGTATTTTTATTCGGAAAAGTGTTTTTCGTCATAATGGCTTTATAAGTAGGCTTGTTTTGCTTGGCTACATATCAAAGGCAGAAAAACACAATGTATAAATAGGTATTTTTGCGACTGGGTGCACAGAAATACATATATATTTTTTATCATATTTAATACTATTTGGCAACATTGGGCTCCCGATATTTTTACTCCTTAAGAATTCGTTTTCATTTTTATTACTTATTATGCTCCACTTTCTAAGAAAAATTAATTTATTCTTGCATATTTGACTGACGTATGTGAAAAACAGACTAAGTAAAAAATTTCGCTTCTAACTTGTTTTAATCTGGTCTTATTAACCTTTGCTTTACCCCTAAAGCTAATTTATTGCCTGCCTTCTTACAATGTATATCTTCTAGTAGATAGTAAATCACTATTCAATCCCCTTTTCCCGGGCCATTTTTATGAAATTTATGAGCACAGAAGATGGAAAATTTGATTAACAGAGCTTGTTTAGGTATTTGGGTAAAAATTCCCAATATTTTTTTGAGAAGCGGCTTTTTTGAATGGCTGAAATAGAAGAATTACTGTTTACTGTTACTGGAAATCATTAAAAAGTAAAAATAATAATTAAATTTTAAAAATTGTTTTTAGTAGAAATGAAAAACAGGAAAGGTGAGTCTGTAATAAATTGAGAAAAATGTACCTAAATTAATTTTACGGTTTCTTTTGTTGGTATTTGATTGAACCAAAAACAGCAAATAAAATGGAATATAAGGATAAATTATTTTAAGAAAAAACTAAACAGATTCTAAAAAATTGCACTAAAAATAAAAAATAAATTTTAAACTCTCAAATTGGTATCAGTTTAATAATTGTAGACTTGCTCATTTACTTATCGCTTTTTCAAGTCAAATTGTGCTTGAACAAACATTATATATATATATATATATATATATATATATATATATATATATATATATATATATATATATATATATAGACGACCGCGTTAACCGGATTAGAGCTATGACCAAAATTAGAAGCAACCAAAAAAATCTACCAAGGGCTGCTTTTGAAGCTTAGAGTATCTAATTTCAAATGTAGAGTGCGCTTTTGAAAAATCAAGTACGGCGGCTCCAAAATGGCCACTGGAAGCAGGACCCACATCGAGTGTCTAGTAAAAAAAGCTTGTAAAAATAAAAATTCGCAACTGATTGGGTGTTTATGACTTAAATTGTAGTTGATGGACGCCGCCCCTAAAAAGCTGGTGTGGTAGGTTGACAAAATGTAACATGGTGGATCCAATATGGCGGTCAAAAATGAAATATAATGGATGAATTTTAGAGTTGCTGTTTACGAATGCGAAGTCAGATCTGCAAAATTCAATATGGCGGATTTAATTTGGCAAAGTATTTTGAAAATTCAACCGATTTGCACCAAATTTGGTATACGAGGATTTTTGGGATGACCAACTACCATTTTCAAAATTCTCAAGGTCAATATGGTGGATCTAAAATGGCGGACGTATTTTTTGAATATCAACCGTTTTTCATCAAATTTGGTATACGGGGGTTTTTAGCGTTGGTGATCACTAATCCGAGATTAGGCTTGCCAATTTCAAGATGGCGAATCCAAGATGACAGACGACATTTTTAAAGATCAACCTATTTATACAAAATTTGTGATACAGGAATTTTTTGGGTCGCTGATCATGAATTCTAGGTCAAATTTTCAATATTCAATAGTGTACCCAATATGGCGGAAAATCGATAATCCAATTCTTGGATTCGTAATCAACGACTACAAAAACCCCTGTATACCAAATCAGTTGATTTTCAAAAAATACATTCACCATATTAAATCTGTCATCTCGAATTCTGCAAATCTGACCTCGGATTCATCATTAACAACCCCCAAAACCTCCGTATATCAAATTTGGTGCAAATCAGTTGATTTTTAAAATTCGGCCATCATATTGAATTTTTTGGATTCGCCATGTTGGATTTTGTCAACTTACCATACCAGCTTTTTAGACGCGTCCATTAGCTATAATTTGAGTCAAAGGCGACCCGATTGGTTACGAATTTTTATTTTTACAACCTTTTTTTGCTCCGGCTTCTGGCCACCATATTGGAGCCGCCATAGTGGATTTTTCTAAGGCGTACTCGACATTTGAAAGTAGATCCTTTAAGCTTTAAAAAAGCCTTTGGTCGATTTTTTTGATTGCTTCTAATTTTGGTCGTAGCTCTGGTCCGGTTAACTCATATATATATATATATATATATATATATATATATATATATATATATATATATATGTATATATATATATATATATATATATATATATATATATATATATATATATATATATATATAAATATATAAAAATATAGCTTTCCAGAATTTATTTTCCTCTTCTTCAGGGCATCTCTACAATTATTAATTAAACAGTTATAATATTAACCTAATCTATAATTATTAAGTAACTCACCAATGTGCTGTGAATATGAGACAAGTAAAACTTTGTAAAATAGGGGGAAAAAAACAACATTAGCATTTTTTAATTATATTTAGAGGCATTTATTGTAAAAATTCTTTGAAATTCTAGAAATCCCGAAACTGCCAAATATCTTACTCGACTAATTTACCATTTTGTAATGATAATTGTCATGTGTCAACCGAGCAGTGGCACGGGTGGCCTAAATTGATGAGGAAAATACGGATCCGTAAACAGTGGCTTAGTCAAATATGAGATTTAGCAATAATATAATGTAAATTAAAAAAAATTTTATTTGATATTTTTTGCTTGATATTATATTTTTGCTAAATCTCATACTTGCCTACGCCACTGTTTACAGATCCGTATTTTCCTCAACTACTTAGGCCACCCGCCCCACTGCCTGGTTGATACATGACATTTGTCACAAAAAATGGTGAATAAGCCAAGTATATGTTTGCCGGTTTCGTGATTTCTAGAATTTTAACTAATTTTTACAATTTTATCAAAATATGCCGCTAAATATAATTAAAAAGTGTCAATGTTGGGTTTTTCTCCTGTTTTTGAAAGTTTTACTTGTTTCATATTCAAACCACATTGGTGAGTTACTTAATAATTATAGGTTAGGTTAATACTCAACTGTTTAATTAATAATTGTAGGGATATCCTGAAGAAGAGACAAATAATTTCTCGACAGAATCAAAAAAGGGTTTTCCGTAACAAGGCCAACAAATTTAAATAGACTGCATTTCCAATAACCCTAGTTTGGAATATTGTTTCTTGACTACTCCCTCTTTTATATATATATATATATATATATATATATATATATATATATATATATATATATAAAGGGTGTTTTTATAGAGGTATAGAATTTTAAGTTGGCAACACTTTTTTAACTGGCGGCCATTTTGCCAGCTGTCAAGTGATTTATGTTTAGTTTGGTTTGGCATTTCCACATGAATAGACTGACGCCTGAACAACGCTTCCAAATTGTGCAAATCTATTTTGAAAATCATGGTTGTGTTCGAAATACGTATCGCGCACTACGTCCATTTTACGGTCAACATAATCGTCCATCAGAGCAATTAATTCGATTAACTATGGAACGTTTTCGTACCACGTTTACTCTAAATGATAATACGCATCCACAGAGACGTCGTACAGTGCGTAGAGAAGAAGTCATTGCTGCTGTAGAGCGTAGCGTAGAGGAAGACCCGAATCAGTCTATCCGCCATCGTGCACAGGAATTGGATATGTGTTCATTCACTTTATGGAAGATTTTGCGGGAAGATCTTGGTTTGTGTGCTTACAAAATCCAACTCGTGCAAGAATTGAAGCCACACGATCACCTAGCAAGGCATAGATTCGGTGAATGGGCCCAAAAGAAGATTGCCGTTGATCCCGATTTTCATAAGCGAATTTTGTTTAGCGATGAAGCTCACTTTTATTTGAATGGATACGTCAATAAACAAAACTACCATATTTGGAGTGATGATAATGCTCAAGTGTATGTTGAGACACCGTTACATACAGAAAAACTGAATGTTTGGTGTGTTTTATGGGCTGGTGGAATCATTGGTCCGTACTTCTTTAAAAACGATGCTGGTCAGAACGTTACAGTCAATGATGACCACTATAGAGCCATGATTACTGACTTTTTCGTTTCTTCAATTGAACAACCATGAAGTGCAGGAGCTGTGGTTTCAACAAGACGGCACAACATGTCACACAGCTCGTGCCACAATTGATTTATTGAAGGAAACGTTTGGTAACCGCATAGTTTCACGTTTCGGACCCGTGAATTGGCCTCCAAGATCGTGCGACTTAACGCCGCTAGATTATTTTCTGTGGGGATATGTGAAGTCGCTAGTCTACGCCGATAAGCCCGAAACGATTGATCACTTGAAGGGCAACAGTCGCCGCGTTATTGCCGATATACGGCCACAAATGTTGGAAAAAGTCATCGAAAATTGGACCTCCAGATTAGACTACGTCCGAGCCAGCCGTGGCGGTCATATGTCAGAAGTCGTATTTAAATTATAATGCCAGAAGGTTATCTTTCGAATAAAGTAAATTTCATATCAATTTAAACAATTCATCTTTGTTTTATTCCATTTAAAAGTTCTATACCTCTATAAAAACACCCTTTATATATATATATATATATATATATATATATATATGTTGTATCCTAAGTTTTCAAGGATGATGGATTGTGCCTGGTATTTTTCCGGTTTTAAATCCGTTCGTCAGTAGAAAAATCTTCACGATACTTCGCCAACATCTCAGCTGGCATTTTCAAGTGATGCTTCCTCGACGACTGCTTGACTTGGAATGCTTGGAATATATGCACTAAGCGACCCCTGCTACACGGCGGCGAATATGATGAAACGCTAATTATTTGTACCATTAAAAAACAATGAAAGTATTAAATTTTCGCATTGCCATTTATCCCAACTTGTAGCTCTTAACTATCAATTGCTCGACGTAAAATTTAAAAATAATTGTTTAGTCAAAAGTTATTCACGTTGAAGAGTAGAAAAAAATGCCATTTTAAAATGTTTAACAATTTTTAATTCAAAAACTATAGGTTGGAAAGAAAAATTATAAGATACACTTTTTGTTTAGAATCGGGTGAATAATATGAAAATATTTTTAATTTTACAAAAAAAAATATTAACAATTTTTTTGTTTGTAATAAATTACCTAAACATTTTTCGGAAATCCAAATACACATAAAAAACTTTGGTGGAGCCATGTCTCTTCATCAGCTACGAAAACGCACTGAGCTCTTGGACTATTTAATAACAGAAGGATTAAACTGATAAACGACTGATCTCTCCCTGCGAAAAGGAGTAGCTTGTGGGTACACAAAGGGGAGCCATGCTAAAACAATATTTTGCCGTATTACGTTGAGTTTTTGTTACCGATTATCATACGAAAATTTGTTACTTTAAATTATTGTAAATACGATGTGTCTGGGAATTTAATAACGATATTAAAAGTTATGTAATAACACTCTATTTCAATCGCATGTATACTCTGAATAACTTAGGGTTAATGGATGTTCATTTCCAAGCACTTCGTTTAGTTTCCTCAATAGAGCCTCTATATCTCAGAAAATATTTGTTGTACGTTTCTGCGATAGAAAAGTGGCCAAAAATTCAGTGAAAAGTATATTTGGCATTATCTTTAATTAAAACGCAGTATTATGAAATATGCTCCTCTTGGCGATCTCTTATCTACAAGATCATCCACGATTGGTAATACCACCAGCTTCATATGTTTTCTATTCGTTAAAAATGTGGAGTATTCAAATACTGAAAATACTGATTTATTATATATATATATATATATATATATATATATATATATATATATATGTGTGTGTGTGTGTGTGTGTGTGTGTGTTTATGCGGCTTTCACGGATACCTCCGTGTGAGATGCAATAGCAGTGGATATATCCACATTATGCCGTTGTAGTGCTGAACTCACATTCAGCAAAACGTACAACTATATGCAGCTCCGTCTATAAATGAAGTAGAATTCGAACAGTAAATGTAAACTTCGTTCCAACCATATCCTTTTCGTGTTAGAGGTTGCACAGTTTGAACAAATTGCTAAGGAACACAATTTATCCTATTCCACCACCATCGAGAGGCCTACCTGTACCACCATACCGAGAAGAAAGTCAAAACTTACCCTCCTCGCTACAGTGATAAGGCATTTGCATGCTTCCTTCTGATCTGTCCTTTGTACAGCCAGGTGCATGTCGGTACCCTGATGAGTCTAGTAGAGACGAAACATGTACCTCTGCCGTATCACTGTGGCGAGCAGGGTAAGTTTTGACTTTCTTCTCGGTATGGTGGTACAGGTAGGCCATCATCTTGATGGTGGTGGAATAGGATAAATTGTGTTCCTTAGCAATTTGTTCAAACTGTGCAACCTCTAACACGAAAAGGATATGGTTGGAACGAAGTTTGCATTTACTGTTCGCATTCTACTTTTTATATATATATATATATATATATATATATATATATATATATATATATATATATATATATATATATATATATATACATACACATACACATATACATATATATTTATGCGGCTCTCACGGATTACTCCATGTGAGTTGCAATAGCAGTGGATACATCCACATTATGCCATTGTAGTGCTGAAATCGCATTCAGCAAACGTACAACTATATGCAACTCCGTGTATAAGTGAAGTAAAATGTGAACAGTAAATGCAAACTTCATTCCATCATATCCTTTCCGTGTTAGAGGTTGCACAGTTTGAATAGATTGCAACAGAACACAATCCATCCAATTCTACCACCATCAAGATGATGGCTTACCTGTACCACCATACCGAGAAGAAAGTCAAAACTTACCCTCCCCGCCACAGTGATATGGCAGAGGCACATGTTTCGTCTCTACTAGACTCATCAGGGTACCGACATGCACCTGGCTGTGCAAAGGACAGATCGGAAGGAAGCATGCAAATACTGAACGCGGTTCTGCCGCCATCCAGCTGAAAGTGAAACTCAAAAGTATCCCGTTTCGGATGAGTTGCGTGAGCTCATGCAAACAAGATGTTAGTTGCGGTAGTATAGGCGTACGAGTTGCATGCATATTTCACTCCTGTTGTACCTTTTGAATTATTTTATTGCAATGTATTAGGTTATTGTATTCCAAATTTCTAAAATATTGAGAATGGGAAGACGATGATTTTTACCCGACATATATATATATATATATATATATATATATATATATATGTATAAGATGGTCGTAATAATTGAAGAAAAAGCCGAAATTCAATTAATTTGGTACAGGTTTATTAATATAACCTAAAATTTTTTTGATAAGTTAATTAAATATTAGTAAGCTCTACGTGATATACTATTAACAAAAAACGTGCGTTATATATTTTCTGATTAAAAACAAATATCGGAAAAAATAAATTAGTTTTTTTTTTCCGGTAACTTTATCCATTTAGTAAGATTTTATCTGAAAAGAGCAAAACACTTTAACCAGAAAACTTTGTTTTAGATACCGCTATAAGGTGATTAATTATCAGGGTAGTATGATTTATCATTTAAACCAGAAAAATAATTTATAGAAATAAATATTTCTTTCAGAAAAATCCAATATATTTGGAGGGATTCTTTTTCATACTTATTATTATTAAAAACAAACTGATAAATGAAAACCCGAACAATGAAAATTTTATTAAATTTATAAAATTTATAAACTTTAATGGAATGTGGTAGGAAATTTGATTGATTATAGAGCCATTTATCGAAATTGTCTGATTTTATGTACAGAATTGAATACTAATATACAGAAGAACGCTAAAATTGTCTTTGAACGCTTTCAAGAATAATTAAATGTTAAAATGATGTTTCATTATTCATTCATACTTTTTGAGGGAGATCGCAACATTTTTTTTATTGAAAGAATATCTTTTTTATGAAAAGAACCCTACATCAAGTAAAACTGTGCAAGAAAAATTCCTATTTCTCAAAAAATGGCACAGTCATACCAGTTCAATATTATTCTGTGTCACAATATTTTTGTTCGTTCGTTTCGGACTCCATGACGTCATTGCAAGTCATCTTTAATGTTCAGTGTTAAAGATTGAATTTCTATACTAGTTGCCGCACAACACAGGAGTGGATTCAGGAGCACGTGGAGACTGTCATATTTTAATGGTGCGATGAACCTTCTGTACTTACCATGACTACAAGTCGAAAACTGGAGAAAATGTGGCTCTTTTTAAATTCCCTAAAAATCCCTTACGGTAAGCATTTGAATATCTATTGTCAAAAATAATAAGGATAATTGAAAACAGTGATATGATGGTCCTTTTGCCAGTATTTGGGGTTGCGTTGCCGAGTTGTAATCTATTTCCTTACTAAGCGGTACTGGTTGATGTTTTGTAAGCTGATTTTTCCAAGTATCAGGCACTCGCTGGCTATCATCTGTGCTATATATATATATATATATATATATATATATATATATATATATATATATATATATATATATCTTAGTAAGGTATAGATTTTATATTTTTAGTTTAAAGGGAAAAATTACTGGAATGAAAAAAAGTGCTTGAAATACTCCATGTACAGACACAAGGTATAGCTCTGTCAGTTTCTTTCAAAACTTAATTGGACCGTGTGCCTAAATGAAGTGTTAATCTAATTATTAAGAAAAATTTACTCTTAAATAAAGAGAACCAACAGTAACTTACCAATGTTTATCTCAAAGTATCCCCATAGTCTATTTAAGGCAGTTTTTAGCTTATGAAAGTAAATATATTCGTTAAAGTAGACTTGTTGTTTTAAATTAACCCTTAAATGCCTAAACGAAGGCTAAATGAAGTGGAAATCTTGCATGAATTCCACTTATAAAGACGAAGGAAATTCCTTATCGACCCCGGCAGCGTTTGCAAATATGCACGCGCTTATAAGTTTCCAGATACCTTTGAACATTTTCTATCTGATATAACATCGGTCTCTTAAGTATTTCTCTCGATTGTAATTAGCATTCTGCGATGATGGGGTTCATAAATAAGCAGTTTTAAAGTTATTACGGGGCATAAAATACCGATGTTATTAAAGCTTATGAATATAAGTCAAAATTAATTTATTATTAATTTTTCAAGCAAAGTCGATAATTTTGTCAAATTATATGGAAAGATAAATTTAATATCTTATTCTAAATCAATATTTATATGTAATGTACAATTCAAATAACGGTATTTTGTGAATTTTCATAAGAAAAATATCAAAATAATAAGCTGATAACTTTCAGTATAAGGTTTGTCCATTTATTTTTCATGTGCTTTTGATGTTGCTAACCATGATTTTGCTAGTCTAATTTAATCAGTATGGTATTATAATTAAATCTTTAAAGCTACCTTATTGAGGTGTAAGAGATCACTACACTTATACATAGAAAATGAGACCCTGAAGACTGTTTATCGTCTCAGTTGCCTAGGAATTGGAACCCGCGGCGATTCAGGCGTCTGAGAAAGCGCGGTGGAGAGGTGTCCATCACTCCCCATGTCGACAGATTACATGACGCGGCTTTTAAAACCCAACCTCTTTCTGGAGATATTTCTTCCAAGTAGAGAGGATTGGGATGGAGAGCAAGATCTTTCGAGAAATGGATCCTGATAGTATACTGATTGATCTAGACAAGATGAAAAGCTGGAGCCAGAATGTTTGGCAGGAGTACAGGAGTAAGAGAGTATTACCCTCTCGGATAACGTGTGACGATTTTCACAGCGGAAATTTATGCTATGCTGCAGTGTGCCCATCTCTGTGAGAGGGACATAAACAGGACTACGGTAATAAATATGTGCTCAGACAGTGAGGCTGCGATAATGGCACTGAACTCCAGTGTCGTAACTTCATGACCGGTGTCTGAGAGCATGGAAGTATTGAATAATATGACAAGAAACGTTTGCACAATCACACTCGTGTGGGTCCCGGGCCACCCGGGCATACGCGAGAATGAGGAAGTAAAGCGTCTAGAAAAATTGGGTTCCACGACTGAACCATATGGACCCAACCAATTCTACCTTTCCTAATTGCCTTTGAAAAAAGGAAATTAAAATCGTTGCAGGAAAGCAAATTCATCGAATAGTGAAAGAGAGTTCCTGAAATGAGGTGTGCTCAGGAATATATAACTGGACATAGCGCACTGAGCGCAGCATACTAAGGAACTTCTCTCCTTAAGAAAGAAAGAGCTGCGAATTGTGGTGAGATTGTTTACAGAATATTGTCACCTGAGGGGCCATCTTCATAAGTTCGGTGTCGTAGACAACCCGACATGCAAATGTTGTTTGAAAGAGTACCCACCACTCAACGGATTGAGGCAGAGATATTTCGGAGATACCAATAGAGGCCTAGATATTGCTGATCTTGTATCACCACCTTTAGTTTCATTCATTGATTCATTCATTCAAGATCACTACCAAGTTATACCAGTTAACAGTATATGTGTAAGTAGTAGCTGTGCATCAGTTGGATAACTGGACCAATAACTTAATCTTCTTAAGATGCCTATATACTCTCGATGTTGGCTATTATCCTGATTATCTTTATTTTATCTGCAGCAGCTAGGAAACATCCATTTTATAAGATTTTTCAACCAAGAGATTCAATACAATTTGCCGTATTCCTAGGAACTTTTCCTGTAGTATTCGATCCTTTCGTGTTTTTTCCCTAATTTTAATTTCTGTATTTTTATTCATTTTTCCTAGTACTCATACTAGTAATATCTCGAATGATGTTAATTTTATTAAAGAATCTCCAATAAGGATCCATGATTCCATTCCATCTAATTAACAAATGAGTCTTACCATTGTGGTCAGAGTGTGTGTTCTGTTTTTATGGACTGAAACCATTTATATAAATACGGCTTGTTCTTTTTCTAAACCACATTGGATCTCTTCTAAATAGTCTCATTTATCGTTTAATATTGTGCCTAAATGAGTATGTTTGTTGACTCTAACTGACTGAAGTTAACTGAAGATATAGAAATAAACAGAGGGACCCCCTTAATCCTTTCGTCATTAACACAGGTGTAGATCGTAAATCGTGGAAAAATTACCCTAAACATCAAGATACTGAACAAGAAAAATTTACTTCCACGTTATGTGCTACGCTGATGATGCAGTATTCATTGTGTACTCGGAGGATTCCTTATAAAAACTTATTTACATTTTCAACCAAGGATAATGGTTCAACATGATTAAATTTGAGTATCAAAATCAACATAACAAAATGCTTGGTAGGGGCCAAGATAAAAAAATAAATGCGTAGATCAATGCATTTACATATCTGGGTGTAGAATTAACAAGCGATGGCAACCTGCAGCGAAAAGTGCAAGTACAAGCAATGAAAACTACCTGTATCTTAGGCTGCTTGAGAGATATCATACAGTTAGACCTGTATTAACCTACGCAGTTGGAACAAGAGCTGATATCACAAAAACTATGCAAATTGACGTATACGGTAGAAATAAGAACCATCTTAGGGTAAACACTACACGATAAATTTGGCAACACAGATTTTAGAGTACACATTAGTTAAATGGGTCAAACAAAGAATGAAATTCTGGATTAAACAAGAAGATAGAATGGAAGATAACCGTTTGGCAAAAAATTCAAAAAACATCATAGTAGAGGGAAAAGAGAACACGGGGAAGACCACCAAAACACTGGAGACAGTGCTGTACATCGTCTTGAGGGGAGGTTAAATAGGCTATTGCCTTCCTATATGAGAAACTATATAGAAAGAAAAAGAGAAAGAGAAACGAATGAAGGTATATTATTATTTTAATTATTTGCCAATTATTTCGTATATTACACAAATATATATTTGAGATTTCCAGACAAAAAAAGTTAAGTTTCCATATATACGGTAAGAAAATGTTCGAATCTGTTGAGTAACTCACAGAATTTATTAGTCGTTCAAGATTTGGTAAATCATAAAATATTGAATACTCCTTGATTCAAGGCTCATCTCTTTTCATTCACTAAACTGATTCGGTCCTTTTGTACAAATCATTAGTAAAATGCCCATCTCTAGTACATAATCTTTTATGAAATGCAAAAACAACAATCTAAATTTTAAATGGAAAAATGATAATTTCATTTCATCGTCTCACAATATCTTACATTTTTATGTTGTAATAAAATGAGTAATAAAAGTTTATCATTCATTGGTTTAAGTGCTGTGATCATTTGAAGTAGTATCCTTTAAAATATTTTAACGATAAGATTTATAACTCAAAACAAGTTTTATAAGTAATTGAGGTTAATTAAAATGTTTATGTGCTTGCTATTTCATGTTTAGATTAAAAATAAAATTAGTAATGTTCTCGTAATTTACTAAGATTATATCAGGTCGGTAAGGAGGCAATTTCGGTTTCGTAGTGTGAAGTAAAGCTAACTTTTTTATACAAAGATTAAACTTTAATTAATTATATATTTTACATTTCGTGCAATGATCTTTTGCAATCTTGAAACTAATTCCTCGCTCACTGAAATTTTGGTCCTTATCAGCAAAAAATTGAACCAAGTGCGATTTCATGGTCATCATCATTTGTGAAAATTTTACCATTCAAGGAGTCTTGCAAACTACGAAATAAACGATGCCAGGTCAGGGCTGTATGGGAGATGCAACATCACTTCCCAACATCTCCCGCAATTTCCCACGAGTTACTAAAGATGAGTGAAGCTTTACATTATCATGGTGAAACACAATTCCATTGCGATTTGTGAGTTCCTGCGGTTTTCCTCTGGTTGCTTCATCAACTTTCATTACTTGTTGACAGTAGATATCTGAATTGATTATCTGGCCCCTTAGAAGCGGCTCAAAATACACAACATCTTTATAATATGTCCAAATTGACAGCATGACCTTTTTTGGATGCAATTCAGCTTTATATGTGATTTGTGCTGGTTCATCTTGCTTGGACTATGATCATTTTGGAATGATGTTACTGTAGATGGGTGTTTTTTTATCACCAGTCATGATTCTTTTCAAAAAAGGCTCGGTTTCATTGCGCGTGAGATGCATATGGTAACTGTTGATTTACAGTGTAACTAAAAAGGACATAATACGAATATGGACTAGTAATTTGTAGCAAACTTTGTCGTAAGTCTATAAACTTCGAATCACAAAATTTTAATAAACTGCCCGATAGGTTACCGTTGATTTTCATTAGGAAAAAAAATGTTTTACGCCGATATAGATTTTAAAAGCATTGAGTAACTCGTCAGAATAAGTGATTGAAATATATTTCCTGTACTATACAGCAATGATATTACAGTCTAACGAGTCAGTTTTATCTTGAACTTCGACCACAGTAAATATGTGGAATTGCAAATGTACAATTGTTACTAATTATTGGAACTGATTCAACTTATTGTGTTTTTTTTAATTAAAATTAAACGATAGTCATTAGGAGTAAGACCGCTTTTCTATACAAGCCCCTGACAGGTGGACGAGCTGAGCAAGCAACTTCCAACATTTACACTATAAGTAAAAACTTCAAGCTGGAAAACTGAACGCCTTAATAAAACCCCTTAAATAAAAAATAACTAAAAATTTGAAGATTATGATACGAAAATCTAAATATTGGATTAGAAACGGGATATTTTAGTTCTATAACATTCTTGCTGTTGCAAAGGAGATGTTGTCATTCAAATTACGTTTAAAAATAAGCTACTAAACTAATTTTTGGATTGCAATTTTTTTAAATTCTTCTGTAAGTTTAAAATAATTTTTAAATAGCAGTTTTCTAAAATAACTCTTGCGTTTTTTTTTTGAATGTAATTGAACATATTTTTTTCTAATGAACCATTTTAAATATTTTTTAAAAAATAATCAAAACCTCCTTTTAACAACATATTTTCTTTTAATTTTAGAAAATCTCCTTAAAAGTCTTGTAAAAATTTATTCTTGAAATAACATGTAATTTAGATATTTTCAGCTATAAAATACAAAAATTTTTATGAAACTATAAAACCGCTGAAATAAATTTTTCCTGCAATATTTTTATAGTTGAGATGGCTTTCGTTGCCACTTTAATTGAAGGAATTTTAATTTGATAACTTTATTTCTGCTACACCGCCCCAAGCTTCTGTGAAGTTATATAACGTTGCCGCTAAAGAGCACTTTTTGTGATTGGAAATTTATAGTTTTTATTTTATTTTGTGGAATAACACGATTTGAATAAATAAGAGAAATAAATTCATAAACAAACAAAAAAAATTTTCTAGCCTCAGCTTCCGATAGAACTGATCAATTGTTTATTTAATTGATTATTTTTTTGGCATAAAAATTTTTCAAACTGAGAAAGTTTTTAACCTCCACATAGTTTTTAAAACTTTATCAATTAGTTTCAAATCTGATGTTAAATTAGTTTTTTTTCATCAGTTGGTGTCTTCAGATTTTGAGTCTAAAGTTTTGGCTATCATCATTAGATTCATATTTAAATCTTTCATATACTTTCAATATCGAAATTTAAAGAAAATGTTAAAGTTGTTTATAACATTTTTCATTTCATAAATTTTATGTTTTTGTTAATATTAAATGGTATTGTGGCCACTATTTTAGTCTCCAAAATTACCCTTAAAATATTGAGGTAAATTTTTTTCTTACCTCTATGTTTGGTCGATTGAATATTGTTTTTATATCAGATATTTTTTACGTCATACGGAATCTGAGAAGATTGTCTGTTACTGACAGCCGAGTAAACAAACCTCGAGTAGATATCAGGGTTAGTACGAATATTAAAAAATAAATTAGGGAAAATAGTTTTTAGAAAATGTTTGGTTGTCGAGAAGAGGGTCTAAGACGAGCAAATAGACTTCGATGTTTATTGACCCAAAAAGCGTAGTGATTACAAAAACATCTGAAAAAAAATTGTTTAATTTGTCTTAGATGCAATTTTGTGGGTAATGTTTAAGATATTAAATTACTACGTATAGTTATATATATATATATATATATATATATATATATATATACATATATATATATATATATATATATATATATATATATATATATATATATATATATATATATATATATATATATATATATATCCGGAACACGTGTACAAAGTTGACAGATTTTTTACGTCAAAATAGATCGATTTAGGTCAAATTAGTTATATCCGATACTGCTTTGTTTAGGCGGTAGACGAAATCAAAGTTTTAAGAAAATATTGATTTTTCCTAAATTTCTTATGGAGGAAATGTGCGTATAAAGGTTAGACATAGAGAGATTTTGTAACCGCGTAATACCAAACTATCAAACATTTGCCAATATTGATCGTCTCCGAGAACCGGGCAGCTTTGAGAAAAAATTTGAAGGTAGGGGTCTTATTCGAAACACTCGAACAGTCGCAAAAGAAGAAGAAATTTTGGAAACAGTTGAAGAAAAATCAAGTGTTAGTACCGGCCGCTTAGAACGTGAATTGAACATTCCTAAAACTATTGTAAATGATATTTTAAAAGAATAATTTTTCACCCATATCACGTCCAACAGGTTCAGGAACTTTTACCAATGAATCCCCAATGGGCCTTACTTTTTGTGAATTATTCGAAACAATAATTCATAGTTCAAATTTTGCTACAAAAATTTTGTTTACTGACGAGGCGTGCTTTAAAAGATCTGAAGTCACCTGTACAAAGAACATGTTTATGCGGATGAAAATCCAAATGCCATTAAAGTTGCACACCATCAGCATAACTTTAAAATAAATATTTGGGTAGATATTATTGATCACTACTTTATAAGTCTTGTTATAATTTCAGACAGAATAAATGGAAATACGAAGGGGGGTCAAAAAGTTTATAGCTTGTCGTTTCTCTTGAGCGCCATTTAGCGGGCTTATACTGCACTTAGTTTTTCTTTATCTAAAATACTTTTCTCATCAGTGTAAGTTCGGCAATAATGGAAATTAATACACAAACAGTGTCTGATTGCGAATTACATGCAGTAATCCTTTTTTTAAATGCAAAAAATCATAATGGCAATGCAGATAGATATTGTGAAGTTTTAACAAAACTCAGAAACATACTACCGATGTCATTATGGGTTTAAATAAATTAGTAATTAATCAATAATATTTCAATAATTCAATACATCAAAAAAAAATGAACAACGTTAAAATAGCTTATCTCAAGTATTCTTGACGTAGATCCAGGCGATATCCAGCTTTTACCATAACTTGGAGCCTCAAGATGGTAACACGTGGTGGATTGAGTACCAAGAACGGGAACTGGCTGTTACAGCTTCTGCTGGGACGTCAGTACTATCTTGGAAGAGATAAAAATGAGACGAACAAGACATGTAGAGGCAGATAAACTAGAATCGCCAAAATATCGATAACAGAGCTACGAAACATCGGTGAAAAATCGACGAAAAGAGGAAGAAAGAAAGATCAGTGGAAAAGAAAAAAGATGCCTAAAATATACGCACAAAATTAGTGACTGGTTTTATCAATCTCTTGCAGAGAATGCAGAAGATAAGAAATTATTTTTAATCCAGGAATACATGGATGAAATTTAACCTAATCTAGTTGACAAGTGGCCTCTTATCTGATTGTCAAGTTCTTTCGCATTTGCTGGAAAAGATCCGGAAAAATTCCGTTACAACTTTAAACCATAATTACGCAACATAATTATCAAACCATAACTGCCAACGGGGAAAAAACTTGCTTTGGGATTAAACCGGCAAAAAGCCATTCGACCAACACATGTACACTTTGCACAAAGACGCTCTCGGAAAAAAGGGGCGATATCTATCGGCTAATCCCTTATAAAGGACAAAAGGCAAGAAAAAATAAAAACACAACTGTTAACCTAACTCTAGCTCTGAATACAGTTATAAGTCACTAATCTGCAATTGGCAACACTGCCTGTTGGTACCATAACTCATTCTAATCGAGATATCACGAAAAACAGGATTCCTGTAATTTCGGATGTCGACAAGCGAAATAAGCAATATTTTCAAGACCAATATTCCAATCGATGAATTGAAAGAGGTAATGAGGCACCAGTAAGATGAACATCAAGTTCTCCAGAGTTAAATATGTGTCACTTCTTTTTAGGGGGCGCTCTTAAAAAACAAGTATACAAGACTCCGGTGAAGATGCGCGAAGAATTGTTGATACGCATTTTAAACTCTGGCAACCTTTTTAATAGTCCTGAGATATTAAAGTCCAGTTTTCTGTTTATTTAGTTTTTTCAATTTTTTTAAAGTACAAATATGTACTTTCAACATTTATTTGAAAAATTGTTTTATTATTATAGCAAATTGTTGTATGCACGTAATTGAAAATATTTTTTTCCTGGCAAAATCGCTCATCCCATGTAGGTAAAAAAACTTCCAAATACATGCGGTTATCGGAGAGAAATACCGTTGACGACTTAAAAAATCAGCTTTATTTACAAGTTGTCACTTTTATGACACACTACTTTCTAGCCAGTTACTATACTACTAGAAAAAGTCATATTATAGCGTTAGATCACACACCAGAAATCTTTAAATTGATACTTACTACGTTTTCAAGAAATTTGGGAAAAATCAATATTTTATTAAATCTTTGACTTCTTCTGCCGCCTAAATCTTTTTCGACGTCAAAAATCTAGCATCAAACGCTGTACCCATATTTTCCGGACACTATGAGTATCCCTACTTTTACGCTATAAGCTTTTTAATAAATTTAAGGTTTTAAAAAATCTATCAAACTTGAAATATTTTCCTCATATACGTTCAAAAAGTTCAAAATTAACCTACTTATTTTTAAAAAATAGTCAAATCTCAATATAAATTTTAGTTCCCCGCAATTTTCGAGAGCTAATTTAGTCAGCATAAATAAAATCATAAAAGTTTGTAATCACCTCTTTCAGTTACTTTCGACTTTATTAAAACCTGGAAACTTTGTATTATATTAATGTTCTCTGTAATAAAGTTCCGAAAGAAAATAGGAATCTATAAATTTAATTTTTATTGAATTATTTTAGGCGTCTTGGTTTTAAATTTGTGAATAAATTTAACTGCTTATAGAGAGCTACAGGTAAACATAAAATAGTAAGTTTACTGATCTTAAAGATGTAGTTTGGTAAACCATTATAGTGAGATGTCTTCATTCCCTATTAACAAGGTAATCTTCATTTCTTTTTTTGATACTAACGGTTAGTTAGAAAACTAATAAAAATATTTCCAAAAGAAGATATTAGGAGATACCTTAAAGCTCAATGATAATTTAACCATATTATATGTTTTCACAATTTTGTAATATATGATATCCATGTTTCTTTTAACATTATCCACCTAAAAAAAAATGTTACAGCGACATTTACAAGATAAATCTCGCACAAAGTATGTAAAGTTAAGTGATATATCTTTTTGTATCCCTAACTCATGTTTCCAACTAAATTTACATTTGAGGAGCTTTATCGGTGTGTTTTTGATATCCTATTGTTGCGGTATGAAAAGCTCTAATGATGATTTCATGTAGGGGGAAACCTTGAAATATATATTATACTTTTTTAAGCCAGTTTTTTGAATTCTGCAAAAAAAAAAATAAAGCTATGTATTTATAATATTACTTTTAACAATTTTCAAAAATTTAATATTAAATTTGATTTGTTCCAGTTCTCAGTTTCATGAGAATATATATATATATATATATATATATATACATACATAATGCTGATTTGTGTTGTTCTTGTGTTATTGAGTGAACAGTCGAGATGTCGCCGTTGTTGTCGTGTATGTTGTTTTTTAATTTTAAAATCAGCTTATAGGGCTCAAATGCGAGGGGATGGTTTGTACCGAATGCAATGGCCTGACAACTCCCATATTAGGACGTAACAGCGCTGTGTTATATATATATATATATATATATATATATATATATATATATATATATATATATATATAATATGGGAGTTGTCAGGCCATTGCATTCGGTACAAACCATCCCCTCGCATTTGAGCCCTATAAGCTGATTTTAAAATTAAAAAACAACATACACGACAACAACGGCGACATCTCGACTGTTCACTCAATAACACAAGAACAATATATATCAGAAGTAAAATGCGAACAGTAAATGCAAACTTCGTTCCAACCCTATCCCTTCCAGTTTGAACAAATTGCTAAGGAAAACAATTTATCCTATTACACTACCATCGAAATGATGGCCTACCTCTACCACCATACCGAGAAGAAAGTCAAAACTTACCCTTCCCCCTACAGTGATACCGCAGAGGTACATGTTTCGTCTCTACTAGACTCATCAGTGTACCGACATGCACCTGGCTGTGCAAAGAACAGATCAGAAGGAAGCATGCAAATACTGAACGTGGCTTCGCCGACTTCCCGCCGGATGGCGTATATATGTTTATGCGGCTTTCACGGATTCCTCCGTGTGAGATGCAATAGCAGTGGATATATCCACATTATGCCGTTGTAGTGCTGAAATCACATTCAGCAAACGTACAACTATATGCAGCTCCGTGCATGAATGAAGTAAAGTGCCGCCACAATGATACTGCCATATCACTGTGGCGGGGAGGGTAAGTTTTGACTTTCTTCTCGGTATGGTGGTACGGGTAGGCCATCATCTCGATGGTGGTGGAATAGGATAAATTGTGTTCCTTAGCAATTTTTTCAAACTGTGCAACCTCTAACACGGAAGGGATATGGTTGGAACGAAGTTTGCATTTACTGTTCGCATTTTACTTCATTCATGCACAGAGCTGCATATATTTGTACGTTTGCTGAATGTGATTTCAGCACTACAACGGCATAATGTGGATATATCCACTGCTATTGCATCTCACACGGAGGAATCCGTAAAAGCCGTATAAACACATATATATATATATATATATATATATATATATATATATATATATATATATATATATATATATATATATATATATATATATATATATATATATATATCCGAAAATCAATATTTATATATTTTTTGTACAGGCTTGGAGGTGGAAATATATAAAAATATTAATGTACAATATTACATGAAGCCAAAAACAATTTTAAAACTTCTAATGAAATTTTGAGTTATTGGTTCTGTCTAATAAAGTTATTTTCTGCGTAAAGATTTTCTGGTAAAAGTTTTAATTTGAAATTTGATTAAAATTTTAATCAACTAAATGTTTCTTGTTTGTTATTTGACGTAATAACTCTTTGACATGTTTCAACTAAGAATGTTGTTTATCAGGAAATTTCGGAACTTTACTTACTGTTTTAAATTTACCTAAAATAAAATTGTAAAGTTTTTGGCTTCAACTTCCTACGCACTTGGAAACATTGTTAGCCAACAGTTTTTGGAAAGTCTTTTTTAAAGTCTCGCACATGTGTCTGCTGTCGACAGTTTGCAGATAAGAATGAAAAACTGTTTCCGGAAAATATCAAGAAATATTTAAGGGACAAAAGGAGCTTTATTTGCATATTGTTGGGTAACTGTTTTTGGAAAATATGTTCTAGTATGAAACTAAATTTTCGATTCACCTTTAGTTTTGGATTTTTAATTACTAAGATTTTAGAATTGAAAAGGACACTTTTTGAAGATTTCTTGCTTTTGATCAAGGAAACAGCGCTGCAGCATTTAAGCAAAATAAATATAACCATTTGTTTTAAGTTTAAATATTTAATGCTGGTAAAAATCTTTTTTTTTATTGATTGTCTTTTTAGTGCCATAAACACAAAATTGTATGCTATTTATTTATGCGAAAATTTACAATGTTAATGTAAAATAAATTGCAATTCTTTATAACACCATTGGATTTTATAAATTTGTATTTAAAATTTTTTTTTCGAAAGTATATGTCCTATTTAGACAATTTGCATTTTATAGTTTATCTGCGAGAACTAGGCCCTTCTAAAACTACATTTATATCTTATAATGGCGCTTTAAATTTGATATTTTATTTAGGTGTATTTAGGAGGTTTACTTTGGTTTCTGCAGTAAGCCATCAAAATTACAACTACCGAGCTATTTTATCCAGGTAGTGTGGTTATTCTTTGAATGGAGATTAAAAATTAAATTAAATTCATTTTCAAATTAATCACTGTTTAAATATATTTAAAATAGTTTATAAGATTTAACGTTAAAAATGTATTTACACACATATTTCACAAAATCGATAAAAATATTATGAATAAGCTAAAGAAATAGATAAATAAATTACGTAAAATGATTTTCCTTTTTAGGATATACAAAAAAACTAAAATATTGGATCTGATAACATATTGCCCATATTGAAGCTTCGGTCGCACATTTTGTTTATGAGGTTTTCTATTATATTACATAATAGAGTGGCAGGAAGTCTGCCAGTGTTTTCACAAAAGAAACGTTCTTTGAAATAGATATTTAATAAAACTTTATTTTTATCAGCAGTATGGAAGAAATATTTTTCTAGCATACGCTTCGTATTTTGGATTAGTTTTGTATTTTAACAATTCATGTAAAAATATATAATTTGCTTGAGTATTAACTAGAAGATTATTGTTTAGATATTTTTGCTTTAGGTACAGTTTAAAATTTAGCGAATTTGGAAGGACAATACTATCTTAACAATATATATATATATATATATATATATATATCCCATTATGTTGATTTAAGAACACTAATCCAACCTTAAAAAAATGGACAAAAGCAGATGAACAAACGAGCATCAGTAATCATCAGTTTGCATCGCGTGTTGTAGCTGCTTACCAGGTGGGAGATCACCAATCAGATATTGTTGGGCAGTTAACAATGGGAAGGTTTACTGTATGCATGATTATTAAAAGGTATCAGGAACATGAAAATGTCTCAACAAAAAAGAAGCAGGATCATCCAGGAAAAGTTAGTCCGAGGTTTAAAAGAATGATTAAACATATTTCTTGTCAAAATCCATTTATGTCATCAAATAAAGGCGAGAATCGAGGAACTTGGAATTGGAAAACAATAATATAAAAGCTGGTGGATGCCCAATTGTTCTCTAAAAAACCTGTGAAAAAACCTCTTTTTTTAAGAAGAACATAAGAGACTGACTGAAATTTCCCACAGAAAATAAATACTGAACAATTGCAAAATGGAAACGTGTGTGATTTAGTGACGAATCCAAATTTAATTTGTCTGCTTCCCACGGAATTCGATATCTACGACGTCCTCCAAACACTAGATTGCAGCAGAAGTACATTTGTTCAACTGTGAATCATGGTGAAGGATCTGTCATAATCAGGGTATGCTTTTCGGAATATGGCATGATTCCATTGTTTAGAAAAGAACGCGTAATGGACAGGTTTCTCTACAAGGACATTTTAGAAAACCAAGTGATTCCGCACGTGGAAGAGAAAAGGGCGATCTTATTTCATTTCCAATATTATAACGACCCGAAACATGCCGCTAGGTTGATCACAAATTTTCTCATTTAATAAATGGTTCCTGTCATGAAGTGGTCGTCCCAGTCTCCAAACTTAAATTCCATTGAAAACTTTTGGGAAATATGAGAACAGAAAATATAAAACAAAAATTTTATAAATCGGGACCAGTTATTTGAAGTTTTGATGGAAACATGAATGAATATGGATTTATCAATAATTGACAGGCTTTTGGAGTCAATGCCATGAAGATATAGATAAGTCATCCAAAACAAAGGACATTAAATCAAATACTAGTTTTTAATTATCAATGAAAAATGTGTAGTATTTGGTCATGGACTTTTAAATATTTTTTAACAAATTGTTGTTCTATTCATATGCTTTTGTCCAGAGAGAAAGTTAATTTTTGCTCTTAGAAAATAAATGTTATAAAATACTGGATATCTGGTTATATTACTAAGTACCCTTCCATCTTGAGAAAAAAACACCATTATTATTGTTTATCGAACAAACATTAATTGATAAAAAAATACAATATATGCTTTTAAAATTTTGTTCATCTATTTCTGGAAATAATTTTACAATTGCATACATGGTTTCAAGCCAAATGACGTCGCACTCCCTCCAGGAAATATTGACTCATATCTGGTATACAAAGATATCAAAAGTATGAAGCTCTGTGGAAACCATTTCCATGTTATCGGGTCCTAAGTGACGTGGTCTGCTGTATTTCCTATGAACTTTCGGACGGTTTGCGAGGTGGTAAGGAGAACCGCTTCCTAAATCGGTTTATACAGATGCTTACTAAGGCCCAGTTCCTTGATGTTCTGCAGGAGGTTCTTTTGTATCACTCCAGTTGTTGATAAAATTACAGAAATCATTTGGACGCTCTTCAATGCTCATTGTCCAAATTTGAACCTCCAGATCTCTGTATTTGGCGATCTTCGAGTTGTATTTTGGCCTCAGATTTTTGTTGTTAGGTACAGCAATGTCGATTAGTGTAGTTCGCCTGGAAATTTTATCTGTTAGTATAACGTCTGGTCTAATATGAGTAACTGTCTGATCCGTCAAAACCGTTCAGTTCAATATAATTTGAACTCAAGAATAGGCTCCGGATTGTCTTTGTAATAAGGCACTTTTCCCACCTGCAATAGATTTGACTTATCTGCTAACTCTTGGTGGAGTATCTTAGCAGCTGAGTCATCTCTTTCCTTATACTTCATTGCGGCAAACGCTTGTCATCTTTCAGTTATGTACTCCAATTAGATAATATTATTAAATTATTATATAGTCAAAAGTTTCAGAAAATTAATCATTATCATTTCTTTTACATCGTTTTCACTTATTGCCTCGATATTTGTTTGCTATACCAGTATTAAAACTGCAAGATTAATAAATATTGTACTGTAATTTTCTTGGGGTTTCAAAGATGTAATCTGAGCTTACAGGAAGAATGTGTAATAGAGCTTCATTTACTCTTATTCTTGATATTTTACTTGAGTCAACTCTGACTCTTGTGCCTTTCTTGACATATATCCAGTGGTAGGTAAAAAAAAATTATTACGTGTGGACTGTTCTATCTACATGTCATCATGAGTAATCTTATATAAAATCGTTCAGTTAGAGACTGATTAACACCTGTTATGCTGGAAGCCAAAGCAACGTTCTTAAAAATTATTCTTGGACTATTTCCGCTATTTGTGTTACTTTTCTTGTTTTGGAATATCTAATAATAATTCTATTTCAAATGTAGATTTGTATTATGTATGTTATGTTATGTAGTATTTTCAATTTCTTTTTATCCGCGACACTCCGTTTTTCTTCAATATCATTATTTCACTACAATCAATCTAGATAACCCCAAGAGAGTATATGAGTGTTACTGATATATCTTTAAATGTTTTCTAAGTAATTCATTTCTTTGGATATTACTTTGCAATGAGTTGCTTCATTCGAAGCTAAAATATTACATACTGCTCTAAACCATTGTTTCTTTAAATCTGTGACTCAGTTCAAGTGTCTGGTTATCAAACTCCAATAAGTTTGACACATGATTATTAATTGATTTATAATATTTTTTAATTTTGAATGGTTAGCCTTTTCTCATGAACCTAAATGTTATTAGCCTATAATTGTACCATTAAAGTGAAATCTGTCTTTATTTAAGGTTTGATTAAATCTACGTTGTTTACCACTACAACTAATTCTTGTTTTGTTTTTTCTTATCGTTACATTTTCTCTATTACCAGTGCTATTTAAAACTTAATTTTGCACAACACACAATACAAAATACATTTTATTCTGTCTACTTATATTGAGATTTCACTCAGTAAGTAATTATTTTTTAAATTGATAGCACATTCGTTTGACTACTTAAATTTTTTCACACGAAAGATAAATTTTCAAGACTTTCCTTAGAATTGATATTGCTTTATCAACTTCTTTAATGGCATTTTTATTTTAGCAGCTCTTTTAAGACTTCCAGTCAATTTCTTTAGTACATCTGCTGCATTTTTTTGACCAGTTTGTCTCAATTTCAGATGCGTCACTTTCACTTAAAGATCTCCCAATGAGCAGTGATTTGATTTTTGGTCTCTTTTTCTTCCTGATCACTACCCTCTGCAATTCTAACTAGCTGTTCAGCACTGTGTATTATTGTCTATTCACGGATGTTCCTCGGCTAATAGATCTATTTGCTTCCCAACTCTATCGACAGAATCTAAGAGTTGTTTCAGATTCTGAAGGCTATTGCTTATGATGGCCGTATCATCGGCATAAGAAATATTGTTTATGAACTGGCCGCTGACTATCTAGCGATCCTTAAAAATTTTGTTTGAATATCAATTAAAAAGTAGTGGAGAGAAAATACATCCCTGTCTAACGCCTCGCTGAATTGGGAATTTTTTGGCGAGCCCACCATTAACTTGTACCACTTCCTTTTGAGGCCAATATAGATTCTCTATAATCCGCACATCTTTTCCATCCACACCAGCATTCTTCAATATACCTATGAGCTTCACATGCTGTACCCTGTCAAATGCTTTCTCGTAATCGATATAGCATACGAAAATGTCTTTACGTTGGTCTCTATACTTTTGGAGAAGCATAGAGCAAATAGGATTTCTCTAGTACCAAAAGCAATTCTAAACCCAAACGGGGTCTCATTTAGACCGCTTTCGCACTCTTCAATCCACTTGAATAAAATGTTTTGGGTTTATCCATTTTATTTTTGTCACCTTTACTATCTACTTACCAAATCGACGTTATTTATTAAGGATTAATATCGATCAATCTTTATATTTCTGCAACGACGTATTGTTATTGTGATGATTGGGTCGAGTAGTAAGTAAATGAACGACAACCCGATAAGTTGTAGTTGAACAATAATGCAGATGCAGAATTTGTTGAAGATACTGCATAAGTCTGACTTCCAATTTAGAGAAATACGCTCACGATTCAGTATGATACCGGTATCTGGAAAAAATCCCCATTCCGGATAAACTTAATTGTACATTTAAGATTCAGTTATTTATTAGTTTAATTAAATCGCCACCTTGAAATAAATTATAAATCATTTAATCGTGTGGAATTTTGTACATTACATAGAGTTAAAAAGAAAACTACTATCAAGATTCTGCAACAAGAAGATGCACAACAGGTATGTGATCCTTTAGCTCTAAATTTAAGAGGTGTCATCTTAACTGTGCTCTTTAACTGATCAGGTGGATACGCTGCTTTGTGTGGTTATCCTTAGAGCGGTAAGACACTTCACTTGAGATTTTTTGTAATTGGCTATATATTATATCAGCTATAATTTTAAAGCATTGTAAATAAATATGTTGCCTGCAAATTTAAGTTTTATAATTATTTTCAATTATATTTCTTCTTTAAATTTTGTGCGATTTTCTCTTATTGAGGTTATTAATTGATCGCGCAAGTTTGTATCCCTTCAAAGTAGTGCTACGTCACGGGAGAGAAAAAGAATTAAAATGAAAACGAATGAATGAAAATTAAATATTTAATGCTTCTGTACAGGTGGGTATTTTTTTTAGTGTTGATCGCTCCTTCTTTTAGGGCAGTGCCTAGGCTAGCATGCCGGAGATTAGGGGGGTTATATAAATTCAAAGCGCCACCTGTTTTAGGTCAGTCGGTAAGAAGAAGCGATAATGTTATCGAAAACAGGAAACAACTAGATCCCAAAATAAAACACACCGATTCCAAATACAATTAATATCTATATTTAACAATAAAAAATAGGATTCTGTTTTACAAACTATGCGAATTTTAATTTAATCTAAATAAATATGCGACTATTTGCTACTTGGATTAGAACAAAAAAAAAAAAAAAAGAAACAATGAACAACACTACTGCAAGTATGACGTCATTTGCGTCATACGCCAAGTGAGTTTAGATGTAGGTCAGGCCTTAATTTTCACTATCGGCTGAACTGAATAACCTTACTTTTTATGTAAAGTTGTATTTTGCACTAATAAATTATCTAGTACACCGATTTAGGAACTAAATTAAAAGTGCTGGACTTCTAATTGATGAAATCATGTTTTAAATTATTTAGTTTATACGTATACCTTCGGTTTACAAGGTATTTTAACTTAAAATTAAATATAAAGTGTCTTGTGATCGCACGCAGAAAGTCTTATTAGTTCCCAATCACAGGGGGAAAATGAAAGCATACGATAAATTAGGTAATACCACAGTTTATTATATATAGTTCTAATACCTGAAGTGTGGTTTTATCACTGAGTCTAAGTCCTTTCAGCATGCACTAACCTGTAACTTCTTTGGGAGCCATGGAGTGTTTTATGCCAGGCTTCGGCATGGAATTACAGTTGTTAAATAGAAAAGGAAGATCCTGGTTTAATAAAATCTCTAACAAGTATCGAAAGTCACAAATATGGTGTTGACCTCTTAGAGGTGATAACTTTCACTACACTTTACTTAAGGATAAACGAGTACAGTTTTAACTTTCTTTATCCCCAAAATCTGGCAAATGTTGCCCTAAAACAGTAAATATGGTTTTAGCTCTTTACTGGGATAAACGTAATTCTATATCAGTAGAAAAATCAGCCAAAATATTGCTGTCAGTTTTCACAACCAAGGTTTGGCCCAGAATCTCTCTACTGACGCTTTTAGAAATCTCAAGAGCGCCAAGAAAAAAACAAAATATTAACTAACTACACATTTAATTAAAGTGGCAAAAGTGGAGTGTTTGATATATTTCTAGGCACACTTGATTTTTTTACAAAACCGGTTTTTGGTGTGACAATGACAGAAACTTTTAGCTTTAATTTTATATGTATTAAAGAGACTACTTGATGCAAATTAGAGTTTAATTTATGGTGAGCATTGGCTTGATTGTTGGTATTTTGATAAAACTATTTATAGTTTTGTTCGTAAAATAACAAGTAACAGTAGTAAGAACGATACTATGAAATTAATTATTTTAGATCATCCAAATATCAATTAGGGGAACAGTTAAAAAATATTTACTACAACAATCTGTGTAACACCCATTATAGAATCATATTTTTTTGATAAAAAAAACATTTAAATCTCTTGATAAAATTAACGATCTGATTATACAGATTTACGGAAGAAAACAGTTGTTTGTTTTTCCACTTAAAATGTAAATTGACTTTTTTTTTTGAAATATAGACACTCGGCATATATTCAAAAATGGTAAATCTGTCGACAGAGCTATCAAAAAAACAAGTGAGTAACTTCTAAAGCGAATCAACGTCAAATATATGATGAAAAATTTGATGACTGATGAACAAACAATAAATCTTTTTAGACTTTTGATTTTCTATTCAAAACAGAATTTACATAGTTACGTCGTTTATATTTTGTTATGTATGGGATATAGAATTTCCTTTTTAATATGTACATGGGGTAAAAAAAGGAAACTAAACAAGATTGAAAAGGGGGTAAATTTCGAAACGAAAAACAAGCATATTGATATAAAAATAGATTTATTATTTGATAAGGAGTAGAAGAGACAGGCTTCATGAATCATTCAAATAATTACAGTAGGCAACGAATTTTAGCTTAGTTTTTTTTTTTATCTTGTATGAAAAGTGCATTTTTTTGTTAATTTTGGGGCGCTGAAATACTTACTCTAACACTTATAGAGACACTAAATATCCTATCTTTTTGCTTTTGTTTTGTGAATTGTTTCTGGAGCATGTCTAACAAGAGTCCAAAAGTAGTCGGCAAGCATAGAAGCATTCCACTTTCCCTGATACCTTTTCTCCATTGTTGATATATCCGGATGGAAGCGTTCGCCGTGCTCATCACTAATAGCTCCGCAGTTGTCAGGAAAAGTGCAGATGTGAGTGTAGGAAATAGATCTTTAGAGACATACTGCAACCCATTTTTTTATACGAAGAGAGCATATTTTCAACAAGAGTAATGTAATTGTCATTTTTTTTTATTTTCGAAGAAATTAATGAAATGAAAGTACAAGCATTATTTTCAATATCCGATAGAGTGCTGTTAAAATGTTTATTTTTCAGGATATTTCAAATCTGTGGCCCAACAAAAATATCTTCTTTGATTTTTGCTTCATTTAGTTTTGAAAATTTCTGACACAGGTACTGACAAGCTGGCCCATCTGTATTCAGTACTTTAAAAAAGTTTTTCATTAGGCCCAATTTGATATGCTATGGTGGTAACAAAATCTTTTTGATGTGTACTTATGACATATGTTGTACATTCTTTTCACCTGGCTCAAATGATTGTGTAACGGACCATTCTTTTCTCTTGCCCAAATGTCCCATTCACTCAAAAAACAGCAAAACTTGGTATAGGCTAGCTGCAACCCAAGTAAAAGTGCAATCACTTTTAAGTAGCTACAGATCTGCCATTGGTGCTAGTCGTATTTTATACTTGTCAATAGGTACTTCATATTGTCGTATGATTCTTTCATGTGAACCGCATATTGAACAGGAATAGACGGTAAAATATTTCCTATATGCAATAGTGCTGCTTTTAACTCAATATTGAACTTTCTATAAACAATCTCCATTTCTCTGGCTTGTAGTTTATATTTAAAGCCACCAATAAACCGCTAATGTTATTGCAGAAATCCAAGTTCTGTTCCATGTTAAAAAATGGTGCTAGGCCTTTATAGCGTTTACGAAAAACACATACTGAAACATCGTCTTCTAATAAACAGTGGAACTCCACTGCTGCAATCTTAATCCTAGTAACTCTGCTCTACTTTTTGGAAATTCTTAGTCTCTCACAACATCGTTTAATTCTGATTGGGCTATTTTGTGCGGTTGGCTTTATAACGTGCTGGGTGTGAAATCAGGATCTCTTGATGTTGCCGGAATATGTTCTTCTTGAGAAATCGTTGTATCGTTATTATCTGATTCGTAAGTGAATTTTTCTGGATATTCTGGAATAGGAAGTTTGCCACTATGAGTCTCAGGTCTCAAGACAGATGGTATATTTGGATAGTTGATAACGGACATTTTCTTCTTAGATATACCTGTGCCTTGCCCAACACGAGGAATGATGCAGAAAATCATTAACATGATTTGGAGGCTCTCTCCAGATCATTGGGATAGCAAACCGCGTAGATGGTTTGTTACTATCTAACCAGTTTTTCAGACTTGAAGCGCATGCATGGCAGCTGCCCATTCTTTGTCTTGATCTCCAATATTGCAACTGAAATAAAGCTGATAGTCTTTTTTTATCAATGGGTTAAAAGAGTGCTTCTGAGACGCAAAATTGACCTAATCGCAAACATAATAGAAGTAATCTGGATTGTTTACACAATCTCGAGATATTTTACAATCTCATCTATTCGATTCCACTCACTAACTTTGACTGACTAACCCTCCGCTTTGTAGCTGCTTATATACCCAAATAATGCTTCTACATTTTTAGAGAATATTCGAGAATTTCCTATTCACTTCTATAATATTCACAATAATGGCGTTTGTCATTTGTTTGTATACAGGGGCTGTTCAGTACAAAGCAGATATAAAAGTCGGTTTACTTGGGTGTAAATGGCTATTCCCCTTATTTTAAATCCGGTGGGCTTGGAACTTCATATATGGGATGTCATCCATGAAGATGTCTATGCATCGTTGCCAAGTTGTGCAAAATTTCATTGGCTTGGAAAAAAACGTATATTTGGCAACGTCTAATATTAAAACAATACAAATTTATCGCTTGCATTCTTGGGGTTACATTGTTAATATCACGTATCTCTAAAACCTGAACTAATATTAAAAGGACAAGTTTAGTTTTGGTTTTAGCACACCAAAAATTATAAGATTTAGTAGATTTTATTTTAGATACATTTTGGCCGTTGTCCAGTGTTATCAATGATATGAGTCGACAATAACGTGGGTTGAATTTAAACTGTCTTATATACCACTACAAATTATTTTTGCTTTTAAAAACTCCGTCAAAGAAGCTTTTACTACAAAGAAACTTTTAGATTTATTGTAAAATAAATTTAACGTATCCATGCCATATCTAAAGTATTATTTAAATATACTTTTACCATTTAATCAAAAGAAAATTGTAGATTCATTTATTATAAATCTGAATAAAACCGATTATTTCGAACGGAATACTCAGTTTATTTAAATAAAGTAAATGCAATAATCTCTAAAACTAGAGAAAAATTATATTTGTCCTCAATTTTATTATTTTAATACTTTTATCTTCAAGTTTAGATAAGGCTATAGTGGGCGAACGACTTTTATTGTACAACTTTCGTAAAAGTTTAACCAATTTTTAATAAACAACAAAGAAGATGCTGCATAATAAAAAAAAAACAAGAATATATTTTATTGCGTGACCTACAATACCTTTGTCATAGCGTTTTTGCTTTAATTAATCAATTAAAAGATTCTTAAGCCACTCCTTTAATTTATTTATATTTTTACTGCTAAAACGGATGGTTTTAATGTAGTTTCCTTTATTAAAAATCAGTAACTCCACCAAACAAAAATATTCCTTGAAGCGCAATTATGTCTATAGACATCAAAGACCAATCTTTCTCTCTCTAATTGGATATATTCTGATAGTTTTTTAATTTCAGCTGATGTAGAACAGATTTGTTGTGTAAATTATTACATCCACCAACTTTTTTACTTCTAAAAGTTCCTAACCAAGGTGTAAGGGATGGAGACAAAAGGGTAACTAGCGAACTGTATACAGGTTGGTTGCGGAGATGAGAAAATATAGAAATAATATGCAAATAGAAAATACGGCGACAGCGCGACATAAATACTCAAATGGCCTACCTTGTAGTCGAAATGATTTCACTAATTTCTTCTTGGTCACCACCAGGATAATTCTGTGCTTCACAATGCAAGAACCAGGAATCGAGGACACTGTAACTATAATTTGGAGTAGTTTTGAGGCGAAAGCTAATAGATTTGAGAACAAAAACGAAGATAAGCTTTTTTGATAAGGCGAGAGACGACTACTGTACTACTACTACTATCTGTCCCTCTGTCACATTTGCCTAAAATGCCCGAGGATTAGTACAATGTGTACCGTGATTATTCTTCACGCTAAACGCGAATTAAATTTAACTAAAAAGTAATAAAACCTAAACACAAGGTTAGCAACCAGTATGGTTATTCGGATTTTAAATATGGTGGAAGGCAAGGTTAGGTAACGAGGCTGCTTGGATTCGCAAAGACGTTGGGCCTGGAATGATATGGTGGCATGTAATGGGCTGAACGAAACATAAGCATCGAGGATCGAAAATTACCATTTTCTTTGATTCATGCATTTATTTAAATATGACGGCTCTAAACAAATTGATGCCCGAACGTTTTTTCAGTCATGACATTTCGCATCTATTCTTTAATTCCCTAAATTCTTGCCCTGCATGATAAGTGAAGCAGGCAAAGATTTTTTGCTCTCCTCATATGCCCTGAATTTACAATTTTTGTATTTTTCACTTGGGCAATCATTTATTTTTCTTTATTTATTCCGTGAATAAATATCTTATGCATCTGTCAAACTTTTATTCCCTATAATAAAATTAATAAGATATCAAACTATGACTTCTTAGTTCTAGAGTGAAGTAACGAGTTGTGAAAAACTGTTCCATTTTCGCAAAAGCCTATCTAATCATCTCAATTTTTCCATTAACCTCTGTAGTTTTATCGTTGTTATTATCTCCCTCTCTTTCCACATAGTAATATTTCTGGATCCTCTCGATGTTACAGTTCTCAATTTTTCTTTACGTATTGTTAACATTTGATTCTTAAAGTTTATCTGGCGGCCATATTTTACTCACTGTGTTGATATTTCTCAGAAAATCCTGAACACCTTCGTGATCATTGCGGTATCATCGGCATAGTGAATATTATTGACTGCTTGTTCGTTGTTGAATTCTCTTCCCTGCCTGACTCTTCACTGCTTCATTGAATAGAGTATGTACGCGTTAAATAGTACAGTTGGCTGTACCTAACACTATTGGAAATATATATGTCCTTTGATGTTCACCGCTGCTCGTCGTTGCCTTCAGAGACTCTGGATTATCCCAATCTAAAAAAGACCTTTTTTCCTTAAAATCGTTATTAAATATTCATGCTTTACCTAATCAAAAGCCTACTTATCAATTAATTCAATGTATACATTTACATTCCTGTCAGAGCATCGTTTTATTAGAATATTCATTCCCAAAAGTGCTGCTTGCATTCTTATGTTATTTCAAAATCTTAGCTGGGTATCACTGAATCCGCCTTTAGTTTTTTAAACTCAATCGTGGATAATTTACAGAAAACCCGTTAAAATTTTGCTCATTAAACTTATTATTTTTGAGCAGTGTATATTTTTTTCAAGTAATTACTAATTCACTGCTGCATATAGACTTTTCTATGAATTTTTGTCTTCGGTAATTTTCATTCAGTTTCTCTCAGTTATTCTTTGAATATCATCAATTTATTTCAGTGGTGTTGTTCGGACATTCCTTTTCATCACGCGTGGTCTTCATTTCATGGTTTTACTCGTCTACCTGTCCACGTTCTCTTTGGCTAAGTGTCCAGCCCATCCCTACTTTAAATTAGCAAGTATTTCCATTATATACGTAAGCATTGTTTTTCTGAAAGTCCTCTATTCCTTATTTTGTTTCTCAACGATATTCCCAGTATTGATTATTTGATTGATCGTTGAATCGTTCTCAGTTTTTCTACTGATTTTATAGATATAGTTTCCGGTCCCTATGGAACCTGTTGTAAACAAGACCGTACCCGTGTCGAAGCGATGGTTTGTCACAATCTAATTTTAGACCCTAAAAGAGGTATTTCGTCCTAGCTACTGACGTTGGACTCATCAGTGAGTCCGTCGGAGCTTTCCCCAGACACCTTTGGTACACTTTCTACATCTGCATACTCATATTTAAACCTTTCTGCGTCGGAACCTATAAACCAGATTCTGAGTGTGCCGCCATCTCCGACAAACCATTGATAGTATGCAGTCATCACAGACTTTTCTCTTGAGGTTTAACGAATAGACTTGTACTTTTACCGAGTGTTATGAGTTGGAGCTTGTTAAACCCAGATTTTTGAGAAGTGTTATTCCTCGATTTCTCCAGATAATCAGTATATAGAATTGTTTTTCTTGAACAGAGAAGTAAATACATTCCTTGGGTATGCTTCTTTCTTCATATTACTGTTGTTTAGATCTGCCAGAAGATACACATTTTTATCATTGAGTATATTAAAAAATTTTACAGATATATTATCAAGCTCTAGTACCTTGTTTAGTTGGTATCTCCAAAAGCACAACCATTTAACTAAAAGTCTTGAGCAAATATCTTAAATCTAAAATACTACCCTGCTTTTGTAACTAGGCTGTAGCGAGATGCATATGCTTTATATTGTTTTGTTGGAAATTGTTACAAAAATCATAATTTGAGTTTATTATTTTAGACTTTTCTATATCATAATAGTGGAGAAAATGAGAAATATGTCAAAATTAGGTTTTATCAAATTTGAAAGTGACTCTTTAGTCATTGCATTTATTGATTAAATATATTTTTAAAAAATAAAATCAAAATGAGGAAAATCTTCTTAAATATTATAAAATTCCAAATTTTTTACATTTTGTTTGTTAGTTACAATCGAAAAATTGGAGTAAAAGAACAAGTACAATTAGCTATTTAATATCATTTTAATAGATTTAAAATATTAGCATATTTCCCTTCAATGAAACTACAATATTTCTTTAGATGCAAGATGTTTTAAATAGAATCCCCGCACTTCTTAACTTCGGGTTTTTCGGCACTCTAAACTAAAAAATTTAAAAATTGATTTAACCTGCAGATAATCAGCGGTAAAGTTCTTTTCCATCTTAAACTTTGCTCACTTTTGCCATTAAGGGAAGTAAAACTTAATGTAAAATTTTTAGAGGGCTTTTGACCCCAAAACTAATGGATCCCTAAGCCGGGATTTAGTAAGCTCTCAACAATTTTAATAAATTGAAAAATTAAATGTCCTCGCCCTTTTTGCCACCGACTTATCTTCGCTCATAGGGCTGGACATAAAATTAACATTTATCATCAATGTCTAAGACAGTTTTCTCCAGGACTGTATTAAAATGTTTTGGGTTAGGTTTTTTAGGTTTCAAGAAGATTACAAATAGGCTAATTGAAAAATTGTGAGTATTATTTAGGTGACAGCAGTTACTTATGTATAAGATAATTAGTAGACCTATTCTTCTTTCAAGGAGTTGAAGAAAAAAATATATACAGAAAATTTATTCCGTGCAAACACAACTCTGGTCCCCTTACATATATGTTTGAACTTAATGGTGGAGCTGTAGGGAACCAAGAGCAACATTTGTAGGAATCAACTGACTATATAAAATATAAATTCCGAGACATGTTGGCAGGATATTAAACCTGCACGCTTTTTCGGCTGAAGAATATCGCTACTCAAATGACATCTATACATGCACTGGAGTAAAGCGAAACTTATGGATAGCACGACTTCTTTCCACTAGAATAGCAGAGACAGAGATAGGACACTATCGCCCTGTGTACCACCAGAGGATGCCCTCAGGGGGGGTAGCCTCTCCACTTATGTGGAGATTAATTGTAGACCAGCTCCACTGTGATCTGATTGACCTCGGCATATCTTGTCGGGGCTATGCCAATGACGTGGTCGTGATCGTAAGAGGCAAATTCGAGAATATTCTCTGTAACATAGTTCAAAGAGGGCTTGGACATACCAGAGAATGGTGCCACCAAACCACCCTAGTAGCATTCACAAGGAAAAGAAACCTCACTCAATCTGAAGACCATCAAAATGAATGGGAATGTTACTAAGTGGAAGTCAGAGGTCAAATATCTGGGACTGATCCTAGATAACAAACTCCTTTGGAATAAGTATAAAAAAGAAGTAAACAACAAGGTTACAAAAGCCTTCGTGATCTGTTGAAACTTTGCGGGAAAAAGATGGGGTACAAATCCAAAAATCCTGGAGTAGTTGTACACAGTCTGACTAATACAAGAGCTAACCTCTCGAAAATTCAACGGCTGGTTTGTGCATATATAACCGGTGCAATGAAGACCTGCCCAACGGCCGCCATGGAAGTAATCCTGAACCTCACACCTCTACATATACTTCTAAAAAATATGACGCAGAGGACGATTTATAGGATGATGAGAGATGAGGTCACAAAACGAAAGCCCAATCTCTCATCCAGAAATTAACAAAGCCGGGATATGCCCCAAGATGAAGTGAAAAATAAATTCGACTTTGTGAAAAACTTCAGCACAAAGTTGAGTAGCAAGAGCGAATGGGACAGAAACACCATTGAAAAATTCAGCAAGAAATCCACTCTATGGTATACAGATGGCTCTAAAACAACGGAGGGAGCTAGAGTAGGAGTGTATGGACCCGGCACCAGATCTTACGAAAGCTTGAATAAGTCACCAAGCATTTCGCAGGCAGAAATATATGCCATTAGGGGTTAACTATGCTGCATTTATATGTTTTGGTATTAAAAGCACAAGATTCTCTACTTAGTTTCTAAACACAAAGACTGTATTTACTTCCAGAAGTCAAATTTTATGGGAAATATGAAAATATCTTTAAGGTTATTAGTTCCATTTTGTGTAATATCTTAAATATCCCGAATTTTTCTTACGTTTGTTATAGCTTTTCCATTAAAAGGAGAATTATTGAATCACTAAATCCGAAATAATCTTTGAATTTGGACACTTTTTCCTAATATCGATTCAGTTTAACAAATATTTCTTGGTTTTTGTTAATGAAGTACAAGATTTTCAATATAGTTTATAGACACAAGTTCGCAAATGGGCTCTTTATATTAATTTACTCCCAGAAATCAAATTTTTAGGAAAATTCGAAAATATCTCTAAGATTAATAGGTTTATTTCGTATAATATTGAAAATTACAACAACAAATATAAAATAATCGTTAAATTTAAATATTTGGTCCTTATTTGGATTTAATTTAGCTTATATTTCTTGGTTTTTGTAAAAGAAATACAAGATTCTTAGCTTAGAGACACAAAGTCGCAATTGGGCTCTTACTTACTTCAAGAAATACATTTTCTTTTGGAAAATATGGATGATTTAACTATTGCATTTAAAAATTGGGAATTAATAGATTGCAAAGAATTGTTGGAAACAAATTTTTATTATTGGTATGTCAGTACTTCCAAAAAAATTTAAACGCCTAGGTCTATTATAATAGCATTTCAATGGGAATACCTAGAGGAACTGAATGATTTGAGTAAGAATAATAAAGTCACTCTTATGTGGGTACCGGGACACACCGGGATAGGGGGGAATGAAATTGTAGACAAGCTCGCGAGGAAAGGGGCTGAGATACCTTCTCTGGGGCCAGAGCCTTTCTGTGGAATCAGTAGCAGCGTAATGTTGGAAGAACTAAAGATAGGAGACAAAACCGGGAGGTCCAGTTATTGGACGTAGCTGCAAGGATTGAGACAAGCGAAGATACTTCTGGGGAACTACGATCAGAAGAGATTCAAAGAATGTGTAAGTTTGAGTAAAAACCAGCTCAGAGTTCTGACAGGGGTCTTGACGGCGCATTACCACCTAAAGGGACACCTCAAGAAACTCACACTGGTTTCTTTGAGGAGGAGGACGATACCTCTATTCATATCCTTGCAGAGTGCAGTGTTTTAGAAAACACACACATTCCTGAAGAAAAAAGGACTGGAGGAACTGCTCTAACCGATAAGGTAACTCTTACAACTGGGCAGCAGTAGGGGGGCACAATAGATCTACCAGGTCGCAGTGTACAAACCCCCAACTCTACGCGTATATACGTACAATGCGAAACTTTAAAATTAAAATTTCACTAAGAAATAAAGCTTTTACTGATGTGTTGAACAAGTTGCATATATTTATTCTCGTTTCAAGAAATGAAAGTAAATAATATTTTTGTTTGATTACAAAGCTGCACTAACGAAAATGCATTTTTATTTTCTAAAAATAAAAATTGCAACATGTAATAATTGGAATTATATATATATATATATATATATATATATATATATATATATATATATATATATATATATATATATATATATTATATTTAAAGCATATTGTATGAATTTTTCCTAAAAATGTATTTTATTTTTCACCAAAAACACTATTTTTCAAATGAAAATACCACTGACCTGAAAAGTCTTCTTAATACAAACATCTTACACAACGAAAAAAGATTGCCGACCCTTGCATTAAATTTTGTAAGAACATAAGTTGAAAACTTGGAAAAAAACATCAAATACGGTTCTGTCCATATCAACACTTAAGTGGTATAATCTTAGCGGTTTTAAAAGTAAATGGAATGAAATAATTACCAGAAGAAACTTGGTTTGTTTGGTTCTAAATTATGATTTTAGTAACGGAGATTATGTCGCAAATGGGTTATAAAAAATAATTTAAATGCAGTAGAATTTCTGCTGGGTTAAGGTTTAATTAAGTCGTAAGAAATTAGAATGGGTGACATAATTTTAACGAAAATAGGTAAATAAACTGAAAGTATTTATAATTACAGCGGTTGAAATTTTTTAGAAAAATTGAAAACATGTTAGGGTTAATTTGATGTGATGTATATCAAGATTTTGACTTTTGATATTTTCTAATAATACTTAATAATGTACATTCGCTCTACATAGTGAGCATTTTCAAAGTTTTTTTTTATTTATCATATATACTTTTTCATACTATTAAAGTTACAATTTTTTAAACTAAATTACGGGTAATTGTTTTATATATATAAATTCATATTTTTAGTTTAATGTTTTAAAATTAATAAAAACAAACCGATTTTATAACAATCTAACATTAAAACAAACGATACAACTGATTAAAACAATAAAAGTTGTTATTTAGTTAAAAACTATAAATAGTAGATACCTAGAAAGTAGCCTGCTTAGTGTGTTTATTTATAAGGGTGGTTCGATAAGTTCTCGGCCTGAAACAGAGACGGCACTAGTATGATCAAATAACTATAATATTTTGTAGGCATTAACCATAACAAGTTTTCAGATGTTTGCGTGCTGTTGCTTGTTTGTGGCGGTCGAGTGAACACATAACGGACATTAAAAATGAGTTACATTCTACTTTAAAGGATTCTTCATCTGCGTTTTCGACAGTAAAAAAATGGGCGGCTGAATTTAATTGTGGTCGTACATCAATTAAAGATGATGAGCGCTCGGGACGCCCAAAAACCGCTACAACTGACGAAATTGTCACAAAAATTCATAATGTCATACTTTAGGACCGCCGACTAAAAGTACTAGAGCTTGGTGGTATAGCAAACATCTCGATAGATCGTGTCCACCACATTTTACATGATGTTCTTGGCATGAAAAAGCTTTCTGCGCGATGCCGCGTTTGTTAAATGTCGACCAAAAACGCCTTCGAATGAACACTCAATCCTGCTGAGTTTTTTCGAGGTTTTATAACTGTAGATGAAACATGTATTCACCATTACACGCCAGAGACAAAGCAGCGTCTAAATGGTGGGTGAAACTGCGTCAAAAAAAAGCAAAAACGGTTCCATCTGCAGGAAAGTCATGGCAACAGTTTTTGGGGATTCCCATGGCGTGGTGCTTATAGACTATTTAGAACAAGGCAAGACCATCACCGGGGAGTATTACGCTTCACTACTGGACCATTTGCAGCATATAATTAAGGCTAAACGTCCACATCTTGCCAAAAAAGTGATCTTTCATCACGATAACGCGACTGTACAAAAATCTATGGTTGTTGCTGCAAAACTCCATGACCTACGTTTCTAAGCTCTTCCACATGCACCATATTCATAGGATCTGGCTCCCAGCGATTACTTTTTCTTCCCAAATTTGAAAAAATGGCTCGAGGCTCGAGGCTAACGAGGTCAGAGCAGCGACAACCGCTTATTTTGCAGAGTTGGACAAATCGCATTATACTACGGGTATTAAAATGTTAGAACATCTTTGGTCTAAATGTATTGAAGTACAAGGGGACTATATTGAAAAATAAATAAAAACATTTTCAAAAATCTTTTGTTTTCTTTATCAGGCCGAGAACTTATCGAATCATCCTCGTAAACACTATGAATTTATATGCATAAAACAATTAGTTAGTAATTTAGTTTAAAAAATTGTTACCTTTTGTAGTATGAACAGAATATATGATAAATAAATAAAAAAACTTGAAAAAGCTCACTAGGTAGAGCGAAGCGTCAAAAGAAATTGAAAATTTTTGTCATCTTTTAGTTTAAAAGGAAGAAAACCTACACTTAAGAAAAAATTTAAGAAATATATATATATATATATATATATATATATATATATATATATATATATATATATATATATATATATATTATTTGATATACCTTCATATTACTTGAATTAGGACACAAATATATTTTACATTTACCGTTATTGTGATAAAATTCCTGTAAATTGCAAAATTGCAGCAGATGCAGCAGTTTCGGAAAGTGGGACACATTAAGCCAACAGTGATGTAAGTAAATATTAGAAACTCAAAATATACCGCCGAAGCTGGATTGTGTGTAAACACTTGTGCGATAATTATTGTTGCGAAGAGCCAAAACAAACTTTGGTAAATGTCGTTGAAGCTTTATTATTTGGTAGCTGATGTGGAAGCTGATTTGATAAATCATTTGCAGCGTTACCGTGTACACACACATTTAGTGTGGAGTGTATTTAGATGTAATTGCAGAAAATTATAAAATAAATACAGTCCAAAATTATTATTTGTCCATAATTTACACTTTTGTAATTCTCAAATTTATACAATTCTATTTATTGAAATTATTTGAACGTCCTCTATTCCCTGTACCTGATGATTATAAAATCAGTACCGTTATTTATTTAATCATTTATTTTGAAAAATATAAACCTCAAAGTTTATCCCTTTCGATTTATTATTTTCTACGTCTTTAGTTTTCTTTCTACTTGATATTTTCATGTTAATTTAGGTCGGTGTATTGTGCTCAAGATTAAATACTTCCTTTTACTTATCATTCTTTGGGGTATAATCTTTTCTCTCCTCATTATGTGTACATACCCGTACTGTCTTTTTCTTTGAACATTAAAACCCCTAACCATATTTATTTTTCAGTTTCGTTGCTCGTTTGCAATTTGATTTCGTTATAGTTTATTTTTTTGGTCCTATTACCAGTCTTTCGAAAATGTAGTTGTTCCTTTTTTAACCTCAGTTAGCTATTTCTGCGGTATATAACACAATTATATGGCTTTGTGGCATTTTTGTATTGTGTGATGTACATGTAATTTTTCGTTTCTTCTATAGAGCAGCACTCCCAAATTTTTATATACTTTTACTTCTTTAAAGTAATAGTTTTTAATTTTTCTTGCTGCATTATATTTTTTTTTATCGCAGTGCATGTATTTATTTTTATTTTCGTTAATATCTAGTTCCTTTCCTTTATCATTTCATTGAATTGCAGTTTGCTTTCTTTCAAGGTCTTTTTTGTTTCTTGCTACCATTGCAGTGTCGTCTGTGGTACATCTCTAGTAATAATTGTTCCTTCTCGCTTCTCTTACGATGTGTTCTTATGAACAATAATGCTGACAATGCATCTTTGTTTCTTACGTCCGCATTTCGATATCTCATATCTAAGTTTGCTTTAATACTATAAAAACTATTGATTCTTCCATGGTTATTCTTATCAAGCATGAAGTACAAGTTTCCGGTGAATAATTGTGGTTTATAGATCATTAAAGTCTACAACTAATATATGAACATGTGTGTCATATTCGAGTTATTTTTAACCGACTTCTAAAAGAAGGAGGTTCTCAATTCGTCGCGTATTAATTTTTTTTATGTGTGTACACCGATTACTCCGGAACGGCAGCACCGATTTAAATGAAATTTTTTACGTTATGTTCATAAGGTTGCTGCGGTGGTCCCATATTTTTTTGGACGAAATTGATGCAGTAATATCTAAGATGGCGCTTACAATATGGCGGTCAAAAAAATAATTTTGTCCAATTTTCTCCAAAATTGGCATGGAGAAATTTTCGGGGTTGTACCCAACGAATCTGAAATTATTTTAAAAAAATTCAAAATGGCGGATCCAATATGGTAGATAAAAAAATAATTTGTTCTTTTTTTTTCAAAATTGATATGAGGGAGTTTTTGGGATAGCACATTACGAATCTGATATTATTTAAAAATAATTAAATATGGCGGATCTAAGATAGCGGATTAAAGATTCTACATCTCTCGATTTTGTCTAAAGTTAGCATGGAAAGATTGACTAATTACTAAATTAAAATATTTTTTGAAAAACTCAATGTGGCGGATTCAATATGGTGTTCTAAAAATTTTACATTTTTCGACTTTAATAGTATTTTTCAGGATTCAATATGGCGAATGCAATATAGCTGACTAAAAATTTAACATTTTTCGATTTTCTTCAAACGTGAAACTGAATCGTTTTTGAAGATGTAAATAGCGAATATAAAATTATTTTAAGAAAATCTAATTCGTCAGATGCAACATGACCGTTTAGAAATTTTAAATTTCCGGATTTCATCTAAAATTGGTACTAGGGGGCTTTGAAGGGTTTAGATTTAGATTAGGTTAAGACGTTAAAATTATTTTTTTGAAATTCAATATAGCGGATCCAGTATGGTGGATTGAAAATTTTACCTTATTCACATTTTTTCAGATTTGGTATTAGGGCGTTGGGGGGGGGGGGGTGGTATAATACGAATATGAAGTTAGTTTTTACAACTATTAGGTTGATAAGATACAATATGAAGGACTAAAAATTTTACATATTCCGATTTTATCTAAAATTTATATTGCGGGGTTCTTGGGGAGTGTACAAACCCAATATGCAATATAAAATATATCGGGCTAAGAAATTTACGTCTCAAATTCTTTAAATATCAATATTGGAAGGTTTTGGGGCCTACATTACCAATCTAAAATTAATTTGAAATTTAAGATAGTGGATTTACTATGTCAGACTAAATATTTGTTTGACAGAATTTTACTGGGATTTGGAAAACTCTAAGAATCAAAGAATTTTTAGTGGTTCATTTTAGGGTGATTTACAATTCTCGATAAAATGGGTACTTTTTGCCACCTTGGAGTCATTGCGAGGTACATTAATCTCGATTAGCACGTAGTCCAAATAATTTATGAATATCATAAAGAATTCAAAACTAAAAATCAAAAAATAAAATTTTTATAAAAAAAAATTAACTGACTGCTAAAAGTGCGCTAAAAAGGAAAAAATAACTAGAAATTTTTATATGAAATTGAAATTTTTGAAGTCGGCGCCAAATTATTTCTAAAGGAAATAAATACCTACTAATAAATAGAATTTATGGAATGAGGTATATTAGTCCTATGTTGTATTTAACTGATGTTTTCCATTTCCATTTTTGTAGTCAGTAGATTCTAAAAATAAAAAAATAATTCCTTCCTAAATACGTTTAATAAAAATTCGTAGAGTCACGTTATGTTAAATAATGTACGACAAAAAAAATGTTTGACATCCTGACCCGAAAATTACTTCCATGGAATCCTAACGTACTGCGTATGCGACACGCCCTGAACCTGCTTTTTATTTATACAGTAATCCATTCATAATATTTTTGTTTTTTTTGCTTTATATATTTTGTTCATTTATCTCCTAACATACATCCCGTTCTCATTGTTTTTCTTATTTGTTATTAACTTGTATTAGATGGTACTGTGCAATTTTATAAAGTTCTACATTAAATAATATAAGAAGAAATTCTATTAAAAGTTTTTTTTTCACTTTTTTGTCGCAAGTCACGAATAATTTAGCGCGTAGCAAATTTCTACGAGCCCACAGCAAATTTGCATGGCATTAAAATAAATTGGCAGGAAGCGGAGCAAATGAGTTACATGCTTGTCATCTGGTAAATTAAAACTTAATAATAGGAAAATAGAATTTGCTGGATTGCGGAATGACATTTTCATCGAGTACGATTGATATATGTCATTTTAATATTGTTTTGTAAAGACTCCATTTACGTAGTGGAAGAATATTTGGAAATGTTCTACATCTTATATGTTGCAAAAAAATCTGCGTGGCATTGCAAGAAATTTTAGAGATTCGTGCTACACTGAATATACAAAATAAACAAATTTCAAGTGAAAGTATAAATAACATTTTCACTGGTACAAAAGGAAAATGGAAAATGCTCATTTTTTTTTCTAACAAGAAAAAATCGTATAATTCTTTATAAAAATAGTTTCTATATATTTTTTCCTACCCACCACCATTCTTGAGATACCGCAATTTAAAAAGTTAGAAAAATATCTACATATTATGCATACTTTTTCGCACCACATATGAGGTAGTGTACTTGGCGCATTTTTTTTAACGGGGTTTCCCTGCTATCATACCCCACGATTTACTGTGAATAAGTTTTATTAGACAGTATTTTATAATTTAAAAAATGGTATTATTGGTAATGATTAAAGTGGAACGAAATATTGTTGATTTCGGAAAAATTTTAGTTTGACTAATAATCTTCAGATATTACTTCAACAGTAATGTCTTCATCTTTGCTTTCTTCTTCCTCTTCTTGCAGGATTTCTATAGATTGTTCTAAGAAGAAAGATGCATCAGTTGGCCTTGATAATTGATACATACTAGTGAACAACATAATCCGACTTTTTAAAGTCACAATTTTTGCTACATCCCTTCTTGCATTTAGAAAAAATAGTGTCAAGAAGTTTTTCTGGAGCAGGTGGGAGTAAAGTGTGAATTCGCTTCTTCTTCTTAAAGTGCCTATCCTCTTTGGATGTTGGCTATCACATTGGTCCATATTACTTTATTCACTGCTGCTCTGAACAGACCTGTTGATGTCATTCCAGTCCATGTTCGTAGGTTGCCCAGCCATGATATTCGTCTTCGTCCAGCTGATCTCTGGCCTTTCATCTTCCCCTGCAGGATAAGTTGGAGCAGACGATATTTCTCATTCCGCATGATATGTCCAAAGTACTCCAATTTTCTGCGTTTGACATTTGTAAGGTATTCCAGTTCTCCACCGATACGTTGTAAAATGTTTTCGTTTGATACGTGGTGTATCCAAGGAACCCTAAGCATGCGGCGGTAGCACCACATCTCAAATGCATCTATACGTTTACATGAAGCATCGGTAAGGGTCCAGGCTTCTGCTCCATATAAGAGAGTTGAGAGTACATAGCATTTCAAAATCCTGATCCGCGTATGTATATTGAGGGATAGGTTGCAGAGTATGTTGCGCAGCTTATTAAAAGTACCTCTTGCTTTCTCGATTCGGCTTCTTATTTCTCGAGAGTGGTCCCAGTCCTTATTCAACGTGCAGCCTAGATATGTGATCGTCTCGGCCATTGTGAGATTTACGTTGTTGGCAGTAAATTGTATATTGCCGACGTCGTTTTTACTGACAATAATCGTTTGCGTCTTCTTGCAGTTTATCTTCATACCATATCTGTTGCAAGCTGTCACTATTCGGTTGATAATTCTTTGAAGTCCCTCTGCAGTATCCGCTATAAGAACGGTATCATCCGCGTATCTTAGGTTGTTTATTACTTCTCCATATACAATAATTCCATCTTCTATGTTGCCCAGTGCTTCTTTAAAGAGATGTTCTGAGTATACGTTGAATAGAAGTGGCGACAGTATACAGTCCTGGCGTACTCCTCTCTTTATATTAAATTCTTCTGTTGTCTCATTCTCAACTCGTTCAATAGCCTTTTGTTGTGAATATAGCTTTGATATTATCTCTCTGTCTCTGTCGTCGATTCCTGTCTCTTGTAGGATTGAAATCAGTTTACTGTGCTGCACTTTGTCAAATGCCTTTTCAAAATCTATGAAGCATGCAAAGACGTCGGCATTTATGTCACGTGCTCTTTGAATCAGAACCTGCATGGAAAACAAGGCCTCTCTAGTGCCAAGTCCCTGTCTGAAGCCAAACTGCGTGTCACTTACGTTTTCATCGAGTTTTCTATATATTCGTGCTTGAATGATGTTAAGAAAAGCTTTTAAAGCGTGGCTCATCAAGCTGATTATTCTATGATCGGAGCACTTAGTTGCGTTCGTTTTTTTGGGAATCGGGATGAATGTCGACAGTAGCCAGTCTTTTGGTATTTGACCGTTCATGTAAATTTTGTTAAAGAGGGTGGTCACTAGTTTTATTTGTTCTGAGTCAATTAATTTGACAACTTCTCCGTGTATCTGGTCTGGTGAATTCGCTACAAACTGTTATCTATTAATTTCGAAGCCCAGTCTTCTAGATCTAGTTCTTTCCTAGACGCACTTGAACTTGATAATATACACAATATGTGTTGATAAGCAGACGCAGACATCGGAGGAAAATAAGATAGTTGCACTCTTATCGTTTCATGTATTTTTTACAGAACCTAACTATATATAGCAGGAAAAAAGTGAATCCCATTTGTGTTCATGACTTTTGCGCAATCAATTAAATCATTACTTTTTCTAACAATTTAAATACTGTTCTTTTACCCCTTTTGAAAATTGTTGATGTAGTATCGCAGCCAGTCATTGCATATATTCGAAGAATTTTTCAAGGTCATCACCAAATGTCTTAATAATACTCATGCGTTGAACTAATAATACAGGGTCTCCTCTCATTATAGACTTTTATGGTGCTACTTATAGTTAAAAGAGGGAGTATTTTCTCAGCGTCTTTTAATTTAATATTATTAAATGTTTGGCCAGTCATTTTAGTCACAGAAACAATTCTGATCTTCACGAATACTAAAACAAAAATTTTTATTATCACCGGTGCCTCCCCTGGCAATTGACATGATTTTTTAACCTCGAGGAAAGGATCATGTCACACAAGTAAAAAAGTTTTTTAATATCTTCGATATCTCTATATATATGTGAATCGGTTGCATCTACATGCTGATCTGTTGAGTCCATTCTAACATTAGCAAGATCTTTCAATCTTTCATACAACAGTATTCATCACACATATGTAGTACCCGTTGATGTTCCACAATTTAATTCATCAGAATGTCTTACCGTTGGTAAATATAAGGATCAATTAAATTCTCTCTCTCTCTTTAAATATTTTTAAAATTATTTTCCTATTATACAGGGTGTCCCAAAAGTTGTGTTTAATAAGGTTTATAGCACCTAAAGTTTAAGCCTTTTAAATAATTTGAATTTTGACAAAATCTAACCCAATTTTCATGTTTCAAATACTTAAGAAGTATTTCAATTATGTACTTGAAATTTACAATAAAGTGTAATAATATATCATATTTTATATCCAATATATAATAAACTTGCTATATTATATAGGGTGTCCAAGAATTAAAACTAATCAAATAAGAACTTTAAGTGGGTATATTGATTAATTTAAATAGAACGCTATACCTTTTAACTTACCAGAAAAAACGTTTTCACATAATACGCCAAATAATCGTTTTCTGCAACCATTTTATGTTTTTTGAATAGATGTTCTAATATATCTAGATGCCTATGGCATGTGGAAATGACAGGTTATTTACAACTATAAGAATAATAATCAGGAATATCTTTACAAATGTTCAGAAACTCGAAACGCGATTTATAGTCATCGAACAGGCTGTAACAGCAATAATGGTAATAACATGTTGACGATAGCAAAAAACAGAAGCAAAATATTTATAGTAGATATTAGACCATCCATTTCCAAACACTTTTTTCGAAATCACTGCTAACTTTAGACAACATTTGAGGGGTTACAGTTTGAAAAACGTCTCTTATGCGTATTTTTATATCTTGTTTTGTTGTCGGGGGCGCATTGTAGACAATTCCTTTTATGTATCCCCATAAAAAGAAATCTGGAGAAGTCCGGAGATTTCGGGGGTCAATTTTGAAATCCGTCTCTCTCAATCCACCTGTTTCAAAAGTTGACATTTAAAAATTGCTGAACCTCGCGATGATAATGAGATGGAGCTCCATCCAGTTGAAGCCACATAGTTGTTCTAATATTTAAAAGGACATCTTCTAATAACATTGAAAGTTGGTGTAAAAGAAAATCGCGAAACACCGAACCATTAAAAGGTCCTTCACAAAAGTAAGGTCCAATTAAGTATGGACCCAGTATTCCTCCCCACACATCAATCGACCACCTATTCTGGTTTCTCATAACTCTGCATTCATGCGGATTTGAACCAGAAGAGTAATGGAAGTTGTGTTTATTCACGAAACCATTGTTATGAAAAGTACATTCATCACTAAACAACACATTATCAAAAAAGTGTTCATTTTCTGCCACTTTACCTAACACCCACAAACAGAATTCAGTTAGGTTGTCAAAATCATTTCCGTAAAGCTCTTGACAAAGCTGGATTTTATAAAGACCAAATCTGTATTTGTTAAGAAAACTTGAAACACTTGCTTGGCTAATATTAATATTTTCGGATATATGATTTTGACTAATACTGACATTTTTGATCACTGAACCAAGTACAGTAAAAAAATTTTCTTCATCTTCAGCAAACAACTTTGATGGCATTCTCCAAGGATAAAAATCATATCAATACATTCTTTCTTTGGATAAATCTTCATATTGACAAAGCAATAATATAACAATATTCGAATAATTCAATTCAGTAAATGAAGTTTTCAGTTACAAAAAATAATACCGCTATTATAGCCACAGGCTTTGCAGACTAAACTAACAGATAAAATAAATTATCTGACGTTTCTATATGCTATATGCAATTAGATACATTAGAACATCAATTCAAAAAACACAAAATGGTACAGGAAATGATTATTTTGCGTATTCTGTGAAAGCGGGAAAACTTAGCTATAGAACACTCTTATACCATTCGATAAGTATTTAAAAGGTACATTTTTGGTAAGTTAAAAATTATAGCGTTCTATTCATATTAATCAAGTTATAGCCACTTAAAGTTCTTATTTGATTAGTTTTAATTTTTGGACACCCTGTATAATATAGCAAGTTTATTATAATTTGGATATAAAATATGATATATTGTTACACTTCACTGTAAATTTCGGGTACATAACTGAAATGCTTCTGAAGTATTTGAAACTTAAAAATTATGTTAGATTTTGTCAAAATTCTTACTACTTATTTTGATTGGAAAATCCAAAAAGATAATAATATACAAGGGGTTCCATTTAAAAAAACACAACTTTGATATTTTCAGAGTTCTTGGGACACCCTTTATAATATGAAAATAATTTTAAAAAGTAACTATATTAGACCCCCATATATCCGAAAAGTAAAATTTTGTAAGTTACGTATTTTGGCCGCAATATTCGGTGCCGTATAGGATGATTAACACTGTATACTCAATATGAGAAGATCCGAATTTTGGGTTTGAAATAGTCTATTGTACTGAAAGTGATCCCCAAAATGTTTTTGATTGAAAAAGTTTTTTTTTGAATCGACACAAAAATATTTTTTATATTTTACGAAATACTTATTATAAGCAGAACATTTTTTTAAAAAAATAATTTGGAGCTATTAAAGCAATAGCATATTATCAGGCTAATTTCATTTACTCAATTAGAAGATTTTTTTTCAAGAATTTATATTTTTTATAGTAACTATTTGGCATACTTCGTATTAAATACAGAGTGCGCCATCTTTTATGTCGGTATGTAATAATTAAATAACTTTGCCATTTATCAACTGATTAATTTTGTTATACGTGTTTTTGAAACTTCAATTAAGTACAATTTTAACCATGAATCGCTCTACATCGAAACAATACGCCGAAATAGTGACAATGTACATTCAATCGTTCAGTTGTGTTAACTCAACGTGAATATCGTCGAAAATATCGTGGAAAATATCGTGGCCAACAGGGACCGTCTGACAACACTATCCGTCGTTTGGTTTCGAATTTTGTTGAGTATGGGACAGTGGGAGATTGTCAATATACCGTCTATCAACGATTAAGACGTTCCAATGAACTAGTTGAAGCGGTCAGAGAGAGCGTTGCCCAGAACCCAAAAGTGTCGTATCGTCACCGCGCTCAGCATTTCGGCGTCAGTGGAACCACTTTGCGGCGCATTTTGAAGGATAATTTGCATTTGTTTCCATATAAAGTGCAGTTAACATAAAGAATATTGCCGACAGACCGTCCACGTCACTTGAAATACTGCCAAACAGTCGCTCGAATGGTTGACACTGAACCTGATTTTTGGAAGCAAATTTTGATGATCCACGGGGCCCATTTCACACTCTCGGGCGGCGTTAATAAGCAAAATTGCCGCATTTGAGGGACGGAGAATCTACACGAGATCTACGAAACGCCATTACATGACCGAAAAGTAACCGTTTGGGCCGGCGTTTGCGCCAAAACCATCATTGGGTCATTTTTTTTTTCAAAGAAAACGAAACAGTCGATGGAAATCGATATCGGTGGATGTTGGCTCATTATGTCTGCTCACACATGCGTAAAAAAGGTCTTGATGGTTACTGTTTTCAACAAGAGAGTGCGCTATGCCACACTGTAAATCAAACAATCCAGTTTCTGCAACGAAAATTCCCTGGACGTCTGATGTCAAAAAGAGGCGACATTGACTGACCACCCAGATCTCCAGTTTTGACCTATCCGGACTTCTTTTTGTGGGGTTATTTAAAAAGCAAAGTGTATGACAGCAAGCCTCAGACCATTGAAGAGCTCAAGACAAACATTCGTGCCGAAATCACCTCTATATCACCTGAGATGCTCGAAAAGGTAATGGAAAACGCAGCAAAAAGGTCACATTTTGCTTTGGCCAATAACAATGGCCACTTAATCGATGTAATATTCAAAAACTAGTACCGATAAATTGTAAAGGGCCAAATTTAATAAAAATATCTCATATATAGAAATCAATTTTTTTTTCAATGTTTACATAGCGATATAAAAGATGGCGCACCCTGAATATTTAGTTAAATTAGATAGTTGTAATTTCAAATTATAATATTTATGAGGAAATCTGTAAACTCATTTTGAGTATTCTTTATTTTGTGTGTGCGAGGTGCTTAATGATTACGAAAATTATTTATTGCAAACCTTTTAAAGATGAAAATTTTAAATAATCACGAATTCTTCGAGTTTCTCAGAGATATAATAAGGAAGCAACATCATTCAAAGTGAGTATTTAAAATGTTTGCGTATTTTATTTATATTTTCTAATTAAAGTGTCTGTTTGCTTAGAAAGACATTTAATCAAACTTTTCTAAAAACCCATCTCCAGCACAAACACCATTGACGTTTAATTAAACTTTATACACAATTTCGTTAAATTTTCGCACCTTAAGATAGAGTCAATAAAGGGTTTAAGAATTACTTTCCCTCAGTTCGTGCTTAATCGGAAAATAGCTTAAATGATTTTATTTCCTAAAGAAACTTAGTATAAAGTTTGGGCAACTTGAGAAAATAATACACCTCATCCGCCTTAAATAGAATTAAATCGATTGCTCTGGAAGCTTCAACAAAGTTCCATAAGACCCATATAATCATTTTACTTTATGTAAATTTTGACCCCCTAGACGGTTTACTTAAAAATATTATACGAAGTTAAGTACGTCAAATATAGAAGCGTTCTGTGGATTTTCAAACTTGTATATAACAGTTTGGATAAATGGAGACCATACTAATCAACAATGTATACAGTAGTGGCAAACAATAAAATAAATAAGTTTGTATATACAGGATGTTTCTCCGGGAACTTTATCGATCGATTGTGAGAAAACTATAATTAAGAAGAATCTGAAAATTTGACAGTGTACTGACCTGCATGGGGGATAGCCGGCTAAAATATATTTAAGATGTCAGCACTTCCGGATATACCGAAAGTAGATGTAAACTTGCTTATTTTAAATGGAACACCCTATATATTATTGCGTTTTTGATTTTTACGTAAAATTCTAAACAGATTTCATGCATAATGTTCTATACTTAAGTCTCACCGTTTTGGACATATCTAAATTTTTATGTCAAAAATGACGTTTGCGGACCAAAACTTAACTATACATTTTTCCTATAAAAAAGTCTTTATTACTTAATTTGGGTTAGTTTTCTTGTAGACAAAGTTCGACTTTAGTAGTCTGTTTATGATATTTTGAAAATTATTAGTACAAAGTGGTCAAAAAAGAAGAATAGAAATTATATTTAAAAAATCGTCAAAAATAAATTTTTCAAATAGAAAACACCTATTTTTATAATTTTATCATATTAAGCATTAAAAATAAGGGTAACTTTGTATAAGGTTGTCTATTCTAAAAATTTGTAGTATTCAAAATATTGGCAATTCAACATTTTTCTATTGCAAAAATGCTATACGGCTTTTAAGTTTTGTTATTAGTTGGCCATGACGGCGGGGCGTGGCGAAAATAAAAGAATCGAACCCTACAGAATTGTTACTATTTCTTGCTATTTGACATTCCCTAATAATAATCATGCAGGGGCGATTAAATTACACGAACGAAGATTATTTAAACTTATTTATTATTTATGGAGAATGTGATAGAGTTATTTGAAGAACATGCGATATATTCGCGATCCGAAACAGATACCAATACTGCCAAATGTTAAGAAGATTATAAAAAAATTCAAGAACTTTGGATCGATAAAAGCTAAAAGAAATAGAAATAAACCAGTTGTTAATAAAATAAATGTACAAAAATTATTTGAGTAAATGTTCAAATTAACGCCCTTGAACTTCCAAACATTTTCGCACCCAAGCATAAACTCTTCATGAGTGTCTCTTCTTACTGATTGAGGATTAAATTCTTCAAATGCTATTCTGACGCGCTACATGCAATCTTCCACAGTGGTTAATGCGGTATTGTATACTTTATTTTCGATTGTCCCCCAAATAAAAAAAATCAAGTACTGTTAAGTCGGGAGCAAATTTTTGGCTATTCACCATAAAACAAGTTTTGCAGATGATTGTTAACTAAATGACTATTATGTGGAGGCGCCCCATCATGTTGATAAAATAGATTTCTATGATCAGACATCGGCGCGAGTTGTCTAAATAGTTCACTTCCAAATTTCTCATGATGTCGAAGTAGTGCTCACCTCTATAAGTTAAAAAATGGACTTTGTATCTAGAATTCTTCAAAAATGGCTAACTTATGTTTCAAATTACCTTGATAGGGGGACGATACCGTCATTTCTTATAGCAAGAGACACTTTAAACTTCCAATACTCTTGAATGTACATAAGGATGAAAATTTTGTTTCCATAAAATCCTTAAAACTGATGTTTGAGATAATCTAGACCCTAATGCTACTTGCCTTGTAGATTTTGTTGAATATGCGGCGAAATATCCTAAAATTGTAGTTTCAATATTTTCATTATTGACAACTGGTTTATTTTTATTTCTTTGTGCTTTTATGGATCCAAAGTTCTTGAAGCTTTCTATAATCCTTTTAACAGTTGGTAGTGTTGGTTTCTGTTTCTGCGGATATCGGATCGCGAATGTATTGCATGTTCTCGAAATAACTCTATCACATTCTCCATAAATATAAATAATCTTCATGTGTGTAATTTACTCGCCCAGGATGATTATTATTAATGAATGTCAAGAAATAGTGACAATTCTTTAGGGTTCGATTGTTTTATTATCTCCACGCCTCGGCGTCATAGCCAACTAATAACAAAACTTAAAAACCGTATAGCACTTTTATAATAGAAAAATGTTCAATTGCCAATATTTTGAAAACTAGAAATTTTTGGAATAGACAACCTTATATAAAGTTACCTTTATTTTTAAAGCTTAATATATATATATATATATATATATATATATATATATATATATATATATATGTATATATACAGGGTGTCCAAGATAAGGATCCTAAGCATGGGGATCTCGGAAACAGTTGGAGATACGAGGTCGGTTAAATTAGAGAAAAGTTGCGCAATTTAGTGCTAAATTAAACGCAGTTAAAAAAATTTAAAAATTTCAAACACTTCCGGAGATTTCCGGAAAAAAACGAAATTTGGCAAAATCGTTTTTAATTTTTGCAGGCTTTATTTAAAGAGATATCAGAAAATAAAAGGTAGATTCTCATTGCCACTTTTTATTTTTTATAATATGGTCTAAACAAAATTTAAATCCGACGTTTCGTTTCTGAGATACCATCATGAACTTTCATTTTTTATATGGAACAAAAAAAAGTATCCCATGTATTTGATAGCATTTTTTATTACAAATTCAACGATGTATTACCCTTGCATATCGAATACGTAGTTCAAGTACTTTCCATAAGAGCTCCATGAGAGCGAGAGAGAAAGGTATATCAGTTTTATAAAAGCCAATGAACTACACACTTGATATGCAAGTGTGATACACCGTTGAATTTGTAATAAAAAATGCTATCAAATACATGGGATACTTTTTTTTGTTCCATATAAAAAATGAAAGTTCATGATGGTATCTCAGAAACGAAACGTCGGATTTAAATTTTGTTTAGACCAAATTATAAAAAATAAAAAGTGGCAAGAAGAATCTACCTTTTATTTTTTGATATCTCTTTAAATAAAGCCTACAAAAATTAAAAACGATTTTGCCAAAATTCGGTTTTTTCCGGAAATCTCCGGAAGTATTTTGAATTTTTAAAATTTTTAAATTGCGTTTAATTTAGCACTAAATTGCGCAACTTTTCTCTAATTTAACCGACCTTGTATCTCCAACTGTTTCCGAGATCCCCATGGTTAGGATCCTTATCTTGGACACCCTGTATATATATATATATATATATATATATATATATATATATATTACATATGGATTCATAACTTTTCCTGTTTTGAAGTCGATTAAAAAATGAATCACGACAGTTTGACAGAGTAATCGATATGCCAGAAAACCCATGCGCTAGGCTTGACAATTTATTACATCTAAATTCTTATAAAACTTATATAATTTTCCATTAATCTTTTGGCTTTTAGAAATTTTATCTTTAAGTGGCATGAAAGAGAAAGTAATGTAGACTTTTTTTTTGACGTCCATATTTCATAAAGAGTATTCAGACTAATATTTACAAAAAACTTTTTTTGTATTTTAATAAGAACCTACTATTATTTCCTAAATTTTTTACACTATGTGTTATATAGCACATCTACAACATGAAACTGAAACAGAGTTAAGAACCATTATATTTGGACAATATTCGTACGGATATAGTTTGGATGTACAGGATGTCCAATTTTTGACACTTTTACAGGGTATCTCTATTAACGTTAAAGATAGAGACTCGTAATTTTCGCGAATCTGTACTACTTTTGTGTCGAACAAAAGTTGCAACTAACAAAATCTTCTTAATCCTATCTGTTTTTGAGATACAGAGCGATATTGAAAATTTTCCATTTACAAGCCTCTTTGGTATCATAATTAATATGTAAGTTAATAAGAAAGTAAAAATGGGCTTTTATAGAGTTTTTTTTTTTGCAAAATTCGCTGGCGTACTTAATTCTTTTCTAAAGGTATCAGATTTTGAGTTATAGACGAAACGTATGTTCTTTTAAATGGAACAGCCTGGATATTACTTGGCAGCTCGATTTTCAAGTATTTCAAAAATGTATATTAGTTGGTAAATTTAAAATTTTGATTTTTTTTTAATTCAGACTTAAATTCGCAAGTGGGTATGTATATTCAATTTCATATCTTAATAAAAATAATACTTTTGGTTCAACGTCTTCAATATTATTTAGAATAAGTTACCGAGGTCCTTGTAAAATAATATAGTTTGTTTGAAGGCTTCATATGTTCCCAAAATACAAACAATATCTAACCTTATAATGTAAAAAAATCAATCTTCTCTCCACCTCGTTAAAACTAACCACAAAAATTCTTACAAGCAAAATTAATGATCACACTTCCTTAGCAGACGAACAGCAGGGATTCTGGTCGGGAAGGTCATGCACGGATGCCATATTTGTTTTAAGACAAATAACTGAAAAGTCAGTTGAATATAATTGTCCTGTCTTTATGTGTTTCATCGATCTAGAGAAGGCATTCGATCGTATACAGCTGGAGGATGTTACACAGCTAGTTTACGACAGACAAATACCTCAAAACATTATCAAAACGATTGAAAATATATATCAGGCTAATACGATTCAAGCTAGGATAAACGGTGAATTGACCGAAAAAATAGAAGTAAATAATGGCATCCGACAAGGTGACTCTCTTAGTCCCCTACTATTTAACATCATCATGGACAAGTTGATAAAGCAGGTGCGTAGATTGAAAGGGTATAAAATGGGAGACAATGAAATCAAAGTAGTGTGCTACGCCGACGATGCAGTGTTAATAGCTGAAAGCGAAGACGATTTGCAAAGACTACTGCACCAATTTAACATAACAGCGAAAAAGTTTAACATGAATATATCAGCGTCAACAACTAAAACCATGACTGCATCTAGAACACCACTCAGATGCAAACTAGAAATAGACAACAAAATTATACAGCAGGAAATGAAGTTCAAGTATCCCGGAATAGAAATATCCGGATACGGGGATTTTGAAACGGAGGTGAGGAGACAAGCCATGAAAGCAGCAAGAATAGCCGCATGTCTTAACAGTACCATGTGGAGCAATAAACATATAGGAATCGAAGTTAAATCCAGAATTTATAAAACAGCAATAAAACCCATACTAACATACACTGCACAAACCAGACCAGAAACCTCGAAAACAATACAAATACTGGAAACAACAGAGATGAGAGTGGTGCGCAGGATAGCTGGCAGGACACTTATGGATGAGAATAGGAGTGAGGATATAAGAAGAGTGTAAAGTCGATAAAATCAATGACTGGGTATTACAAAGAAAAAGGGAATAGAACGAACACATCAACTGCATGACCGACGACAGAATAGTAAAGATCACGACGGCCAAATCACCAATAGGACGTAGGAGTACCGGAAGACTCCGTAAACGTTGGAGTGATAACCTCGCAATAGACTGAAATCAGGCAAAGAGACGAAGAATAACAAGCAAATTGCTTATATATAAGAAGGAAGAAGAAGGTAATGTAAAAAGAAAATTAATCAAACGTAACATTACAGAAAATAATTTATTTTAAGTACACTGTTAAAAAACCTTAAATTTAATGCGAATTTAATGTCCATTTCACATTCAATTTAATGATTTTGTACCAAAAATTGCCAATAATTTACATTTACCTTGAATTTCAAGCAATTAATTCAAATGTCAGTTCATTGCACAATGTACAGTGCACTGTAAAAAGCAATGCATTAAACTTAATGTAATTGTGCTGGAAGCAAATTCAATGTATTTATTGTAATGCATTGATTTAATAATTTACATTAATTTATTCCCTTAAATTTAATCTAATCATATATTAAATTTAAAGTTTGATCATTACTTTTTAAGGTGATTATGTACATTAAATATACAGCCAGTGTTCATTGAATTTAAGATATGTTATCACATATTTAATGCACCAACATTAATACCAGAGTTCAAAAAATTTTGAAACTACCAGGAGGAGGTGGACATTTTTTCCATAGGTAGTGTCCGCCATCTAGACCAGTTTCGAGCTCAGTACGGGGCAGACATGTACATACACCTCATCATAAGAAAATTGAGTCTTTTAAGCAACTTATATCATACTAAACAAAAAGTTCAATACAGGTTGCGCCATCACCCGGAATCTCATGCAATGTATATTGAATAATAATGTAAATTCCTTTATTATTAGGATAATGTGTGTTAATTTTAACGTAAATATCTTTTCAGTTATTTTATTGAAATTTAAAATATTATTTAATCAAATTTAATGCACAACGAACTGATATTTGAATGAATTGCTTTAAATTCAAAGCAAATGTAAATTATTCAGGTTTTTTGGTACAAAATTATTAAATTTAATGTAGAATGGACATTAAATTTGCATTAAATTTAAGGTTATTTTTAACAGTGAGTACTTAAGTAATATATTTTTCACGAGTTAACTCATGTGACCAGAAGAGATTCTTTTTAAAAACAATTTATTTTAATTGTTACAGAATTATTGATTAAATACAATATATAATTATTAATTATTAGTTTTACAATATGTTACATTTTCAACGGACTTCAACTGACTAAAGGCGTCTTCTCCAAGGATATATAAACGTGACATCTTGGATTGCTTGGTCAGCATTTCCTAGGGTTAGGCCGTGATATAACTCACGAAAACGTAATTTTTGAATAACGTACAAATGCTTTTTTGGTATATTATAAATCCATTTTAAAGTTGATGATATCAACATCAACTAGTTTATTATTAAATTAATTTAAAATTGAAATGATACAGCGGTTTCCTAGTAAGCGAAAAACTCATTTAACAAGAACAATAATATTTAACCAACAAGTTTTGTGGAGTTAATCTGAAATTCTATTTCGATGTAGATTCCAAGTCGATAAACTTTTTGCTTTAACTAGTTTTCCTTATTAATGAATTGAAAGGCAGTTGTAAAAGGGACCATCATTTCTTCCGCAATTTGAATTATTAATGTAGTTTACTGGGCAGTTTTTATTCGACTTAAGAGAATTAAATGAATTAAAAATTTAACCTATTGACAGTTGCCTGAAAAGAAAACTACTAAAACTTTTTGCTTCTTAAATATCACGGTAATAAATAGATAAAACTACGGGAAAAGTTGGAAAATAAATAAGTCAAAAGGCGATTATTTATTTTTTGCTTTGAGCAAACGCAAAAATTTAAGTTTTTTACCGCTCTAGATCAGTGATCGACTTTTTGGTGAGGGCTATCAACACCATTTATTTGAAAATTTATTTATACCTGGCTAAATCTATACCTTTTAAATCTTCGTATATTTCATCGAAAAATGCTTTTAATAAAGATATTCAAAGTTCAAAGTCACTCAAACAATTCAAATTTGTAAGGTTAGTGAAAATGACGTACTATCTTGCTTAAGAGAAATGAAACCAAAGGGAACAGTAGGTCCGAATAAAATTCCATCCTTTTTCCTGCGTGACTGTGCGTGCGTATTAGCAAAACCTCTTTCCATTATCTTTAATTTCTGCCTAAATAATTCACAGTGTCCTAATAAATAGAAAATTTCCAGAGTTTCTCCAGTGTTTAAAAAAGGAGACAAACAAGATATAGAAAACTACAGACCATTCTGTATAATAAATAATTTTTCTAAATGTTGAATGTTTCTGGATAAACATCTATTCTTCAAGCTGAAACACATATCTAGTGGTTCCCAACATGGTTTTATAAAGGGTAGGTCCACGGCGTCCAATCTTTTCTGTTTTACTCAGTTTGTGGCTGATGTCTTGGACAAGGGAAGTCAAGTAGGCACAATATACACAGACTTTTCAAAGGCGTTTGATAGGCTTGATCACGGCATTTTGCCTGATAAACTGAATTGTTTTGGACTCGTAAAAATTAATTCTATTTTTTAAATCATATCTCTGTGATAGGCAGCACATAGTAGAATGCTATGGTCAGTCCTCAGAACCACTCTCTGTGACTTCGGGAGTTCCTCAAAGGTCAATACTCGGTCATTTATTATTTAATATATTTATTAATAGAATTGTGGGTGACTCTACAATCCTACTCTATGCGAATGACGCTAAAATTTTTACTTCTGTAAAAAACTATGCCGATTGTCAAAAACTACATATAGCAATAAATACTGTCACCGATTGGTGTGGCAAAAACAGACATGACTTTCACATTAAAGAAAAACGTGCTGGTGTACGATTATAAAATTGATGGAGCCTCAGTTCCACGAATGGGATGCATTAGAAATTTGGGTGTGACATTTGATAGCAGACTTTCATTTGTTCCTCATTACTTATACAGGTGTGTTTTAAATCATTAGACTTTATTATCAGAAACTCAAAAACATTCTCTGATCACAGTACGCTCATTTTACTTCATTACGCTTTTATAAGATCTAAATTGGAATATGCTTCCATAATATGGTCTCCTTATTATCAAAACCATATTAATGAGTTTGAAAAAGTTCAGCGGCGTTTCTTAAAATACCTAAGCTTTCGGATTGATGGACATTATCCTGAAACAAGATTTCCGCATGAAATCTTACTCCAGCGGCATTCTTTTTGTTCTCTAGAACATAGACGTATCGTCACAGATCTCAAATTTCTTTATAAAGTTTTGCATAACAGAGTGGAATGTAGTGACGTACTGGAAAAAATAAATTTTCTTGTACCTAGCACTTCAGCTCGCCAATCTGCCACATTCTATTGTCCTACACCTCGTACAAATGTGTGTAACTACTCCTCTTTAAATAGAATGTGCAGAAGTTACAACGAAAATCAAAATAAATTCGACATATTTAGCTACGGATTGGCACAGATAAAAATTAATTAAGTATGTAATATTTTGTAGTTTTATTTCTGGTAATTTGTGTATGCTTATTTTTTTGTCATTGTAAATATTTAAGTTTTTTTTCGATGTACCCATTTGTTAATTGTTTTTTTTTGTAACTGTGAAATGGGTTTAAATAAATAAATAAGTAAATCTGACAGGGGCAAACTAGAGAGGTAGTTTGCAACGATCGTGACATTCCGTTGCCTCTTGAAGGAACGTGTAAGAAAGAGATAAATCTCGAGATGGACAGACTGACGTTCCTTTTAGTAGAGAATATTAATCGCGGGAATTCATACTACGTTCGGATGAGGCCATAGCTCTATTTATCTATACAAAAATACACAATTTTTAATCTAGTTAAATTTTTTTTAACAAATATCAAGTTTCATTTTGCGATAAGTATTTTGAGGTGAACCAATTAAGATATTTCAGCAACTAATAGCAATTTTGAGATGATCACGGAAAGTTTTGTTCAGAATTTCAAGGAATTTCCTTCCAAGCAACAAAAAACAAGAAGTTATTTTTGCCCTCTACTACCCATTAGGTTAGGTAAGAGTACCTCGCCTGCATATTGACTCAATCCAGGTATACAAAGATACGAAAAGTATGAAGCTCTGTGTTATCGGATCCTCAGTATTTCCCATGAATTTTCGGACGTTTCGCGCGGTTGTAAGAACTGCTTTCTGAATCGGCTTATACAGATGCTCACTAAGGCCCAGTCCATCGACGTTCTGCAGAAAGTTATTTTGTATCACTCCAGTTGTTGATAAAATTATGGAAATCGTTTGGACGCTGTTCATTGCCCATTGTCTTCGAACTTGCACCTACAGATCTCTTGATTTGGCAATCTTCTCGTTGTATTTTGGCCTTAGGTTGTTGTTGTTGTTTTTAATTACAGCAATGTCGATTAGTGTAGTTCGCTTAGAAATTTTATCTGTTAGTATAATATCTAGTCTATTATGAGCAAGTGTTCGGGCCCAATATAACTTGAACTCGTTGTTCTGAAGAATATGGTACGGATTGTACATGTAACAAGGCATTTTTCCTACCTGCAGTTGATTTAACTTATTTGCTAACTCTGGGTGGAGTATCTTAGCGGTTGAGTCGTGTCTCTCCTTGTACTCTGTTGTGGGAAACGCTTGGCATCCTTCAGTTATATGCTGAATCGCTGATGATGAACTTCTGATTGTTCTTCGCTGGAATAACCTTGTCTCGGATAGCCAAGAAGAAACCCTCCGTGTCCGGAGACATCTGTCCTGAAATCAACTAGTAGTTCGACGCTGAGTTGTCGACATAGTCCTCATTGATCTCATTTGGATGCCGTCCATGAAGTGGCTTCCGTAGCCGTTATTATTCTTTTTCACGTTTGGCTGTTTAGAAAACTAATTTTTCTCATATTGTGTTGTAATAAACTTTTTTTGTATTAATATAGACTTATCGATAACACTGCTATATTTTTTGACGTTTACCATGTATGCCGTAGTTATATTTTACAGAATTTCAATCAATTCTACTAAAATCTAATTTTAATAAAAAATCTTTTGGAAGTTTAGAAATTTATATTAATTCCCACCATGCCAGACAAATAACAAACATAACAAGAAAAATGAAAATGTCATAAACCCAATTAAAATAATACCATTATCCTAAAGAACAATATTTTTGTTATTCAATTACGTAATTAATTGACTGAGCACATCCAAATAAGGCAAATCATTAATTATAATTAGGAACAAAAATAATGGTCTCTTTCCAGAACTGTTCCCGGGTTCAGTTAACAAGGTAATGGAAATTTGTTATGGCAAGTAATTTATTACATTAGCATTGTACCAAACAAAATCGTGGTTTTTAAATTTTGGAATAACCTGTTGGACAATTACTGTATAAATCAGTTATTGGAGAATTATATGGTTACAATGGGACACTCGTATGAGGTATATGAAATTTTGAATTTTATTGTAAATAAGTTTTCCAACAAAATAAATTTAAATCGAGAAATTCACGGCTGTATTCAGATTGAAACTTGCATTATGCATAGGAACAAAAAAATCATTATATTTCAGAACTCATAGTTCAACCAAAATTTTTATTAGAACTAACGACCGTAGTTACTCTTGTGTAATTACCAGGACACAAGAGTATTCTAGGTAGTGAGAAAGCAGATTTGCAAGGCAAGGTTCTGCTACTACATTTATTGGACCTGAACCAATATTGGGCATTGTTACTACTATTACTATTCAAGGATGGTTATCCTGGTAGATAAGTCGTCAACACCAGATGCACTGGAACCACCATGCGGGCCACAGGCACAGCAAACGATAATTGACCAAACCATTCTGCAAATTAAGTAGCGAAATCTTGCGTTTAAACGGAGAACAGTGGTGTCCGGACTAAAAACCAGCTATTGCAGCTTAAGGGAAGATTTTCATATCATGGGCATCTGTGACGAAGAACCTAGAATGTATATTAGTGCATGGATATATAAAAATAACATAAAAAGGAAACGCCCGGCAAACAACACCGTGTAAACATCTTATCTAAAATTATTATTCAAAGAACTTTTGTAACTTTTATTCCATAAACATCTTTATAAATCTCGAGAACATTTAATAAAACTTCCTTTTCTTTATTTACCATTTTCGCGCGTTATCAGCTACCGCCAACGACAACTTGCGTCGCACCCATAAAAATTCTTAAGTATGGTATTATGTTGTAATTACTGGTAAATAAACAATTATTTAAACAAAATATTTTTCCCAACAAATGTAAAAAATTAAGTGGAATCTGACATACATAACACCCTAATGATTCCCTAATTTATATTAGGAACTTGTATATAAACTGCTAGCCGAAATCCAGCGGTTTGAATTTAACCTGCTGATATTTATTAGAAAGATGGAAGTTTAAATATAAAAATTAAGGTTCCGAGATAGCATACTTAGATATTTTAAAGAAAAGAAAAGGATAACTAACTTTATCAAATGCCTAACTAAAATCCAAATAAAGACCATGTACTTTAGCTTTAGATACCATGCCACTAGGAATGTCATTTGTGTGCAAAAAGGTTTGTGTCATGTGATAAACCATGTTGCTGAAATGTCAATAACTTTTAAGAATACAGCATTATTTCTGTCCGACGTAGTGTTCAAATACTGTAGGTACTGTTGGAGCTTTCTAAAAACTGTTCAAGCCTACATAACCTTATATATATATATATATATATATATATATATATATATATATATATATATATATATATATATATGTTTATGCGGCTTTCATGGATTCCTCCGTGTGAGATGCAATAGCAGTGGATATATCCACATTATGCCGTTGTAGTGCTGAAATTACATTCAGCAAACATACAACTATATGCAACTCCGTGAATAGATGAAGTAAAATGCGAACAGTAATTGCAAACTTCGTTTCATCATATCCTTTCTGTGTTAGAGGTTGCACAGTTGAATGAATTGCTACAGAACACAATTCATTCTATTACATCACCATCGAGATGATGGCCTATCTGTACCACCATATCGAGAAGAAAGTCAAAACTTACCCTCCTCGTTACAGTGATACGGCAGAGGTCCATGTTTCGTCTCTACTAGACTCATGAGGGTACCGACAGACACCTGGTTGTGCAAAGGACAGATCGGAAGAAGGCATGCAAATACTGAACGCGGCTTCGACGACCTCCCGCCGGATGGCGTATATGTGTTTATGCGGCTTTCACGGATTCCTCCGTGTGAGATGCAATAGCAGTGGATATATCCACATTATGCCGTTGTAGTGCTGAAATCACATTCAGCAAACATACAACTATATGCAACTCTGTGAATAGATGAAGTAAAATGCGAACAGCAGCCGCATAAACACATATACGCCATCCGGCGGGAGGTCGTCGAAGCCGCGTTCAGTATTTGCATGCCTTCTTCAGATCTGTCCTTTGCACAGCCAGGTGCATGTCGGTACCCTGATGGGTCTAGTAGAGACGAAACATATACCTCTGCCGTATCACGGTAGCGGGGAGGATAAGTTTTGACTTTCTTCTCGATATGGTGGTGCAGGTAGGCCATCATCTCGATGGTGGCGTAATAGGATGAATTGTGTTCTGTAGCAATTCATTCAAACTGTGCAACCTCTAACCCGGAAAGGATATGATGGAACGAAGTTTGCAATTACTGTTCGCATTTTACTTCATATATATATATATATATATATATATATATATATATATATATATATATATATATATATATATATATATATATATATATATATGAATAGTTTGGTTATTCCGGGTTTCAATCCGTTCGTTCAAAAAATCGTTTTCACGACGTTTCGCCAAAATCTCATTTGGCATTTTCAAGTGCGGTTCGTCTCGTTACTCGCTGAGAACTGATGGTGGCCTCTGAAGAACTTCGAGTTTTGTTTAGTTGGCTCGCTGCCTGATTGGGTGGGCGGCTTCGTAGGCTCCTCCCCTCTCCCGAGTGCGATATATTTTGTTCTTGTATGCAGGTCTCTCGTGTACTAGTTGATTTTTGTTGTTTTCTTTCTTGATTTTTTATTAATGTTTTCCATGTAGATGAAAAATTTATAGCATCGTCTCGTTTATTTAGCTGTCCCGCTTTTTCGATTTCTAGGGCCTCTCTTATGACGCGTACCTTGTAGTTCTGTATTGGTGCTATTTCTTTTGTTTTTTCGAAATCGATGGTATGTCCGGTTGTTTGGTGATGTTGGAATAGGGCTGAGGTTGTCTGTTTGTTTTTCAGGCTATTTTTATGTTCTTGGATTCTTGCTGATATGCGCCTGTTTGTTTGTCCTATATAAGTTTGGTGACAATCTGCACATGGAATGCTGTAAACGCCATGATTTTCAAGGTTGGTCTTGTCTTTGGGATTTCCCAGGATGTTGGCTATTGTTTTTTGTGGTTTAAATATGGGCTGTATGTTGTGTTTTCTTAAGATTCTTCCGATTCTGTCTGTTATTCCTTTTATATATGGTATTATGGCTTTGTTCCTTGTTTGGTCTTGGTCTTTGGTCTTTTTTGTAGTCTTTTCTTGTCTTTTTATGGCTTTCTTTATGTCTGCTTGTGAGAAACCATTCCGTTCTAGAGCTGTTGAAATGTGTCTTATTTCGTCTTGTTTCGTGTCAGGTTCTGTTAGGCGGAGAGACCTTGATACTAATGTGTTGACTACTGCCTGCTTTTGAGAGAGATGATGATGTGACGCTGCATTGAGATGTCGGTCAGTATGTGTGGGTTTTCGGTATACACTGAAACCCAAGGTGTTGTTGAGTTTCCTAGTTAATAGCAGGTCCAAAAAAGGAAGTTTCTTTTCTTGTTCGATTTCTAGCGTGAATTGGATTCTGTGGTGGATATTGTTAAGATATATGAGGAAATCGTCCAGGTGTTCTTTTCCATGTGGCCATATTATAAAAATATCATCGACATAGCGTTTCCAAAATTTTGGTTTTAAAGGTGCCTTTTGCAGTGCCTCTTGTTCGAAATATATCATGAAAAGGTTGGCTATGACTGGTGAAAGCGAGGACCCCATAGGTGCGCCATCTGTTTGTTTGTATATATGGTTATTGAACATGAAGTATGTGTTCTTTAGGCAGTGTGCTGCAAGTTCAATTGTGTAGTCTGGAAAATCCTCGTTCATGGCGATTTTGTCCAAAGCCTCATCCAATGGTATGCTTGGATATAGCGATTTTATGTCGAGGCTTGCTAAGATGTCATTTTCTTCGAGGTGAATGTTTTTGATCATTTTAGTCAGATGCTCGGAGTTTTTCACAAAGGAATCAGCCAGTTCGACTCTTGGTTGCATGATACTTGCTAGATATTTTTCCAGTTTTTGTGTAGGAGATCCCACGGCGCTCACTCAGACCAATAGTGAGCGCCGTGGGATCTCCTACACAAAAACTGGAAAAATATCTAGCAAGTATCATGCAACCAAGAGTCGAACTGGCTGATTCCTTTGTGAAAAACTCCGAGCATCTGACTAAAATGATCAAAAACATTCACCTCGAAGAAAATGACATCTTAGCAAGCCTCGACATAAAATCGCTATATCCAAGCATACCATTGGATGAGGCTTTGGACAAAATCGCCATGAACGAGGATTTTCCAGACTACACAATTGAACTTGCAGCACACTGCCTAAAGAACACATACTTCATGTTCAATAACCATATATACAAACAAACAGATGGCGCACCTATGGGGTCCTCGCTTTCACCAGTCATAGCCAACCTTTTCATGATATATTTCGAACAAGAGGCACTGCAAAAGGCACCTTTAAAACCAAAATTTTGGAAACGCTATGTCGATGATATTTTTATAATATGGCCACATGGAAAAGAACACCTGGACGATTTCCTCATATATCTTAACAATATCCACCACAGAATCCAATTCACGCTAGAAATCGAACAAGAAAAGAAACTTCCTTTTTTGGACCTGCTATTAACTAGGAAACTCAACAACACCTTGGGTTTCAGTGTATACCGGAAACCCACACATACTGACCGATATCTCAATGCAGCGTCACATCATCATCCCTCTCAAAAGCAGGCAGTAGTCAACACATTAGTATCAAGGTCTCTCCGCCTAACAGAACCTGACACGAAACAAGACGAAATAAGACACATTTCAACAGCTCTAGAACGGAATGGTTTCTCACAAGCAGACATAAAGAAAGCCATAAAATGACAAGAAAAGACTACAAAAAAGACCAAAGACCAAGACCAAACAAGGAACAAAGCCATAATACCATATATAAAAGGAATAACAGACAGAATCGGAAGAATCTTAAGAAAACACAACATACAGCCCATATTTAAACCACAAAAAACAATAGCCAACATCCTGGGAAATCCCAAAGACAAGACCAACCTTGAAAATCATGGCGTTTACAGCATTCCATGTGCAGATTGTCACCAAACTTATATAGGACAAACAAACAGGCGCATATCAGCAAGAATCCAAGAACATAAAAATAGCCTGAAAAACAAACAGACAACCTCAGCCCTATTCCAACATCACCAAACAACCGGACATACCATCGATTTCGAAAAAACAAAAGAAATAGCACCAATACAGAACTACAAGGTACGCGTCATAAGAGAGGCCCTAGAAATCGAAAAAGCGGGACAGCTAAATAAACGAGACGATGCTATAAATTTTTCATCTACATGGAAAACATTAATAAAAAATCAAGAAAGAAAACAACAAAAATCAACTAGTACACGAGAGACCTGCATACAAGAACAAAATATATCACACTCGGGAGAGGGGAGGAGCCTACGAAGCCGCCCACCCAATCAGGCAGCGAGCCAACTAAACAAAACTCGAAGTTCTTCAGAGGCCACCATCAGTTCTCAGCGAGTAACGAGACGAACCGCACTTGAAAATGCCAAATGAGATTTTGGCGAAACGTCGTGAAAACGATTTTTTGAACGAACGGATTGAAACCCGGAATAACCAAACTATTCATTCTACCATCCGTGAAAATCTACGATATAACATATATATATATATATATATATATATATATATATATATATATATATATATATATATATATATATATATATATATATATATATATATATATATAGTGTTGTCTGCACCGCACATCAATGGATATAGAGTTCTGTACTGAACATGAAGTATTTTCATCACATTTTCTCTCTTTCTTTTCTAGCGTAAAATTCCCACTTACGTGTAGCCGTATGTCTCTCTCTATTTATCTTTGAATGCTCGCCGCTCCTCCTAAGTGATCCTATTTTATACTAAATCAGTAACCTGGTCGTCCTAAGTAGGTTAATAGCTACTCTAAATGATATTACATGATACTGAATTCAGTGACTAACTCAGTAAAGATAGTCAAGTAGGCCTATTTGTTTTAGGACCAGTAGATTTTGTGATGCTTTTTGTAGTGACAACGATATCATAAGAGTAACCCGTAGAAAAATAACGCTGTTTAATTAAACTGAGCAGTTACCTCTCTAGACTACAGTGTCGCATAATTATTAAGTCACGAAATACAGACACGTTTTTGCTAACAAGTATTTACAAATAGAAGTCCTGCTTTTACCGGTTACACTTAGAAGATAACGTAATAATCAATACATATTTTCTTATTAAAAAATATTCAACACCCAAACGAATTTCCTTAAAAAGGAAAACCATGTTCCCGCCTTCTTATTTTGCCTGCATTATAGAATTTTACAGGAAGAAGCAGCATCGACGCTATTAGTGAAATTAAATAAGGGATTCCGGCTGTTCCAGCTTGTCTTCCATCTCGGAAAGTCTTATCGAGTATTAACCTTGTTTTACATAATTCGATTTTGTCTCAAGCGTATTTTCTTCTCGTTCGTAATTTTTTAATTTTAGAGTATTGTACTCGGCAGACGTAAGAGTTCTTAAGTGGGTGGTAATGACGTTACTGTTGTCGATACAAGACATGTCTAGAAAAGTATAAATAAAAATAACCATCGATTTCCAAAGTTTAATTTTGAAAAGTAGCAAAAAAACACTTAAAACCAGATTCGCTAAAAAGATTTAAAACTTAAACACAGTCTAGTTGCCATGAACTTTAAATCTTATAGTCGGTCGGTTTTATTTTGCTTATGATGATGTCATAATTTATATTACGTATGTATGTATGTATGTAGAGTTGGGGTCTGTACACTGCGACCTGATAGATCTATTGTGCCACCCTACTGCTGCCCAGTCGTAAGAGTTACCTTATTGGCTAGAGCCGGTCCTCCAGTCCTATTTCCCTCAGGAATCTCAGGATGTTGGACGGCTTCAAAGTGGATAGCTCCCCTTCTTCGATTTGGTGTACTCCCAAGAACCGAAACGGTATCTCAGCCCCTTTTCTCGCGAGTTTGTCTACTGTTTTAATCCCCTCTATCCCGGTATGTCCCGGCACTCACATGAGGTTGACTTTATTATTCTTACCCAAATCATATAGTCCGTCTAGGTATTCTCAGACCATCTTGGAACTGAAAACTTATATATATATATATATATATATATATATATATATATATATATATATATATATATATATATATATATATATATATATATATTACGTATGTCAACAAATAAATATTTATATAGTGACATTAAGGATAAGAACCTTGTGATCAAGCTTTCAAATATGTAAGAGAAATAGTTGTATCCCGAAACGAAATAAAGTTCTTCATTTTTACCGATTGAGTAGTAAAACAAAATGATTTTTTTGCTAGTATTTTTAGGGTTTAAAACTTGCTTGACTTATTTTTGCTCTTGTCAGTTTAAGGCATCGGCTGTCAATTTAGGACAGTTCTAAATTTAACCCATGTTAGTGAATCCGGCTGTTAAAGTTTTAAAAAATGTTTGAGGATTAAAAGAAGTCAAAGTCTTAAGAAAATATTGGCTTTTTTAAAATTTCTTGAAACATGGTAACTGAATTTGATGATTTTTGGTGTGGTGGTGGTCTGACATAATAATATTATATTCTCTAGTGGTATAGCGACCGCTTATAAAGTAGTATGTGTTATAAAAGTGACGTCACTTGTGAGCATCACTTCTGATCTTTTATGTCATCGACGTTATGACTACTGTGTAGAAAACAGACCATGTCGATAACATCTTACCGGCGTGTCCCGATCAAATATGACTTCAAATACCAGGTACAATGTATAAAAAGCATAACAAGGGTGTCTGGGAAAGGTGTCGGCGGACACCACTGATGAGTCCACCGCCGGCACTAGAACGAAACATCCAAACTTTTAGTGGTGGTTAAAAATACTTCTGTATCTAAAAATGCCATTATCATTGGGGGTATAATTACGACATGGTGCATGAGCAGGGATGGCGAAAAACAGGGGTCTAAACCTCCGTTGGCTTTGATTAAGCCTGACCCATCCTTTAGAAGACCACCACGGATGTCTATTTCCTACATTTCTATATCGGTCCCTTGCTTTTTATACATCAGACTGTGGAATCTAATGGTACAAAGCAAGTGCCTTAGGAGGGGGATGTTGTAGAAAACGGACCATGTCGAAAACATCTTACCGGCATGTTCCAATCAAATATGACTTCAAATACCAGCTATAACGTATAGAAATCATGACAATGGTGTTCGAGAAAGGTGTTGACGGACACCACTGATGAGTCCACCATCGGCACTAGGATGAAACATCCAAACTTTTAGTGGTGGTCGAAAATAGTTCGGTAATTAAAAATTACCATCACGGGCATAATTACGACACTACATATTTATGTCGAATTATCCCATATACCTGTAACAAAAATTTCTCGAGTAATTTTGATGTTATGACATTCAATAATTTAACAAATGACAAATTGTTATCACTGTCTAAGAAGTCGAATAAAGTAAAATCAACAGGGATTCGGAGAAAGTTAACATGCCAACATATTTTTAATTCTTCGGTTTTTATTCTTTTGTTGGGCAATTTGTACATAATTTTGTTGGGGACATACTTAGGTATAAACATATTATCCTAAAGGTATATAGTAGTTTCCATTTCCTGATTATATTTAAGTGCATCTGCTACGAAACAACATCAAAAATATGGTATGCATTACTTTTCTTTAGAAAAAACCTCTATCTGTCTTTTTGAAATAAAATTCACTGGCCATAAATAATATTATATTTGTCAAAGAAAAAGATGCATCATCCCTTAGTGACCTCCGAGACTCTATTTCAAAATTGCTTCTCTGTTCTCTGGATGCGCATTTTGAATATTTTTATATTTTTATATTGCAATGAAAATGATTTTTATGCTGACATATTTTGTTAAGATTATCTTTTATTTGTTGAGAGTGGAAGGTAAAAATAATGGATGATATTTTATAGGATTAATATGATTAATTATTTAATATATATATATATATATATATATATATATATATATATATATATATATATATATATATATATATATAAATGTAAAGGTAAAAAATGAAACGAGGTTGCTTCTAACAGGTATTTTAGTGCTAAAAATAATATAAATTTATGGCTAGATGATGAAAAAATAAGTCAACGAAGAAGTGGTAATCAACTCTATAACAGCAGAAAATTGGAAAGAATACATGCAGAGCCTTTACAATAACCAGGAGTATAATAATGAGGACATCCAAATAGATTTAGATAAAGTAAAACCGATGATGGAAGACGAGAACATAAAAATAGAAGACGTACACGAAATGCTGACCAAACTGAAAAATTGAAAAGCTCCGGGAACCGACGATATTTCCAATGAAATGCTTAAATATGGGTGCCTTGAACTAGAGAAAGTACTAACAATACTATTCGACAAAATTCAACCTGCAGTATTCCAGAACAGTGGAGGAACAGCCTGACTATACCCATCTTCAAAAAGGGAAATAAGAATGACCCCAACAATTATAGAACAATAACACTACTAAACAGTACAAGCAAATTATTAACAAAAATCGTGACTTCAAAACTAACGAGTAAAATTGCAATAAGTGAAGAACAACACGGGTTTAGACAGAACAGATCGACAGTTGATGCGATTTTCATTATCCGACAGACTATTGAAAAATCGATAGAATACAATAAACCTCTTTTCATCTGCCTAGTGGATCTTAAAAAAGCGTTTGATAGAGTTCGACTTAAAGACGTCTTGCAAATACATCAGGAAAATGGCGTAAACGCAACTATATTACGGTACTTGAAGAGCTAAATAAAAACAATAAGACACGCATAAAGACACGACAAGGAGTAACAGACGAAATACCTATCATGATGGGAATACGACAAGGTGACAATATGAGTCCATTTCTCTTTAATTTAGTTATGGACAAGAGAATTCAAAATGTAAAAGATGTCAATGGAAGATACAAAATGGGACGAAAATCTATAAAAATCGCATGTTTTGCTGACGACGCCTTACTGTTAGCAGAAAATGAAGACGATCTGCAACGGCTACTATACCGATTCCAGACCACATCAAAAAATTCAAATATGGAAATATCTACGGAAAAGACAGAAACGATGGTAATTTCAAAAGATCCTGTCAGATGCAACTTGGTGGTGAAGAAGCATTCTATCAGACAAAGCATGTCTTCCAGATACTTGGGAGTTGATGTATCAAGTAATAAAAATCTATACCAGGAAGTCAGAGCACAGGCCTCAAGAATCTGGAAAAATAAGTATATGTCCACAGAGAGCAAACTACGCATCTACAGAACTGTGATAAGACCAGTACTAACTTATGCATCGGAAACTCGAGCCGAAACATCTAAAATAAAAAGTATGCTACGAACGGCTGAAATGAAAACGTTAAGAACAATCAAAGGAGTAACCCTGAGAGATCAAATAAGAAGTTCCGAAATAAGGGAAGAGCTCAAGGTGCCTGATGTGATACGGTTCATAAGGTCAAGGCGCAGATATTGGAGAGACCATGTGGACAGAATGGGCGACAATCGATGGGCAAATTGGGCTAAGAATGACCAAACACTAGAAGACCCACTGGTCGACCTCCAAAACGATGGCATAAATGTTGGACATCAACATCACAGGAGCCTTAATATAGCAGAAAAACAAGACGTCGTCTTAAATAAAAGAGGAAGAAGAAGAAGGCTAGATAACATGCCACCTATACAGGGTGCCCAAATAAGGGAGAATGCTGGCTATATCTCAGAATCTTTTAATCGCATTGCTTCCGGAAAAAAAATATTTAGAGTAAAATCGCTGAAAATTACTTTTAAGTTCCTACGAGGGTCACTAGGGGCAAAGATTATTATCAAATTATACTCCCTTAAGGATTTTGTTATTCAGGATGGAGTTCCAAAAATTCAAACTCTCGACAAATTTTATATATATTTTTTTATTCTCAACACTTTAAAACCCTAAAACCGTAAATGTCATTTTACCTACTATATGAAAAAATATTATAATATTGGGGAACACAACTTGAAATACAGATTTGAGTTTCCTGGCTAACTTTTATTAAAGTTTTTACACATAATTATTGAACCACCAAGTATATTTCAATTTTTTTTTAATAGGACGTATAACAGGTAAGATTTCAAATTATTATCCAAGAAAGTGTTTTGAATTTCTAACAGCCGCAAGGACGGACTAACTGTAACACCCATGACCCCCATTTTTTACGCCCTGTATGATAAGAACTTTGGACAACGTTTTTTACATTCCCAACACTTTCTTGGATAATAATTTGAAGGGTATTACTTAGTATATATAAGATATTTAAAAAAAATTGAAATATACTTGGTTGCTCAATAATTATGTGTAAAAAACTTGATTTGATTAGAGCTCTTTGGGAGCCCATATCTCCGAAGAGGTGGCCTATATGAAAAAGTTTATATAAACTTTTTTGCCGGATACCCTGTATATTAATATTTAAATCGCCTAAAAAGAGTGCATTTTCCAGTTCATGTGAAGATAAATAAAATAATATTGATTCAGGCCTGTAACAAGCCGTTATTTCTGACAAAAAATGTTCATTAAATTTTACTTCACAGCGCATTTTGCGAAAGTTTAAATATTTGAGTCTGAACAGGTAACTTTCTTTAAGGTAAATAATTAACCCATTGTTTTTGTTAGATTTCGATTCATTATATGTTTTCAAGACACTTTATTTTAAAACTATTTATACTATCTAATTTAAGAATTTCTGATAAAACAATTACATGAATGTCACTTTTTCTTCTTTTTCAAGTGCCATATCAGGTCCCCCTGACGTTGGCAATTACATTGGCAAGTCTTTCACGGTCCTGCGCCAGCTGGAACAGTTCCCCCGCGCTACGTATACCTGTCCATTTACGAATATTCCTCATTCGGGAAGCCTGTCTCCTTCCTACCCCTCTACGTCCCTCTACTTTACCCATCATGATTAGCTGAAGAATGCTATATCGCTCCCCTCTGAATAGATGTCCATGATATGAGATTTTTCTACACTTCATAGTGTTTAATAGTAGACGAGTTGTGTCGGCCCTATTGAGTACCATTTCGTTGGTCTGCCTAGCTGTCCAAGGTATTCTCAGCATTCGCCGGTGTAACCACATTTCGAGAGCCTCCAACCGATTAATCGTGGCAGCCTTAATTGTCCAGATCTCTGCCCCATATAGTAACACTGGCCAGACGTATGATCTTATCATTCTCTGTCGTAGTTTTAGGTTGAGGTTATCATTGCAGAAAAGTGGTTTCATTTTTTGAAACGTTGCTCTAGCAGTCTCTATTCTACACCTTATCTCTTTATCTGGATTTAGATTTTCGGTGATATACCATTCAAGATATTTAAAATGAGTCACCTTGTCTATACTTTTTCCTTCTATTTGTATTGAAGCGTTAAGATGAGGTTGTCTACTAAAGACCATAAATTTTGTCTTTTGATATTTATGTTGAGTCCCATTTCTTGACCCTCAGTGTTAACACAGTTTAATAGATGTTGCAGGTTTTGTAGTTTGTCGCTTAGGATAAGAGTGTCGTCAGCATATCGTATTGTATTTATATAGTCTCCATTGATATGTACTCCCATTCCTTGAGTAGGAATGTCACTTAGGATATTCAAATTCAAGTAAATCTTTAAATCATCAAAATCCGTATATTTACATGAACGATATTAAATTTTTCTTTACCTCCCAAAACAGATCATACCGTCTCATTGTCACCTTCAACTAATTCTAGAATTCTAGTTTCTGGATTATTCAACGAATTTCCGATAAATTTAATATTAATTTAAAACCCAGCGTAAGTAATTTTAGATCCGGGGTTATATATTATTAACAAATAATCAAGTAACAAAAGGTTCGCTGTCCTCTATAATATCCGTAACAACAATTTTTTACAAAAAAAATTGTAAAATAATTTAAGGGATCCGTATGCCAAAGACCCATATTTGTCCCCGGGATAACAAAGGACCCTTTTCCCGAATATCCGAACGATAGAGGATCTCTTGCTGCGACCTAAAATTTTCTAGAATATTATCCTAAGGGTCTCTCAAATGTTTGTTTTATATATTGGATCAAATTTTATATTAAAATATTTTTGGTGTTTTAATTTATAATTTTAATTAAAATATTTTGGCAAATGTACAGTATTAAAAATTTACACAAGAGTTTTTGTTGTTTAATCCTCTGATTTTATTATACATACACGTTAGCCAATTTTTTTTTGCTAAATTAAAAAAATATCGTTACATCGTATGGAGCAAAATTTTATTTTTTAATTACGTTAACGATTTGCTCAAAAAAAAACAATTTTTAATACGAGCGATAACAACTCAATATGACTGAAATATTTTCTTCTTTATAAAAAAAACAAACCTTTAAAATTAAATCAGTTTTTACTCGCCTCGTCAAATTCAAAATTTTGCCATAGGACGCGACGTAGAACGAAAATGATAAATTCCTGCAAAAAGAACCGGATGCAGTTCGCTGCGCATTTCTACACGACGTTTCCCCACTAATTAGAATTTGACTCGATAAAACTACTTTTCCTGCTGAAAAGATTTATGGGTTTTTCATTTACCTTACTTACCTTGGCGCACGAAAATGTTTCACTGTTTCAGGAGATAGTTCATTAGGCAGCAAGAGTAAGTGCTCGAATAAAGCAATATACTAGTGTTTTTAATGGCTTTTTTAGAAAACGTTATATGGAATTATAGGGCTATTCTAGGATTGTTTGTTTATCATGTCATAGAGATGTGTCCCATAATCTCCACCAAGGGCGGATCCAGCCTCTCTCTTTGGGGGGCGGTGATATCACAAAATACAGTATGGCAAGCGAAAACAAGTTGTTGACGGGGGGGGGGGGAAGCCACAACATCCCCATTTTTAGTGTAAAAGGCAGGGTCGCGTCTATTTGGCTCTTGCAGAGGGGGGGGGGGCGACCACAAGAAAAAACAAGTTGCCGACAGGGAAGGGGATGCAAGCAGCATACACATTCCTAATATAAGAGGCAGAATCGGGTCTATTTTCCTGAACTCAAGGTTCTTGAGTTGGGGGCTATCGCAAGAAAAACAATTTGTTAACGGGAGGAGGGAGTGCCAGCAGTATACACATTCCTAATATAAAAGGCAAAATTGGTTCTATTTTCCTGAACTCAAAGATCTTGGGAGAGGGGGCGGCGATCGCAAGCATACACATTTCTATACTCTATTCGAGAACTAGAGCGATCAATAAAACTGTTACCAAAACCTCCAACGTACCTGCTCCAGTGCCGTAGGTTACTGATGACTGCCGTAAATCTAATTATATTTAATTATATTTAAATAATATTGGCTTTTATAAATTTACTGCAACAATAAACTTTCTGATAGATCAATTTAATTTCTGTCAGTGAGCAAAGTATGCCTTACAGTGTGTCCTTAGTGATTTATCTTGTTTGCGCTTGTTCTTATATATTATTTGAGATTAGTGAGATATCCAAAAGATATGGCTTCCACCTCTATATTTATTCCAAAATCGTAAACCAGGGTATTTTTTCCTCAACGAAAAACTTATTATGATGAATGTTTATGATGCGTTAAGATATCAATATCTAAATAATAATGTTAAAAGCTCTGTTGAGATGTGTTCCAACATGACAGCAGTTGGAAAATCTACTATGTATCGAATACTGAAGGAGAAAAAAACGACTGGAATTGTTAGTACTACCAAGCCACATTCGATTACAAACAGACGAAAAACCTCGTTGGAAGAAGAGATGAAAACTGCAATAAAAGGAATGGTACATACATTTTATTATGAGAAGCAGACCCCAACCGTCGACATACTTCTAGTTAAAATTAAGGAAGATCGCGATTTACTTGAAATTAAAAGAACTGAACTTTGGAAATTGCTCAGAGAATTTAATTTTTGCTGAAAAAAACCAGATAGAAAATCTATTCTTATAGATCGTCCGGAAACTGTCCGTTGAGGAAGGAAATATCTCTCTTAAATGAAAAGTAGAGTTGCTAGAAATAACACAACTTACAAAATTGGTAATTTTCCCGGACTTTTGAAAGATTTTTTTGAATAAAGATTCTGCGGAAAATTGGGAAAAATCCTTATAATAAAAGAATAAAACAAAATGTGGAAACTCGATCTCATGATCGGTGAGATAGAGAAACCAATTTTAATTAATTTGAGCAAAGATAGGTTCACTGACTGTCATTAGGAATTAGATACGTAGTGTTTACCAGTGTAAACAACAACAAACCAATGTATTATTTAAATTTTTGTTTTTGTTGTATTTTATTGTTTAATGTTGTTTATTTATTTTTTTATATATTTTTATTTTAGTTAACTATCATTTCCAATATGAAAGCCTTTATTATTCAAATTGGGTTGGTTTCCTTCTAGAAGGGAATCTACTTTAGGGTACTGTGTTGATATTTTGATTATAAATAAATACAGGGTGATCAAAAATAAACATTAAATAATAAGTTGAAAAAAACGTTAAAACTAATTTTTTTTGTTAAAATATAAACACCTTACTTTTATAACGTTATCTTGTTTAACATTAAAAATGAGGGTGATTTTGTATAAGGTTGTCTAGTTGATAAATTTGTAGTTCTTGAAATATTAGCAATTTAATATTTCTGTATTATAAAAACGCTATAAGACTCTTAAGTTGTTTTAATTGGCCATGACGGCGAAACACGACGAAAAAAAAAACAATAGAGCACTAGAGAAATGTCACTATTTCTTGTTATTTGACAATTATTAAGAAAAATTTTGCCGGTGCGATTAAACTATACACACGAAGATTCTTAAATTTGTTTATTATCTATGGGAAACACTTAAGAGATACGTTATTTTCAGAAAAGAATGGAAAAGAGTGCCATTTTGCAAATTTATGACAACGATGATACATGGCGACCCTTAATTTTTGGACAACATAATTTGGATTGATGTAGCAAAATTTAAGAAAAATAGGCTCTTTAACAGATACAATTGCCATTTCTGGAATGATTCAAATTTTTATGCAATAAACTTGTTGAATTTTCAAGAAATCAGGCAATTTAACGTATGTTGTCCTGTATGAATAGTAAAACTACATTTTTATGAAGAAAACTTCAATGGCAATTTATTAATAATACAAAGCAAATTATGTCTCCATTTTAAATTATGTATTAATTTCTGTAGGAGAAATAAGCAAGAAAGCATCAACTTCCGGTAAAAATATTAAAAATATTTTAGTCGAATTGCCACCGCCTACTTTAATAAACTGCAAAAAATCAAAAAGTTTATTTTCCGACAAAGTGATCGCGGCCGTTCGTCGTGAGATACGCTGTATATTATTCATTTCTTCAATACACTACCTTGGTCACATTAATACCTTCCGGTTGCCTCTGGATTCAGTGTCACCCCTTTGAAAAGTTTCAGCGTCCACTGGAAATGCGGTACTGCCCCCGTTGGGAACCTATTATGACCCAATTTTAAACTATTATTAAAGATAGTTACTTTACTAATATAAGTAAAAATCATATTTTGAAAATTTGTAGTTGTTATTCTACAATTTTTCATGGCGAAGCGCTAAATCTTTAAAATACAATAATAGTAGATTTATTAATGAGTAGAGAAAGTATTTCACCTGTTACATAGAATACAATTTGATTTCTGATATATATATTGTAGTGTTCAAAATTAATTTTTCATTACCTTTGTCTCACAGAACTCTATAAAAAAAAATATATGCATCTTAACTATCGACGTTTCGGGATTATTAATTGTTAAGCAATTTATTATGAAAACTTAACTCCTTATAAAAAAAAAGATTTTCATAAATAAATAATATTGTTGATTCAATTATTTTATTATTTATTTTTAGTTAATTTCGAAATCGAATTTATCAAAATACTTTTGAATACTACTATATGTCTATTTTAGAACATACTATTTACACTAAACTTTAAGAAATTAAGAAGTTTTGTTTTAGTGCCTTCACAAAACGTAGGTTACAATACAGGGGTTAATGAACAGTTTTCTCTCTTTCTCTCTATCGCCTTCTTCCCGTGAATGAAAAGGCTCCATAACCCCCAAAAAAATTGCCGAAATTATTTTAAAAATGTATGTAAAAATGCTGATAAAGACCTCTACTGTGACAAATATTAAAAAGACTAAATGTTTAAAACATCATTCGTAATGAAAAATTCCGTTTCTTAGATAATAAAATCCCAGCTCTCCTTATCTCTAGTATTTACACGGTCTGAGATAGTCTTTATTTTATGACCCGTCCGCTACCACGAAGTAAGTAATTAATTTTAGAGAAAGAATTTAAAGAGGATCTGGGAAGCTGTATGTAAAATAGGTTAACTAGATATCGTTAAATTTAAGAAATGATGTAATTTATAAAATAGATGTCACTGTAGACTTAAATATTCAATTAATTTATTTCTGAAATATTTTGATTTTAATTAATATGTGCGTAATAAAATTTGAGTAGATATGACGCTTAATAGTGATAAATTATCCCGCACCAAACCATTAAAAAATTATTTTGAAAATCTACTAGCATCTAATTAAGATTTAATTTTAAGGCATTTTAGTGTTAATAAGAAGTTGTGACATTGATAAATTTATTATTTAATTTTGACTCTCCTTTATCTCTGTATAGTGAGATTTTGTATTACTTTTTGGGCGTTTGTTTTTAAATTTAGTCACTTTTAAATTATAAGTTGCCAACAGAAAATAGAAGCTTTAGCAAATTAAAACTTTCGTAGTTAGTATTACTTAGTAGTTCAGATGAGTGATGACAGGAATTTGACTCTAACAAATAATGGAAGCTGCAACAAGCTTTAAAACATAAAAAATCTTTTCGGGCAAAAAATTAGTTTAACAAGTTACCATTTTTTTCCTTCATAATGTTAAAGGAATTAAATTTTAATAAAAAAAATTTGAACCGACTTCTGAAAGTGTGCTAAAAAGTGAAAAATAACTTTAAATTTTTATATGAAATTTTGAAGAATACCTGACAAAATGTGATTCGCCTAAACAGATTCAAAAATACTTTATTTATAATTGCTTTCTTACCATAATTTGTATATATTAGTAGTTATCTATTTCATTTAGAAATAATTTGGCGCCGTCTTCAAAAATTTCAATTTCATATAAAGATTTATAGTTACTTTTCACTTTTTAGAGCACTTTTAGAAGTCGGTTCAATTTTTTTTTATAATTATACACCATCCCGAAAACCCCCTAATACCAAAAAAGGCAAATAAGGTATAATTTTCAACCCACCATATTGAATCCGCCACATTGAATTTCAAAAATAATTTTAACGTCTTAATCTAATCTAAATATAAACCCTTCAAAGTTCCCTAGTACCAATTTTGGATGAAATCTGGAAATTTAAAATTTCTAGACCGTCATATTTCATCTGACATATCCGCTATTTACATCATCAAAAACGATTCAGTCCCACCTTTGAACAAAATCGTAATTAACACTGAGAAAAATTCCCCAATACTGATTTTAGACAAAATCGAGAGCTGTTGAATCTTTTATCCGCCATATTTAACTTTTTTAAAATAATTTCAGATTCATGTGCTATCCCAAAAACTCCCCCATATCAAAAAAAAATCTGACAAAACAAATTTTTTTTTCGCTATAATGGATAAGCCATATTAAATTTTTTAAAAATAATTTCAGATTCGTTATGTGCGACACCGAAAACTTTCTCGTACCAATTTTGGAGAAAGTAGAACAAAATTGATTTTTTCGTTCGCTATATTGGATCGGCCGTATTGAATTTTTTAAAAATAATTTTAGATTCGTCATGTGTGACCCCAAAAACTCACCTTACCAATTTTGTAGAAAATCGGGCAAAATTGAGTTTTTTTGCCTGCGATACTGGATCTGCGATACTGAATTTTTAAAAAATAATTTTAGATTCGTTATGTGTGACCCTGAAAATTCCCCCTTATCAATTTTGGAAAAAATCGGACAAAATTGATTTTTTTGTCCGCCATATTGGATCCGCAAATGAGTTTTCAAAAAATATTTTGAATTCGTTATATGCTACCCCGAAAACTCTCCCACACCAATTTTGGAAAAAATCGGACAAAATTAAATATTTTTGTCCGCCATCTGAATTTTGTAAAAAAATCTCGAAAATTCCCCCATACCAGTTTTGGAGAAAATAGGACAAAATTCATTTTTTTGGCTGCCATATTGTCAGGGTCATCTTGGATTTTACTGCACCAATTTTGTCGAAAAAAATATGGGACTACCGCAGAAACTTCCTGAACATAACCTAAAAAACTTCATTCCAATCAATGCCGTGGTTCCGGAGTAATCGGTGTACATAAATAAAAAAATATATAATCGACGAATTAAGAACCTCCTTCTTTCAGACATCGGTTAAAAATACAGTTCATTTTCAGTAAACACAACTATCAAAGAAAAAGACTGCTGATTCTAGAGCCGCAAAGTTTTTTCTTAAATCATAATTAAATTTTAATTTTTAAGCCTCTCATGGTATACGTATAAGATGTTATTTAAATGTTGATTATTTTTTACAGAACCATAAGATTTTAAGACCGTTAAATTTCCAACAAAAAGTCAACATCAAGTTCCCCTTATAGAATAACAAATGATATTTTTAGTGTTTTTAATTTCTCATCCTATTTTAAGCATAAAAGTATAACTTTTCAATGTTTGTTTGAAAGATGTAGACAATGTTGAAGATTGATTAAAATGGGGCTGATGGACTTGTACTGTCTTTATTTTTGTTTATTTTTACGACGTTTTGATTAAATTGTTTCTCTAATTATTATCAAGTGTGAACTAAATGTTTTGTTTTAAGATTATGAGCTTATAAAGGGACTGTGTCCATTGAAGCACAAAGTTTCGCTACACTATACACACCTCAATGAGTTGATGTTACAAAGTAGTGGTTGCTGAAGATTAGGTATCTCCACACTGGATTTACTGAATAAAAAAGTATTTAAAAGAATAACATTTTTTAAATAATTCCTACCTGCATATGAATCTTACTTTATCCGTTCGGTTCAAAACTCACGATATTTTTTCTTATTGTTAACCAGTTGAAAACTTTTTCCTTTTTTTTATTAAGCCTTCCAATCGAATAACATCAATAATTCTAATTTTTTTTTGTCATCTGACACTAATCTAAATTGGTAACTAAAAAGAAAAAGTTATACAAAGAAAAGTAAAATTTATAATATCATTTGTCACCGGGGAAATAAAGCCTACCTTATGAAACACGCTTTACATCAAGCTTTATGTGATCTGACTTTTTTGGCTTTTTGGGGACGCGTAATTTTATAAGAAAAGTTAAAAATGCAAATTTCCGGGAATATAATTAAATTCTCAGCTACTGCGGGCTTTTATATAATTTTTAAAATATAATTCTTATCATTTAGCTTAATTTTATGATTTAAATTTTAATTTTTAGGTTTGTTTTTTACGAAATTTATTTTTTTGTGGTTGTAGAATTATAATAATTTATACAAGGTGTATAAATATAAAGTGTAAATAGAAATAAAAAAATGAAATGCATGGCTATAATCATATGGATATCTATCCATACATATAAAAAATATCATGTATAACTTAAAAAATGTATGCATAACATAAATTAGATATTTCATTATTATAAATTGGACATATAAAACCCCCCTCCTATACTAGCTCTCATTTCGTGACCATATTTGTATAGCAGCATTGAATTTCCTGCTAGTTTCTTTTTATTTTATGAATGTGTTGCTTTTAAATGTCAATTTTATTAATCTAAAATAAGTTCAGCATAGTATATCTAAAACAATAAATCGGTCTTCCTTGTCTTAGGTGACAAGTTAATTCAAAATATTCAGTAAAATTAAGTGGTTGTTTAAAATATATTTATCTCGAAATACTCAGCTTTAAGTTTCCTTACATTATAGTTTTATGTTTTAAAGTCATGCTTTTCGTGTTATTTTTCTTTACTCGTTTGGGAGAGTGTAAATATTGAAGATGAAACTTTTTAATATAAAAAATCGCAATTTTATTAATATTGGATAGCAAGCATGAGATAGACTATAACACTTTTTTTATGAATAGACGATAATACTTTTTTTATGAATATGTAGTTTATATATTTTCCTTTTAACAATAAAATGTCATTTTGTCAAAAAGAAATATATTTTCAAAAATATTTTCCTAATAGCCTTAAACCATAAATTAACAACCATGTATTTTGTTTAAAGTGAAGTCTCGAAATGTCCACTGGAAAATAATAGAATTTAATCATTTAAAAATGGTTTTAGTTAGATCTTCTGGAAAATTAATTTTTTCTCGATACTTCTAGGGTATGATACATTAACTATTTATTTGCAGTTAACAATACTCATAATAATTGAAATGTTGACATTTCCTTCAAAATAACGTAACTTTAATTTAAAAGAAGTAAATAAAACCATAATTTTTATTAAAAAAAGACATTCAAATCAGATAAAGTAAGTATTAATGTAACTTATATTTAACAGTCAATCTATCTGAACAAAACAACATTTATTAATATATAATAATATAAAAGAAATTGAAAATTTAAAAATAGTAGTCTTACATTAATATAATCATTTTTAATCTGAATACAAACACAACGAATTACTAGCAACATTTGATTTTTGGATTTGCTAAAACATTTCCTTTACAACAGGTTTGAGGATCTGGAATAAAATTTTCATGACACAAATTTTCTGACAACTTGAACTAAAATAAAGAGCTTTTGTTTCATTTTTTTTTAAATAATAAGTAGTTAATTATATACGATATACATTTATTAACTTATCTCGACAAAAAATTTACAGCCAGATTCACTAAAAAGATTTAAGACTTAAACCCGATCTAGTTTCCATGAAATTTAAACCTTATGGTCTACCAGTTTTGTTTTGCTTATGATATTGTCAAAATTTCTATTACATATGTTAACAAATAAACGCAAATATAGGGATATTAAGGATAAGAACCTTGGAATAAGGCATATGTGAGAGAAATAGTTGTATCCCGAAAATAAGTGAAATTCTTCATTTTTACCGCTTCAGTAGTAAAACAAAACTATTTTTTTATGCTTGTATTTTTAGAGTTTAAAATTTGCTTGACTTATTGGTGCTCTTGTCAGTTTAAGCCCTCCTGTCAATTTAAGGCGGTTTTAAATTTAAACCGTGTTAGTAAATCTTGATGTTACTGTTTTATTTGTGGTAAGACCTAAAACATAAAATTTGTATAAATTTTATACACTCTGAAATATATTTAAATATGCAATATTATTTTCTGGATTTTAATAAGGCATAATTATTTTCAAATGTTTAATTATTTTAAATTTTAAATAGTATACCTCTTTCAATAGTTTGCTTTAGATGTCGATGTCAAAGAAATGTTATTAATGCCGGTTAAAGCACATCGAAATCAGAATTTTTTGTAGGACGAGTGTATGTTATTGGTTCGAGTTAAGTTGCTTGAAAATTTTTACTTTAAACACTATTTTATAGCTTTTCACATACAAATTATTTATTGGAAGGACACCATAAGCACGGTTTTGCTCATGATCTTCTAATATAAAACTATTTCCAAAACCGTGCTCATTTGGTGTAAAATAATTATAATCACGGTCAATTTGCTTGAATTAGGAGTTCTTTGTCTTTTGGAAAACTATAAATAAATAATCATAAAATGTTTAAAATTTACCAATTATAATGAAATACATTGCAATTTACCAGATGAGCACAACATGTTTTGGGAAAACTAAAAAAAAACTTGAACAGCCGGATTCACTAACATGGTTGAAATAAAAAAATGCCCTAAATTGACAGCAGAGGGCTTAAACTGATAAGAGTAACAATAAGTCAAACAAGTTTTAAACCCTAAAAATACAAGAATAAAAAATCATTTTGTTTTGCTATTGAAACAGCAAACATGGAGGACTATTTATTTTCGAGATACAACTATTTCTTTTACATATTTCAAGGCTTTATCGCAAAGTTCTTATCCTTAGTATCCCTATTTAAGCATTTATTTGTTGACATATGTAATATATATTATGACAATATCATAAGCAAAACCAAACTGGCCGACTATAAGATTTAAATTTCACAGCAACTAGATCGGGTTTAAATCTTCTTAGTGGCTGTTAAATTCTTGTTCTTAGCTTTTTAAATTTTAAAATATATAATATATTTTCTATTATATCTGTGAGTTTATTCAATTTTTTTTAAATCCATGATAACTAGACCAGCTTTTCATCGGTTAACAGACGGTGTGGTATAAAGAGTACTTAATATCAGGGCACCACTCAATTCTTAGTAGGATATTTTATTGTGCTAAACCACTAAATTGAGGAGAGTGGTTTAAAATGGCATTAGTTGTTAAATTTCAACTAAAAAATGCTGAGTTTAACTTTGATCAATTCTATTAGATAGTTCATTAAAAACGAAATTCACAATATCCCGAAATAGAAATTAAAATGAACCTTTTATGTATTAAAGATTTTAATAATCCCCAATAAAATACATTAATCAATGCACGTGATCTAGGCCAAAAATTGTAGAAAAATATACATTAATATCAATACAACGGCTACGTCGCAAATTTTATGCAATAATTTGCAAAATTTCATTAAATAACATGAAATTTGGTGAGCTATAAAAAAACATAATAACAAAAAGATACAAAATTAAATTACCAATTTGCAATAGTACAGAATACTGAAATATGTTAACGGTGGTATGAGGCAGAATTCGAAGGGTATCCCTGTTGGACAGAGATGACACTCCTGTACAAACAAAGCTAACAAAAAAAATTCTTTGGCACTATACGGACTTTGGACCCTAGAACAATATTTTCGAACCTTAATACGTTGCTCAAAAAGAAAGAAAAAGGAAGACTTACCTCTTTTCCATGGGGGTACTCAAGAAAGCATATTATTAAGTAACACTATAGGAGGGAGACATTTCTTCTGAGCACTTAGCTTGACCGGATGGTTAACTAAAAATGCCAGATTTTCGTATTTTCGATATAGTATTAGGATTTGGAGAAATCACATATACTCAAATCTGTATTTGAGCGGGCAAAATAAAGATGGCATAAAACGCTTCGCGTTTCGAAGAACTGGACGTTCAGAGACGAAGCTAATCACACTGTCACAGAATTTGACCATAGACTCCTGCAAATGATATATTGTGGTAGCGTTGGCAGTTCCATCTATAATCATCCTGCTGTCACATATTAGCAGCTATTTTAAAAAACCCTATTATTAAATTTAATAGTAACAAAGATACTCTGGAAGTCTGGATGTTCATCTTCTCTCTTGCAGCTTTAGTTCCAAACAACTACGGTTTTTGAAGCTTACCACAACCATAACTCAGGACTCATTCAAGGCTGCTTATTAGCTAGTCAGATGTCATCTCTTGTTTAAAGCTCTCATAGTAGTACGTCCATGAGTTTAGTCGCTTGAAAGATTTTAATTAAATCAAATAAAACAAGTTTCTGAAAACGCTTAGTCTATTAACAAAAATAAATAGAAAAAATAATTATTTACAATGAGAAACTTAAACTAATAACAAATAACAATTCCGAAGAAACTAACATAATTGCTCTTATTGGCCGTTCTGTTAACAAAAATGTAAAACTCAATTTTGACAAACACGTAGTGACACTGAACATGGGAAGGGGGTTATTTTAGGTATAAAGGAAATATTATTCATCAGCAGTCCAGTTTTATATATCAAGTTCGAGTTCACGTGGACAGAAAGTTGGTTTCACAAGAATTGGTCGCTGAAATTTCTAAACAAATTCATAAAAAACTAATTTTTATTATTATTATTTTAAAACTCTACGTACGCTACTGACCCCTATTAAATAATAACCTTATTTTCCAACTAACTGAAAACATAACTGAGTAAAGTGACATGTGAAAATAATCCTGAATATGTAATCACGTCCGGAACGTCGTCCATATAAAATGAATGCGGTAATAAAGCAAACTAATATATTTGGCACATATGCTTCTAGTTTAATTAAAACAGCAGCGCTTGTTTGTTTTAAACCCTTTTTTATTACTGTTGCTGGTTAATGGTTAGGAATAAAGTTTACAAATTAAACTTTAATCCTGTACTTATTTTTGCAGTATCATTATCGTATACTGTAATGTAACGGATATAAAAAATACTTTTACAGTTTCAATTTATTAAATAATTAATTTTATTTTCTATTAAAAATTAACCAGATAATATTTATTATATTTTTGTTATTTCAACTATTATATATATATATATATATATATATATATATATATATATATATATATATATATATATATATATATATATATATATATATAAGGTGTACTTTGCTCATTGTTGCAGTTAATTTATAAAAGCTTATAATATTCAAATATAATTAGATTTACGGCACTCCTCAGTAACCTGCGGCACTAGAACAGGTACGTAACAGTTTACCCTCTCTAGTTCTTGAATAGAGTATAGGAATGTGTATGCTTGCGATCGCCCCCCCCCCCCCTCCTAAGAGCATTGAGTTTAGGAAAATAGAACTGATTCAGCCTTTTATATTAGGAATGTGTATGCTGCTGGCACTCCCCCCACCCTTTAACAACTTGTTTTTCTTCAAGCTTCAAATTCAAAATGTCAGGAAAAGACCAAAATTTACATAAATCATAATTTGTTGTCATCAAATAGAATATTTATTTCATAATATCAATAAAATAACAAAATTTTATCATAATTTGACAATTAGGAATCCATTTTGATTTTGTGTTTTAAAGCTTAAAATTTCATCTAGTTGCCAGTTCACGTTAGATGGCCGACCAATCAGAAAAAAATTGTCAATAATTTTTATTTCGCAAATAAAACAACAAACAATTTATTTATAAATAAAAAATAAACAATTTAATTAATTTTTTTTTTACGGGCACGTTGCGCAGTCGTAACAAAACACGAACGACTGAAATCACCATTGCAAATATATATATATATATATATATATATATATATATATATATATATATATATATATAAAGGGTGTTTTTTATAGAGGTATAGAACTTTTAAATGGAATAAAACAAAGATGAATTTTTTAAATTGACATGAAATTTACTTTATTCGAAAGATAACCTTCTGGTATTATAATTTAAATATGACTTCTGGCATATGACCGCCACGGCTGGCTCGGACGTAGTCTACTCTGGAGGTCCAATTTTCGATGACTTTTTCCAACATTTGTGGCCGTATATCGGCAATAACGTGGTGAATGTTGTCCTCCAAGTGATCAATCGTTTCGGGCTTATCGGCGTAGACTGGCGACTTCACATATCCCCACAGAAAATAATCTAGCGGCGTTAAGTCGCACGATCTTGGAAGCCAATTCACGGGTCCGAAACGTCAAACTATGCGGTTACCAAACGTTTCCTTCAATAACTCAATTGTGGCACGAGCTGTGTGACATGTTGCGCCGTCTTGTTGAAACCACAGCTCCTGCACATCATGGTTGTTCAATTGATAAACGAAAAAGTCAGTAATCATGGCTCTATAGTGGTCACCATTGACTGTAACGTTCTGACCAGCATTGTTTTTAAAGAAGTACGGACCAATGATTCCACCAGCCCATAAAGCATACCAAATAGTCAGTTTTTCTGGATGTAACGGTGTCTCAACGTACACTTGAGGATTATCATCACTCCAAATACGGCAGTTTTGTTTATTGACGTATCCATTCAAACAAAAGTGAGCTTCATCGCTTAACAAAATCCGCTTATGAAAATCGGGATCAACGGAATCTTATTTTGGGCCCATTCACAGAATCTACGCCTTGCTAGGTGATCGTGTGGCTTCAATTCTTGCACGAGTTGGATTTTGTAAGCACGCAAACCAAGATCTTTCCGCAAAATCTTCCATAAAGTGAATGGACACATATCCAATTCCTGTGCACGATGGCGGATAGACTGATTCGGGTCTTCCTCTACGCCACGCTCTACAGCATCAATGACTTCTTCTGTACGCACTTTACGACGTCTCTGTGTATGCGTATTATCATTTAGAGTAAACGTAGTGCGAAAACGTTCCATAGTTAATCGAATTAATTGCTCTGATGGACGATTATGTTGACCGTAAAATGGACGTAGTGCGTGATACGTATTTCGAACAGAACCATGATTTTCAAAATAAATTTGCACAATTTGGAAGCGTTGTTCAGGCGTCAGTCTATTCATGTTGAAATGCCAAACCAAACTAAACATAAATCACTTAACAGCTGACAAATTGGCAGCCAGTTAAAAAAGTGTTGCCAACTTAAAGTTTTATACCTCTATAAAAAATACCCTTTACATATACATATATGTATAATACATTCAAAGTATGATGCTGTAGTCTATAGGATAAAATTTAAGGGAAACAACAAAATATTCGTAATTTAAAAGGACATATTGAAACTAAACCATATTTTCACGGTACCTTATTTTCTGACACACCACTAGGTACACCAAATACAATTCAAACACAGTTATTTTAACAATAAAATCGTGCTTTTGCCCTACAGTAAAATATAAAAAAGTTCTGTAACAACCTTTGTTCGGTAAAATAACTCCAGGCCAAACGCAAATAGGTTCACATTATTTTTGGCATTTTGTCTGTTAGGACTTAAAAATCAATCGGAAAATATGATGTGAAGTCATGTGATAAGCAAAATAGGCATTGTTATCCTGAGCAAATATTTCGACAAAAACTCTTTTGTTTCAGTAAATTTGGATATTATAAAAAATAATATTTCTTTTACAATGTGTCCATAAAGTTTGGGGAAAGCTTTATTACGATTTAGGAAACATTTGAAATACTTTGCAATGTTGGATAAAATTCATTTTAAGTAATGGCCAAAAATTCGGCTAAGAATATTATAATGGCTAATTATTACGGACCAATAATTTTATTAAAAAATTTCAACTGAAGTCAACATCCCAAAGTAGGGCGGCGGATAAAAAAAACTTACAGTTCAGTACATATACAATAAGGAAAATACAAGATTCAAAAAAAATTAACTCACAGTTCAGTAGATCTACACAGTAAGAAAAAAATACAAGATTCCGATGGTATTTTGAAGATTGTTATTTTCTTTTAAATATCTCAAATTACACTGTGTAACCCAATTTTTCTAACATGTATAATATTACATATTTTAAATTACTTATTGGATTCTTACAAAAATTACCTAATGATTTGGGTGGCTAACACGTCATATTATAACTAAGACAAACAAGTACATAGTGTCATCAGTAAAGTCTCCATTAGGTGGAAAATACATTTGAAATGCGTTTAATTTTCATATTATGATTTTTTTATTAGAAATTTTGAGTCTTTTCAATTAATCTATTAATGTGTATTACTTATAAATACAAACTACCTTTCAAAAATAGTTATTTTATGAACTTACCTTATACAGGATCAAAAATAAATAAACTTTGAATCACATGTGATCAAATTTTAAAAGTTGTATTGGGATTTTGTAGAAAACAGAGACAGGAATCGACGACAGAGACAGAGAGATAATATCAAAGCTATATTCACAACAAAAGGCTATTGTACGAGTTGAGAATGAGACAACAGAAGAATTTAATATAAAGAGAGGAGTACGCCAGGGCTGTATACTGTCGCCACTTCTATTCAACGTATATTCAGAACATCTCTTTAAAGAACCACTGGGCAACATAGAAGATGGAATTATTGTAAACGGAGAAGTAATAAACAACCTAAGATACGCGGATGATACCGTTCTTATAGCCGATACTGCAGAGGGACTTCAAAGAATTATCGACCGAATAGTGACAGTTTGTAACAGATATGGTATGAAGATAAACTGCAAGAAGACGCAAACGATTATTGTCAGTAAAAACGACGTCGGCAATATACAATTTACTGCCAACAACGTAACTCTCACTATGGCCGAGACGATCACATATCTAAGCTGCACGTTGAATAAGGACTGGGACCACTCTCGAGAAATAAGAAGCCGAATCGAGAAAGCAAGAGGTACTTTTAATAAGCTGCGCAACATACTCTGCAACCTATCCCTCAATATACATACACGGATCAGGATTTTGAAATGCTATGTACTCTCAACTCTCTTATATGGAGCAGAAGACTAGACCCTTACCGATGCTTCATGTAAACGTATAGATGCATTTGAGATGTAGTGCTACCGCCGCATGCTTAGGGTTCCTTGGATACACCACATATCAAACGAAAACATTTTACAACGTATCGGTGGAGAACTGGAATACCTTACAAATGTCAAACGCAGAAAATTGGAATACTTGGGACATATCATGCGGAATGAGAAATATCACCTGCTCCAACTTATCCTACAGGGGAAGATGGAAGGCCAGAGATCACCTGGACGAAGACGAATATCATGGCTGCGCAACCTACGAACATGGACTGGAATGACATCAACAGGTCTGTTCAGAGCAGCAGTGAATAAAGTAATATGGACCAATGTGATAGCCAACATCCAAAGAGGATAGGCACTTTAAGAAGAAGAAGAAAGCATATATTTAATATGGCGCTATTTTAAACAAAATATGTCTGGAATGAAGTATTGTCAAAACTAAGAAGTTTTATGTAGGTTGCGTTAAGTTTTATTTTGAAACTTGAGCAGTTTACAAAAAATGGGCAAAAAATCTAATTTATACAGCTGAAATTCTTTGTATGGGCTAAAAATTGCATTTAGAATCATTTTCGATATTTTGAAAAAAATTAAAATTTGACAGATAATGCTAATCACGAGTCTACTATTTTTTTTTTGGTTAATTTTCAATGTGCAGCGTGCTTTATACGCAGTCGCAGATGGTAACGGTTGGTTGGCATTGGCTCCGCCTCCCTCTCGAACGCCGCCGTTGGTGACAGGTTAAGCGTGGCATGCGCGTCGGTAAAATAGTCTCGTTTAAAGAGAGTTTTCCAAGTAGAAAATAGATTGAGTGCATCGTCTCTTTTATTCAGAGTGTCGTTCTTTTCAATTTCGATGGATTCACGATTCAATCTTGTCTTGTAGTATTCTATATTAGCGATTTGATGGCCGGTGTCAAAATCAATTTTGTGTCCTGTCTCGTGCTGGTGTTGAAAGCGCCGATGTTGTCTGTTTGTTTCTTATACTGAGTTTATGTTCTTCTAGTCTAGCTGATATCCTTCTGTTGGTCTGGTCTATGTATCTTTTATTGCAGGTGCCACATGCGATTTTATATACGCAGATTGATTTTGTCTTTTGGATTTCTTAAAGAAGACCCTATTGTTTTATATGGTTTGTAGGCTGTAGATATGTTGTGTTTTCGGAGTAATCTGCCGATTCTGTCTGTTGTGCCTTTTATGTAAGGAAGTATAGTGATTTGTCTATCTTCGAGAGGTGGCCTTGTTTCTTGCGTTGGTTTTTGTTGCAACTTTATTGCTTTATTTATTGTTAGTGTCTTGTAGTTGTTTTGTTGGAGAGCCCTTTTTATGTGTGACAGTTCCTTTTCTTTTCCTTGGTCATCAGTTAAGCGAAGGGATCTTGATATTAGGGTATTGGCTACGCCCTGTATTTGTAAGGGGTGGTGGTGAGAATCAGCATTCAGGTATCTATCCGTGTGTGTTGGTTTTCGATATACTGTGTGTCGTAGATCTCCATCTGTTGTTTTGGTTATAAGGACGTCTAGAAACGGAAGCTGATTATTTTCCTCAAGTTCCAAAGTAAATTGTATCTTTGTGTGGATAGAATTAAGAAATTCATGGAAACAGTTGAGCTGTTGTTTGCCATGAGGCCATACTACAAATACATCATCAACGTAGCGACACCACAGTTTGGATTTGAGGTGGAATTTTTCCAGAGCTTTCATTTCAAACAGGGAACCTTATAAACTATGTAGGACGTTTTATTTAGCTGTAACGGCGTTTTGGTTTTAGAATAAATTTTAGAGAGAGTAAGTATTTTGTAGCTATTTTAAATATTCATCAATTTGTCAGTAAGATTTAAAAATGTCCCTCGAAGGATTATCTCTTGAGCAACAAATGTTTAAACTTTGGGCGTCTTTAATAAACTGTTGATATTACTCATAAGTTTTTCAGCTGATCTGGCTAAAGTTTCAGACACTTATAAAGACTCATAATGGCCTCATCATCCAGGTGTTATATACCACTATTGGGCATTTATAAAAGAGAGCGAAAAAGTTTTTTTTCGCCATTATCTCGATAAATTGTTAACCGATTTTGACGTATGAAACATGAAATTAAAGTTCTTTTCGATACCTACAGATTTTACTAATACAACTTTTCTATAAAATGTCATCCGAAAATTTTACGGGCAGAAAATGGAATTTTCGGACTTCGGCCATTTTTTTATTAAAAAAAACAGAGCTGATCTGGTAGTACCTTGCATATTTATCATATTCCAGCCCCCCCCCCTTATGATTTAAAACCTTCAGAGAAGAAGAAAAAGAAGAAGAAGAAGAAGAAGAAGAAGAATAAGAAGAAGAAGAAGATATTTGTAATAAATTTTTCAGTGCAATCGATTTTTTTCAATTCCACAGACTGAATTAACAAGGTTTTAGACCAATAATAAGGCCTTTATTTTTGGGAGAATCCTTTAAATCTTACTTAATTTATAAATTTCTGAAAGTCTTATTTTAAATTTAAATTTATATTCATAGAGGAACATGTGGTAACACGACTTTAACATGTATTAAATATTAATTTACTTTTTTCAACTCTAAAACACACCAAACACGATTTTTTTTTCAGGCACGTTAAAATAGTATTCATTCGTGGCCCGAACCGACATAATAAAATTTTATTACGGCTTTTGTTCGGTAAAAATGCCTTAGGCAAAGCACAGATTTACTTAAATTGGTTTCGACATTTTGTCAGATACGACTTTTAAAAAGGAATCAGGGAATGTAATGTAGGGAAATATAGATTTTCAGTCCACTTAATGTATAAATATCTGCAATTGTAAGATGGAAATTTCAGAAGAAAAGTATTTCTATACAGGATAAAATAAACTTTTATATAAAATCAACAATTTTTTTGTCAATGTTAATTTGGATTGAATATGTTTCGGCTTAACGTGAAATAGAAACAGTGAAATGTATATAAATAATTGGCATCGGAACATGGATGGGCAACCGCTTGGGAATACCGCATAATGCTTTTTTTTTGGCCGAGAGATTCAGAAAATAGAAAAATTTTCCTTGTTTATAGCCATATGTCATTGATAAACCTTAAAAAAATCGTACAAAATAAAAATCTATTTATGATTTTAAAGATCTGAACTTGTAATTTTATCTAGCAAGCTGTAAGCAAAAATATTTATCATTTAAGACCAAATTTTAAGCGTTACGTAGTAAATTGTGATATTAATCTGCTGATAAAGGAAAGTATCCCTAAATTTAAGTTTACGTTTGCGTGGATATACACAAAATATAATAAATGCAATATTAAAATAAGCTGAAGTATTAAAATATAGAAATGAGAAACATACATTTTACGATTGTCTTATCATTGCTATTGAACTATTTCTAAATATAAAAGGTCTTCAGCAACTAAAGCATGATCAATGTAAGAGCTAAATTAGAGGATTAATTTTTGTCCAATTTCAACAATTCCGTTTAACGTTAAAAATGTTAAATCTTCTTGCGTATCGATTTCTTATAGCAAAAGTTCAAGGCACAGTGATTTATTCAAACCATTTTTATAGAATGTTTAAGACTCTGCCCTTTTTAAGAAAATTTTCTTGGGTGATTTAGGATAAAAGGATGATTAAGAAAATAAGATTTTTTTTTACTCGCGAATATAATTTAAGACGATTATTTGTTTTAACATTTATAATATCTAAGCTTGCGTGGAATGTATTAATTTTAAAACTACTTCGTGATTGTCAAATTTGAGTGGAAATAGTGTATTTGAAAGGTACAGGGGCAAAACAAGGAATGTCATAGGAAATTCAGATTATGATAAATATGGTAACACATAGATTTTCGCGCGTTTTTTTAAGTAAAAAGCGTAAAAACAATAACAGTCCTTCCTATCAGTAACATTTCAAAACCCTCTACAAGGTGGATGTTTTGGAGGTTTTTATGGGTTATCTGGGAAAAAGTCAAAAATTTTAAAAATCTGATAAAGTAATCCCGAGTTCTTTTTTTGACAAAATTATAATGAGAAAAGAAATTACGGCAATCGCGATCGGTTTCGGATTTACAGGGCGATATTCTAATTTTTCCATTTTCTAAAATGTCCTAAATTTTATTTATCAAAACAACTACGATAAAACTAATAAGGCATTCTTAAGGTATTTTTTTCTGTAAACTTCAGTGACGTAGTGAGATTTTCAATTTTAGTTTAATTTTCAGAAATATCACATCAAGTTTTATATTTTTTCGCATAATTTCTTTTTTGCATTTTGCATTTTCTTTAAGAATATATTATATTGTCAATATAAATTGACAACAAATAGGTTAAAATCATATTTTTTATTCTTTTATTAAGCTCACAGACTAGCTAATAAGAGTTAACGGCTCAGAGGAGTCAAGTTGTGCATGTTTATGTTAACACGTTTAAAAAAAAAATAAGTTGTAAGAATATACAAATGGAAAACACACTTAAAGAAAAATTCAAGAGCCAAAAATATCAATACAAAACTAAATTAACTATATTAAATGTTCAAGCTGTTATCCATTGTTATTCAAAAATAGTTGGCAACATCTTTGCACACCTCTGCTCACCGCGTTATGAACATATATATTAGAAGATTTCTCATAATCACCACAAAATTTTATCGTAATTCTTCTAGAGTTCTGTTTCTATTTAGATAGATTTTGCTTTTCATATACCCTCAAAAAAAGAAATCTAAGGGTGTAAGATCAGATGACCTAGGTGGCCACCTGACTATTGTTTGTTATCCATTTCTGTACAAAATTAGCATTAAAGTATTCGACAACAGTTTCCGCATTAAAAGCTGGGGCTCCATCGTGTTGAAAATACCATCTGTTACTTTCCGCTAAAGATAAATTATCCATAAATGGGACGATATGCCTTACTAAAATGTATAGGTAGGCTTAAAAATTTAAATTCAGAGAAAAGCTAAACCACAGCAAGCTTTTTATAGAAAATCCTGACTTGAGTATGTCACAAGAATTTTCCAAGTTAAAATACATGCCATCAGGAAAAGCATTCCATTTAATATAGAGAAAAACTGTCGCAGGCAAGGGACTATTATCATGTCGAATAGTCAAGCAGCTGTTGAACTAGCTCATAACTATGAGTTCTCATGTAATCAGTTCCAAGATGGTCTGGGAATGCTTAGGGAAACTAAGCGAGAATAGTAAGGTCACTATCTTGTAGGTACCAAGACATACTGGGATAGAGGGAAATGAAACAGTAGACAAGCTCGCAAAAAAGAGGCGAAGGTACCATTTCTGCGGCTCTAAACTTTCTGTGGAATAAGTAGCAGTGTAATGTTGGAAGAATTAGAAAGAAAGAGAACAGGAGATCAAATTACTGGACAAACCTATAGGGAATAAGATAAGGGATTGGCGGAGAGATTGGCAGAAAGAGGAGCGTATATTTTGCGAGGAAGAGGACGAAACCTCTATCCACATCCTTTCATAATACAGCGCTTTAGAAAACTATAGAACGTGATTCCATACCAAATCGAACAAATATGACTGAAGGATTCGCTCTTTTTCTTCTTTGCGTTCACTGCTGGACCTAGGCTTCCCTCATTCTTGTCCATTGTGCTCTATCTTAAGCGATTTACATCCAATTTGTTGCAATTCTCTTGAGATCGTCAGTCCAACGAGTAGGGGGTCTTCCTCTACTTCATTTGTCTAATCTTGATCTCCACACGAGTAATCTCTTCGTCCACCTTCCATCACTGATTCGGGCGACATGTCCGGCCCAGTTCCATTTCAGTGTGGCAATTCGGAAAATTACGTCGGTAACTCCTGGCTTTCGTCTCAGGTCTTCATTTCTAACTCAGTCACGCAGCAATATACCTAGCATTGACCTTTCCATCTTTCTCTGAGCTATTTGCAGCATTTTAGAAGTTGCAGTTATCAATGTCAAAGTTTAGGCACCGTAGGTCATAACCGTTTTACGTTTTAAAGAAATTTTCCATAGGCTGCCCATGCGAGATTTACTCTTCTCCGTTGCTCGCATGTTTGATTATCTCTTCTGATCTTTATTTCGTGTCAAAGGTATATGTATTTTTCCACACGCTCCACTTCGTTGTCTCCAATATTGATATTTCCACTAGGTACCATATTGGTCATAAATTTTGTATTTGATATATTTATTTTAAAACCAACATACGCATACTGGCTGAAGTTCATGTAACATTGTACATATCTCCTTGAGATTATCGGAAAACAAAACTATGTCGTCCGCGAACTTCAAATTTGTTAATATTTGGCCGTCTACATTCAGACCTCTTTTTTCCCAGGTAAGTTTTTTAAAGGCGTATTCTAGTACTGCAGTAAACAGTTTAGGCGATAAGGTATCACCGTGTTGGAGCTTATATAGGTGAATAAGAAGGCTTATTGTTCTGTAGTTTTCCAAATCATGGGTAATGTCATGTAATAATTTAAATCAAAATTACCTCAGCATTGTGCTACTGGTCGGGTATTGTAAAAGGTTTTTTATTTTCTTAAGTACACAAACACCTCCGATTTTGATTGCATCAGTAACTACACCATTTTTGCCTGGAGATTTGTTATTCTTAGTTTTTCTTAGGGCTAGTTTTCTTTCATCTATTGTGATTTCAGGCATTTGTTCTGATCCTTGGTTGAGGATGCCCTTTTTCCTTGTCAATATTTCTGGTACTTGATCTTTGCTATTCTCTTTGTTTTGGCTTCTGTATAATAATTTATAAATTCTTCGAAAACTTTAAAGATTTCCTCTCTGTTTGTTGAAAACTGATCATTCTTACTTTACTTTGATTATTTGTCTTATTCCCGTTCTTAGTTTTCTTCTCAATACTTTCATACTTTTATTGTTCTCAATGGTATGTTCGATCTGTTCTTGATTGTATTTTCGAGTGTCTTGTCTAACTGCTTTGGATATTCGCTTCTCATTCCTCTTCTTTTCTGCATTAGTTATCTGGTATGTTGGCTGAGCTTCTCTTCTTTTTGGGTTTTAGGACAAAATTTTTTCTGACTTTCTAGTAAGGCAATTGTTAATTTATTACTTAGGTCGTTAGCGTCAGTTTCTGCTTCAGGGCCACTAATTAGGTCGGCAATACCCTGCTGAAAACCATCTACATCTGATGGTTTCATCCATTGTCTCCCTTTGTTCTTCTTCTTGATCATCCTATACCTCTCCTTTCTTAAACATATTTCTCTTTTACCTCGTACAGTTCTATGATCGCTATTAGTAGCAAACCTGTTTAATACCGTAATGTCTTTAACTATGTGGTTCTTGTCGGTGATAATGAAATGTATTTCGTTCCTTGTTCTTCCATCGGGACTTTACCATGTCCATCTTCTATGTGATTTCTTTTGGAAAAAACTGTTCATTTGGTATAGTTCATGTTGCAGCAGGAATCTTAGCAGTATTTCACCTCGTTCATTTCTGCCGTCCGAGCCAAAGTTTTCCAGTGGCATTTCTGTAGGTTTTCGCTCTAGTCAGCAAGATATCACTAACGACTTGGCAGCATAAGGGGAATATAATAGATCTCTTAGGTCTCAGTGAACTCATCCTCATGTCTCCTATATACATACAAGTAGGAATCAACTAAGGGTAATCACAGGTATAATGACGGGAAAATTTATCTGCACACTATAAATCTTTACGATGGGGACCTTAATTGCAGGTCATCTTCTTGAGAAGGAAAACAGTCATGCACGTTACCTTACCTTACCATGTGTGCTTTTGGTCACGTAATTTATATAATTAAGAATTCATGGAAAACAATGATTCTCTACAAATATGTTTTACATGTTGTTTATTCATATTCTCTAAAGCACCTCCCTCCCAATCTTCAAAGATTAGGCTATAAAATATTTCAGAATATTTACTTCCCTAATTTAATTTTTATTAATGACTCGATTCTCTTTCGCAAATTAAATAAATTTCTTGTTTTTCGCAACTTCTCAGTAATACAATTATTTTATTATAAATTATTTTACCTAAAATATTGACTATCTCAGCAATTCGTTAACGAATGATTTCTGTAAGATGTCAATCAATCAATTCTATCAATTTTGTTCTCTGTTAAAAGTTTTAATGAAGCAAGGCAACCACTCCAAATTAACAAGCTTTATTTACAACATATAACAACTTTCCATTAAAAGTTAATTAAAAAGATGAAATATATAACTTCAAATATTATATCGATGCTTTTCTCACACTGTTAAACTTCTTCTAAAATGTTAGTTAATTGCTAAATGTCTTAGTCAGTTATTTAAAATATTGTTTTTGTTATCGCTCTAAAATTAACGTTAAGTTAAACGTAAATGGGCAGTTAATCTTGACCCTCCACCGAGACCACACTATTTGTTGTCGCTCACACCTATTTATATTTTGCCCAAGAGACCTATCTTCTTAATGCAGTTGGTGATCGTGTTTGGTAATTAAATTGTCAGGTCCCTTTATTGTTATTATTGCTTAATCTTGCCAACTGCCGGCCATGCGTATAGTATGTGTTCCGCTGAATCTTTATCTTTCAGGCACAATCGATTTTTAGGGCTTATCGTCAAACTGAGTTTCTGTATATCATATGCTAGTCTGCAATATCCAGTATCACAAACAACCTTATTAGAGTTTTGAGTGTGTTCCAGTAGTCTATCAGTGATATATTGATTTAAATCAAAGATATCATGATCTTTAAGCGTGTCAGGCCCAGTAAGTTAAGTCAATGTCGAAGCATTTTGTTCCAGGTATTTTATGAAGACCTGCAAAGAAGCAAGAAGATGGACATTCTGGAATAGTCACCGGATATTCCAATACAAGAATAAGGAAAAGAAAACAGGGATACACACATTTTGAATTTGGCAAAAAAAAAACGACAAGAGGAGAAACGTTATTCAACTACATAAACAATGATAATCTTTACGGTCTTGACAGCTATTTTCTAAAGTCTAAACAGCGCAAGTGGATATGGCACAGCCGTGAAAACTCTATGGAAAAACGAAATTGATTAAATACGTTTCAGCAACAACAAAAGTCGAGGTCCTTCCTAAAACTTTCTTTTACTGGAAGTGATCACAAGTTTATAAAAGCAAATATTATCTTTCAAAACAAAAAGAATTAAAACAAACTGATTTATAAAAAAACGATATCTACTCGTAGATATCCTATCTTTTAAAAAAAATGATCTATTGAAACGAGTTACTGCCAAGATTGAGTCTAAAGAAAATATTAAAAGGAATATATTACGACAAATTTAAAAATTAAGTAAAGCAAAATTTACTGCCGTGTTCAACAAGTTGCCTAAATTCTTCCCTCAGATACTTTATTTCCTGAAAATGCAACTCTAATGCTCACTGCATATGGGTTTAGACTACCTAATGGTATTATCAGTGTAGCTGTAACCAAGCAAGAGCAACACTGTAAAATGTAAATCGCGAGATATCTCAGCAGGATAATAAACCTACAGATTTTTCAATGTCCGACTAAAAAATATTCACAGTCAAACGACGTCTATACTTACAACAATGCGAGCTTAAAAATGAAAATTTCAGTAAGAAATAAAGAAATCTTTACTGCCATGTTTTACAAGTTCAAGGAAAAATATAGAGACAGTACATTTCATGAAACTGCAACTCTAGTCCTTTCTCCATACGTATGTCGACTACCTCATCAGTGGAGCTATAACGAACCAAGAGAAACATTCGCAGGAAACAACTGTCCATATAAAATGTAAATATATGTCGGCAGGATATCAATCCTGCTGACTTTTAGATGTTAGATTGAAAAATATCACCAGTCAAACCACATCTATACAAACATCGGCGTAGTGCGAAGCTTAAAAATTTAAATTTCAGTAAGAAATAAAGAAATTTTTAAAGCTGTGTTTAACAAGTTGCCTATATTCTCCTTCAGTTCAAGGAAAAATATACAGACAGTTTATTTCCTGCAAATACACCTCTGGTCCTCCCTCCATATGCGTTTCGATCATCTAATGGTCTTATCAGTGGAGCTGTAATGAACCAAGAGTAACAGTCATAGAAAACAACTCGCAAAATGTAAATTTCGAGATATGTCAGCAGGATAATAAACATGCAGACTTTTTCGATCTCAAACTGAAAAATATTGCTAGGCAAACGACGTCTATACATACAGCAAAACGAGCTTATAAATTAAAATTTCAGTAAGAAATAAAGAAATCTTTATTGCTGTGTAACAAATTGCTTATATTCTCCTTCAGACAGTTCAAGGAAAAATATACATACTGTCTATTTCCTGCAAATGCACCTCTGGTCCTCTCTCCATACACAGTTTAATTATTTCCTGCAAATACAATGGTCCTATCAGTGGAGCTGGAACGAACCAAGAGCAACATTCATTGGAAAGAACTGTTCATAAAAGGTATAAATTTCGATATATGTCGACAGAATATTAAACCTGCAGACTTCTTCGATATCAAACTGAAAAATATCACCAGTTGAATGACATCTATACAAACACCGGAGTAGTACAAAGCCCCCAGAAACAAATAAATTTTTACTGCCATGTTTAACAAGTTCCCTTTATTCTCCTTCAGGCAGATCAAGGAGTAAAAGTATTCAAATAGTATATTTCCTGCAATTACAGTTCTGGTTCTTTTTCCATATGCGTTTCAATCATCTAGTGGTATCATAAGTGGAGCTATAAATTCCCAGGTATGTAGGCAGGACATTAAACTTGCAGAAATAAAGGAAAAAATTAATACCGGTAGAACTAAAATTAGTGCAAATCATGTTATAAAGATAAATATGTACAAAAAAGTTTTAAAAAATAGTGTTATTGCCATAAATCTGAAGAAAAGATATACAACAGTATTATTAATCTGCTGTATAGAGTAGGAACTCTTATAACAACAAAACCTGGAGCGAGTTAGATTAGTAGTGTCACTAAGGAACAACATTACAAACTCTGAAATAAGGAATAGATTGAAAATAAAATATATGATAAGGGAAATAGTTAAAAGAAAATAACAATGGGCGGCTTATGCTGCCTGACGTAGCAATGGTAAACCGACCCCAAGACTACTAAAATGGCGACCCAGACACACGAGAAGAAGCATAGGTGACCACAAAAAAATGGGTGGACGACAAAAGGAAAGTGGCAGGTAAACAGTGAATGAGAACAACTGAAAATAAAGAAAGATGGAAACAGTTAAGAGAGATCTACATTCAGAAATGAATGAAAACAGGTTGAAATACAGAGTGGCAATTATGCTTGAAAGTACTGAAGACTATGCCTAGATACACATTCCAAAGTGAAAATGATATTCATCTCATTTTGTACTCGATATATTTAGATAAGTCTTCTTTTTAGGTTTTTGAACTTAAATCTTTTTGCACTGTGAACATTTTAATCTATAATTCCTAAACAACGTGCACAGCTCGTTTACTTAACTACTTAAAATGCAAATCCATCCCTCGACCATCGCTAATAAAGTTCCTGACCCGCGTCTGCCATGTTTAGACATAAAACTTAATAAGGTTCTTGAAAAGGTTATTAAAGTTAAGCTGTCGTTTACTAAAAAAAAACAGTTTTAGTTTATTTAATCCTTTAGTTTATTGACGTTAGTCTATTTTATAAAGCTCTTGTCGTTGAATATAAATGCAGATATTATTTAAATGTTTGTTGTTTGATGCAAATAATAAATCCTTTAGTAAAATGTAGTGTTTACTAACAATAATATGTTGAATTATTTGGAGAACGACATGGATATTTTTATTCTAAAATATAATTTCAATCATACTTAATGAAAAGAAGGTGGCAAGAAATAGAGAGGTTCATCTGCTTTTTGTTGACCTCACAAAAGCATATGATACGGTGTCAATCCAAAATTATGGCAGGTGATGGAGAAGTCTCCAATTAACAATACTGCGATCCAAGCCATCAAACAGCTATGCGACCAAGCATTCTCCAGAATTAACATCGGCAATAACTTATCAGAAATCTTTCATGTGATCAAAGGCCTTCGCCAGGGATGTTATCTATCACCAACTCTCTTTAAAATCTACCTCAATGAAGCTTTAAAGAATTGGAGATCATGCAGTAGAATGGGAATATAATTAAATAATGACACCCATTTATATACGCTTCATTTTGCAGATGACCAAGTGGTAGTGACCCAAGATAAAGAAGACCTCGAATTTATGACGAGGAAACTATTTAGAGAATACGCAGAATGGGGATTAACCGTCAACTGCAGTAAAACTAAATATATGTGTATCGGTGGAGAAGAAACAGATTTGGAAATGGATGACAATATCATAGTAAAATCTTGTTCTGATTATACCTACCTTGGAACAAAGATCAAAGTGGACGAACTGAAGAAGAAATATTGAAGAGAATAACTAAAGGGAAAAAAGCTATCGGATGCCTAAACTCACTATTATGGTCAACAAACATCTCCATGGAAAGAAAACATCTTTTATACAATGCAATATTTAAAAGCGTTGTATTGTATGGATGTGAAACATGGCAGATAAATAAAACTTTAGAACGTAGACTGCTGGCTCTTGAAATGGACTTTTGGCCAAGATCTGCCGGAAAGTCAAGGATCGAACGGATAACCAACAAGAGAATTAAATAGGGGGTAAAGAAAACTATTCTCGATGAAATCGAACAACGTCAGCTGGTATGGTATGGACATGTGAAGAGAATGACAGACGAACGTCCACCAAAGCAAATCTTAAAATGGACACCAAATGAAAAAATAAAAAGAAGAAGACCAAAAGTTACCTGGATTAAGGGCATTAACCGAGCCATGTCCGAAAGAAACTTACTTCCAGGGGATTGGAAAGACCGAAAACAATGGAGACTGGGAACCGGAAGGAGTAGAACGCTATGAAAGCCAAGATTTTAGGGAAAGCTGTCCAAATGACTATAAAGGTAGTGAATTTTTTTCCCATGTCAGACATGTCTTGGTAATTTATGGACTTTGAATGTATGAAATTGTTATCTTTCATCAATAGTAGTATCTATGGTCCATCTAAAATACCAGCTTTTAGCTTCTTTGTACTCAAGCCAGGAAATTTTGTGGATATACACGGCGTTTCCAAATAGCTGCAAAAATTTTAAAGAGTTATTCTTTAACTAATTTTAAGCATAAAAGTTCATATAAACATATGTCTGATAATTCTTAGTTTTAAGATACAGGCTGTTAAAATTTATTATAACGTTTATTTTTTAAAATTTATATCATTTGTGTTTAAAGATAATTAAGTCAAATTGGGAAAACATAACACTTTTTACAGTTCTCATAAAAAAAAGCGGTACTTTTTTATGAGTATTATATACTAATTGATGCAGAAGCCAAAAAACATAAATTAAGTAAACCATATATAAACGAAAAGCGCAAGCAAAATTATGAGGTTATGTTTCTTGGTAAAGTGAGTAATAACAAGATCATCCAGTTAAACTTAACCCATGGTTAACTTCTCGTGAAACATTGAAGTTCTATAATTAATATTCTCAACAAAATTACAAACCAAAAAAGAAACAACTTAATTTAATAAATTCCTGAATTACCGATCCATAAAAATACTTTCTTTGCTCACGTTCTTCACCAGCGGAATAACTTTTTGATATTTTAGAGTGTTACTACACATTTCTTTCATCCTCATGAGACCGTGAAAAATACGAGACAGGAGTGAAAAAGAATTCATAATTTCTGTAATACAGGCAACTTAATATTTTATATCATATATTTGGTTCAATATTCGAAACATGCATTACTTGGCATTTTTAGTGGTCGCTATGATTATTGTTTTTAATTCAAAAAGTTATGTATATTAGACTGAAAGACGTACTCACTAGTTACGATTTTATTTTTTTCGTTAATGCAAAATTTAAATTAAAATAGTAACTTTTCACTTAACTCTTTTTATTATCACAGGGATAGTTAAATCGAAGCAAAAATTTGCAAAAATTTTGTTGTTTATTGAAAGGATTAAGTATATATTTTTGATTTAGTGTATTATGGGTATTTTTTATAGTTCCTATATTTTTAATTTCGTTCACAAAACTTCTTCAGTAACTAAAATATAAAAATTGTGGATTTATTTATAATAGTACTATGCATAATATTTAGACAGAGAATCTTTATGTTTATTTCGAGTTTTGTCATTAATCAAAGTAAAATAGTGCCAAAATTTAGTATCCCTTTATTTCTTCATTTCTTTCCTTAACCCTGTACACATAGCAAATATTCTTTGATGAACTTCATAATCGCTCCTCGAGTTGGCTGAAAAGCACCTAAACTGGACAGATTTTGTTGGAGAGTTCCATAGAATCTCTTTAGAACCTCTTGGACTTTCTGTGATGCTTCTAGACACGCTTATTATTTTTCTGTGTCTCTTTTCTAGCTATTAAGGCCTAAAACAGATGGCGCTTTACCCCGACCACTTTCCCGTCCTTTTTTGAGGTAATCGGATAGGGTCCTAAAGTATAGAGAACCTATCATCGATAAAGCCACCTGACAACTGGGAATAAATTCAACATAACTTCTCCTTCAGTAAAAATTTCTTTAAAATGTAAGTAATTATTTTTTCGTAATTCATAATTTTTTGATTATTTTTTCTTCATAATTTATTTTCAAATTAATCGATATAAACTGGTTTTTTAAAAGTCTTTAATAATGTTTAACAAAACGTGAAGTTATGCTTGGAGATAAATTTTTCATACGAGAAGATGGAACAAGAATAATAAAATAAATTATTAGAAATAATTTATGCGATACATATCTTCATAATACAAAGAAATATGACTTACCAACCAATTGTATATTTGCTTAAAACAAAATTCCTACCTTCCATCATTAAACAACACTTCCTTAGCCTAATTAACTCTAAGTTTAAAACTTTCAAACTATCGTTTACCTATGGTTCCAAATCGGATCAAAGTGTAGGCTCAGCTGCCGTAACCAGCCTTTCATGCAACAGAACAAGATTAAATCCCCTTTCATCCATTTTTTCAGCTGAGTTGTTTGCCATCAAGCAATGCATCAAAGAAATAATTAAACACTCCTCCACCCCCAATCATCTAATCATTTCTGAGCTGCCTCAGATCGATCCAAGCCTTTAAAACATCCCACCCTCTCATGAATCAAATTCTCGACCTTCTTAAAATGAGATCCCAACGTAATCTGTACATAGCTTTCATGTGGGCCCCGAACCACATCGGCATAGATGGGAATGAATTGGCCGACACTCAAGCTAAATCTGCAATCCTTGAAGGTACCCCTTTCCTCTTTTTACTCAACCCCAAAGAATTCAATAGACACATCGATAACATCATTCGCAAAATTGTGCAGGTTCGTTGGGAATCTCTAGAAAACCCCAATAAACTCTTTCACATTAAAAGAAATTTCTCGTATGGAAGAGAATCGCTATTGGACACTGCAGAATGCCTCACTCTTTCCTTCTTAAAAACGAGGATCCCCCTCAATGTCTTTCCTGTCGTTCCCCTCTATCTATAAAATACATAATATCTGACTGTCCCTCATACAGAAATGCTAGACAGAGGTTTCTTACCTCTAATAATTTTGCGACAGTTATGTCTTTTCATCTGACTAAGGCCAAACGCTTACTTTGTTTCTTGAGGCATGTTGGTATTTACAGTAAAATTTAAATAAATTAAACAATCTCTATAGAAGGCGCTAAATGGTCTGAGATACTGACGCGCCTTTAACCATTAAATTAACTAACTAACTAAAATTCCTAGATTCGTTTATGCTGTTTTTTTGAAAATATTTTTTTAAAAAGTATTTAAATTTTTGAAATGCATTCACCATTTTTCAGTAGTAAAGCAAACATATAAAACGCTTAAGCCCGTACTGCTGACTGTTATTTCCAAATAAAATTTCGACACGGAAAGATATTCATGAAATTTTTCGATTCCGATGTAGTATGTCCATATATTTCTATTTGCAGTATTCAGAAATAAGTCAATTTTAATCCTCGACAAAATCCCCTCGGGAAATGCAGATTGATTTGACCTGAAATAAATTGTATGGTAAAATAGTTTTCAATAATTTCCACACAGACTAAAAGTTATCTATTTTTTATTTAAAAAAAAGTTTAATTTTTCAGTAACAAAAATACTGTGTAAGAAAATATTTATTTAATACTTTTTTGTTAAATCTATCTCTATGTAGGAAAGAATTACAGAGGAAGCTATTTAAGTTAATAAGACCACAATATACTGCCTAGAATCCATTTTCTTATCTTCAATTATAATAAAAAATGCTTTATTATTTCAAATGATCCATTTTTGATTTAAATGGAATTTTATGTTTCCGTTTATTTAAAAATAAAATCTATTTATTCGTGAATTGGTCGCATAGCATTTTTTACACGTTTCAATTCCTTTGAAGCTAAAAATATTGGTAATATTTCCTATTCCAAAAGGGGAAGTGCTTAACATTTATTGATCTTGTTAGTTATTACATCTTAAATTTTCGCTGTAATTTTTTTGGAGTATTTTTTAAAGGATTTTATTCATTCATATCAAAAAAATCAAAAATAGTCAAAATATAGTCAGTAGGTAGGTTGTTGAATATGCAGAGTTGTGGTAAAGAAGTGGATTAGCGTTTTATATGTCAATTTTATTTTTTTGAAATGCATTTTTATCACCATCAAATCCAAGCACCTAACACGAACCTCAAAAATCAGGATATATAGAATAGTGATTAGACCAGTGCTCATGTATGGCTGTGAGACGTGGACGCTGACAAAAGCAATGGAAATGAATCTTAGATGTTTTGAGAGGAAAATCCTTAGAAGGATTTTCGGACCCTATCACGACCCCAATACTAATCAATACCGAATAAGAACAAATGCCGAGGTCAAACAGATATATAACGCTAGCGACATCGTATAAGAAGATGGGCTGGCCACGTCCATAGGCTCCCTAATAACCGCCTTACCAAGTTAATTTGGGAGGAGGCCCCGACAGGGAAAAGACTTTTAGGACGCCCAAGAATGCGATGGAGAGATAACATATGGTAAGATTTAAGAACAATGGGGTTACCCACTGACCCAATTACCATGGACGACCGTGTGAGATGGAAGCAAGTTGTGCAGTTAGACAAGACCCACTCCGGGTTGTAGGGCTACTAAAGAAGGAAGAATTTTTAAGAAGAGAAAATAATATATAGAGTGCATCAACTTAAATTTGTTATGTGAAACATATTGTAAATATTTTAAGATTCTAAAATAAATTCTAAACATTTTTCAGAAAATAAGCCCCGCTTTCGAAATATTTACTCTTTTGGTCTTAAAAACTTGTAATGTGTGGCCTCATTTTTAAATTTAAAACATTTGAATAATTTTTCTATGATTTTTTGAGTTGACTTTTTTTTTTGATTCCATGATAACTGGGCTAGCGAACGGCAGCTTTTCACCGGTGAGCGGGTGGTGTAAGGAGTACTTATATCAGGGCTCCACTTAATTCTTAGTAAGATCCTTTATTATGTTAAACCACTAAATTGAGAAGAGCGGTTTAAAACGGTATTAGTGGTTAAATTTGAAATGAAAAATAAAAATATTGAGATTAACTTTGATCGATTTTATTAGGTAATTCATTTTAAACAAAATTCATATTATCCTGAATTAAAAATTAAAATGAACCTTTAATGCATCAAACTTTTTAAACATCTCCTATAAAATACATTAATTTATTCACGTGATCTTGGTCAGAGATCGTAGAAAAATATACATTATGTAATAAATAATTAAGCTACGACTGCATCGCAGATCGTATGCAATAATTTATAGAAAGTCATTAAAAAACATGGAAATGGTGAGCTATAAACCACACAATAACAATAAAAATACAAAGTTAAATTACGAGTTAGCAATTATACAGAACACTGATATATTCTGCCTTAAGAATTTCTATACCTTAATGAAGGATTCACTTCCTAAGAGGCATAATACAGAATTCGCAGCGTTTCCCTGTTGAAACCACATTCCTGTAGGAGAATTCTTTGGAATCATAAGAATTTGGAATCCTTGAACAATATTTTTGAGCTGTAATACGTTGCTCAAAAAGAATAAAAAAGAAGGTTTACTTTTCCATGAGGGCACCACAAAAATCATATTATTAAGTAACACGACATAAGGAAGACACTTCCTATGAAAACCTAATTAGACCGGATGGTCAGATTTTCAGATCTCAAACCATAAATGTAAAGTATTAAGATCGGAAGAAATTACGTTTACCCGGATCTGTGGTGTTTAAGCGTGTCACGGTTCAATTTTGCCCTTAAGTTCACTATGGTTAATTCAGTTAATTGACCCTTTTTTGCAAATACTGTCGTAATGGGCAACACAGTATCATTTTCCTTAGGTATAAATCAGGGATTCTTTGTAGAAAAGCATTTCATTAGGTATAGTTTCAATTAATTTTATTTTTTAAGTTAACCATTATTTTGTCCTGCTTTGGTATTTCACTACACTGTGCTTAGGTACTTTCCTATCGCTGCTGAACTTACCGCTACCTATTTTAGATGGATCTTGTTTTCTTCCCGGTCATTTATAATTACATTTGAATGGAATTTTATATATATTGGGTTGCAGGAATCTCCTATTTATCTATTAATATGTGTTTCTCAAATTTGAAAATGACCACTGCGATACTTGTTAGATTTATTTTTGAAAAATACTTATGATTAACGAATTGGCTTAATTAACATATGCATTTCAGCCGACTGTTGCTAACCAGTGTATTTCTTTTTGAGCTGTCTTTTCTTTCACATGTGGCAATTGAACGCTCCTAACGAAATACGATTCGTGCGCAAGCTGGTCCATGATTATAAATGGAGGCTATTTTTCCTTGGTTTTTTACTTTTTCCTGTTTTGATTCGAAGCAGCTGCAGACTTCCATTTTAATTTTCATTTGCCAAATTCTTGGGATTCTGAGATGGAAAGTCGAAAATTATCCTGGTAATTTTGTTTAGTTTTGGAATACTGTATATTTTGCCAGTTATGGTTTTTTTTTACCGGGATAAACCTGGAGACAGGAAGTTTGGGCATTTTGCACGTATCAACGAAGGAATCACCATCTATCTAACATCTGGGTCCTTCCTACCGGGCCATTCCACCCTACCGGTTAGAATATCGCAGTCTACCCTACCGGGTAAAAGGGTAAACCGATATTCCACTCTTCCAGTGCGAATACTACATTCCACCCTCAGTGTATTTGTTACGCTGCAGAAGGTCCGTGTGGTTTGAAGATTATTATATTTTTATTATTTTCGTCAACGTTTTTAATTTTAATTAAAGAACTTTATTGGAACCAGACGATAGAAGTTTTATTTTTCTTCTTGCATTTGGTATTACGTTTAATGTTTTTTTATTTTCAAGAGTTAAGTTGAAGGATAGGTCTAGACAATATCGTGGAAGGTCTCTGCATTCGACCTAGCTTAGATGTAAGGTCGCCCCTAAATTTTACCCACCCCTACTCTCCGACATAGGGGTTAGCTCGGCATTTTGCTTGCTGGTGCGGTTACTAGCCTTCAGCTCTGCTCTGGTTAAAGCATCTCATATCTTAAGCCTCTTTGCAAGGTCTCGCGCCTTTTTAAATACCAGTGAAGCAAGGGGACAAAATAAAGATAACAAAAATATGAATATTTTAAAAATAGTTAAAGATATAGATATACTCTATATATATTTACATTTTATAAGAAATATGTGGAATTAAATGTAGAATCCAAAAATGAAATTGTATTCAGTGTGTTTCATGAAACAAGTTGAGTTGATACACGAAACACTTCTCTGATATGATATATTATTTGTTTTTTTAAAAAAGTGCATTTCAAAAGCGAATTTTCATTAAATGAGTGTATGCAGTTGTTTTAGATGTTAAAGTTATTACTGGCTTTGTTCCAATCATAACGAATTTCATTGTAACTAACCTTGATCTATTGGCTGGAGTTTGTGTACACATCTGTCAATATGATTAATTTAAGGATATCACTACCAACTGTTGATATTACTGGTCCGGGATTGCCCACTGCTTAGGATAATTTTATTTAGAAAATTTACTTTGGAATTTTTGGTATTTAATTAAATGGCATCACTAAAACGACGTGGATAGTGAAGTCTTAGGTTGCCTGTCGATGAATTATCGAGAAGAAACTCATTATCAGCTTGAATATTAAAACATTACATTTATTGCGTTAAGGTCAATTTGATTAGTTGAATAAATGCATGTTCATTATTTCCTTTGAATCAAAAGTGGTATTTACTGATAAAATATTAAAAACATTTTTATCAAGTTTAAAATTTTTCATGTTTTGTTACACACAAGGCCATATTCTCTCTTAACAACAAAACAAAGATTTAGCAACAAAAACCGAAACTGTACGCCTTCAATATTATTTCTTGTAATAATCGGAGCGGAAGTAATTACATAACAATGGCGACTGGGGATAAATGATTCCTTTCCCTTCGACTATTAAGCAAGTATATTGTCACCAAAGGAAAATTTTGGCTTCGAGGTTTTTCCATTCTTTCCCAATTTCTTGTAAGCCTGACATAATAAGCCTTTTCTGTTGAGCCATGCTACGTAGACGTAATCCTTGAAAAACATTTATTCACAATTTAGGGTATTAAGGTATGCCGCATATAATACACGTTTCCTTTAAAAGGTTTTTTTTAGAATTATTATGCGGGTAGTTCCTCTATTCATATATTCTGGCCCTCATATTCTTTAAAATAAAAAGACTTTCGGGCTTTCAAAAGTTACTATTGTTAACGGTAAGAGAAATTGAAGGAATCGAAAGGCTTAAGTGAAAAGTAAGTTAAATGCATTGAATAAGATTGAGTTGTAGGATTTCTAATACCATTACGTGAGTTATGAGCAATATTTTGATTAATCCTCATATTTTCAATCATTGTAAAATAGACTCATATCAAATCTATTATATTTTACACATAACTCACCGCCCATAATACTCCTTGAAAAATTGAATTTAAATAATAATGTACCAGTTAAAAACCTGCCCAAGAGTGTTTTGCCATAAACAATAATATAAATCGTATATGAAGCATTTTTATAACAAATTTCTGTAAATTCAAGGTAGAAATATGACACCTAATAGTAATAATGAAAGAGATAAGGATGATATGTTAAATCGAGTTGATAACAATACTATTTTTAGAACCTATTGTGAATTAACTCCTTCGTTTTGAGTAACTGCCAAGTCACCTAATGTTGAATCCAAAAATTTTCCTCTATCGTTCCTTTTTTCCAACTTTTTCTCGGTTATTTTTCTGTCTTCTCCTGTGTGGTATCGATGTTAATATTAGCTTTAGTAGTTTTTTTTATCTGGTATTATGTTGTGTTCTAAGGCCAGCTACAGTGTGTGTAATCTCCATCATATTCTTGATCGTTTCGTTCTTTATTATCTCCCTTACAAAATTTCCCAACACTAGTCTCCAGTTATGCGGTTATTATGTTCTCTATTTAATCTTACACTACAATAAGTTTCCTTACAATGATGACATATATCCGTGTTTTATTTTGTTTCGTAACACTTTGGATTCACAGTATTTCATATTCTTCCTAGGATATTATTCTCTTTTATTGCTTGCTTCAATGTCCCATTTTTTGACACAATCAATCCCAAATATTTACACCCTTCATAAAATTTGACTTTTTCGCCGTTCTGGAGATTAATCTGAAGAGGTCTATCTCCAATACCAAGTAACAATACAAGGCATTGAATAGGTCAACTTCAATTTTTGATGTTGGGTCATAGTATAGATTTTCCATTGCTTTTATCACGTCATTGTAAGGCTTTCCAGAATTTTAAGGGATACACTATTATATGCCTTAAATAAATCCACATAAAAAACACTTCTACGTCCAAGGCTACTTTTTCCATACTTAGTTAAGTGATCTGCAACAAATAGGTCCAATCCCAGCTTTCTGCTCTGCTTCAGAAATTTTATCAACTCATTTCTTGTTCTGGATCTCACTATATTTTGCTTTTATCACATCATTGTAAGGCTTTCCAGAAGTTCAAGGGATACACTATCATATACCTTATATAAATCCACATAAAAAACACTTCTACGTCCAAGGCTACTTTTTCCATACTTAGTTAAGTGATTTGCAACTAATGGGTCCAATCCCAGCTTTATGCTCTGCTTCAGAAATTTTATCAACTCATTTCTTGTTCTGGATCTCACTATATTTTGCTTAGTGCGTCAGTAATTGATACGCTTCTGTAATTATTTTCTACTTCCTTTTTTAGGCATGGTCGAAATTTATGATATTTTCCAATCTTCGGAATTTTGTAAAATGTCTTTATCAATGTTGAGATCAATATTTTATCCATCCCGCAGAAATTTCGCCCTATAGCTTTTTTTTTTATCTTAAGGTTTCTAATCTCCCGCTTGGCTGCATTTCAGGAGTGTCTTGGATGTCCTCGCTTATTTCAGTCTGGGGGGAACCACTGGACATTTTCTTTTTTTCTTTTATTATTTCTTTGTCATTCATTTTTAGTAGAGGTCCAAACCTTTTTGGTTGCCTTCTTTCCTCTCTCTCTCTCTCTCTCTCTCTCTCTCTCTCTCTCTCTCTCTCTCTCTCTCTCTCTCTATATATATATATATATATATATATATATATATATATATATATATATATATATATATATATATATATATTGCCATTTAACCAGTTACTTAAATTGCACAGGTTTGGCAATATATCTGAGGGGTCCAGTCCCGATCTTGATCGCCAACAAGACATCCAAAATACGTTCGTGGTTGATTTATCATCCCTAGATATCCCATGTGGTGTTGCCATATTGGGCACAACTTCCCTAACTTATATGAAACGTAAATTTGGCAATGTCGCGTTCCGGTATATTACAAATTACTTTTTAAAATAATATGATTACAATACTCATTAATTTTTGCTAAAAAATCATAACTTATTAGGAAGTTTTTACCATCATTTTCGCATTTAGAGACCAAAAATTAACCAAAGACTGTCTTTTACATTAAAGCCGCAAATCAGCTGTAAAGTAATGTTTTCAAAAACAGAAAGTGTTTGGCAGATATTTGTGAAGTCATTTTCTCGATAAAGTTTTAAGCCAATTTTTATCACATAGTAAAATTTTCTTTGTGGGTAGTAATTTCTATATTAACAATTCAGTCGCGCGATGAAGTATAACTAAAATGCAGCATCTATTTTATACAGGCGCGGCATCAGCTTGGTCGACACTAAAGGACGTAATTGGGAACATCATAGACGTGCTCCACACTTTATTAGAAGAGGTTTGTTTTTGGAGCCGTAATTTGCATCTAAAGGATTCAGGCAAACGAGGTGTATTATGTCGTTTAGCAGAATTTTGACTTAAAATTAGTGCCTGTTAAATGTATTAGAGGCTTTACTGACCCCTTAATTTACACGATTTAATCATAAAGGACTTGTTAAAAATGTATTATTTTGGGTTAGCAGCTATTAAGATGACAACAGGGATATACAATGTCATCGGGTAAAGTATAATTACATAGAGTTGGGAGATATATTGCTAACAGTTTCGGAGAAGAAAAGCAGCCAGGTCGAGAATGGAAAGAATAACAAATGTAAAAATAAGATAAACAGTTGAGGTTAAACATAACATAGTAGAAAATTTTACAAGGAAAACAGTTGATTTGGTTCGGACACGTGCAGATAATATTAGATACTAGGATACTTAAACAAATAATGGTATGGAAACCAGGTGGATAGAGACAACGTGACCTAGATGGACAGACGAGGATGATAGACAGGAATCGGCATACGTCACTTTTACCTCAATCTAAGCAAAAATTGAGGCAACTTGAAAATATGACCAACAGCTTAAAATCTTCGTTTGGATATAAGCTTTTGAATATAATGTGGCGTATAGACCAAATTAAAAATGGCGGTTGTGTATGGTGCCATATTTGCAAAAAAACGTGAGAAATTATTATACATTTTTGAAGTATCTCTTTTTTCAGCTCGTTAAGATTTCAATTCAACAACTTTTTACATTGGGGATTGAAAATTATTTAACCAAAGTTGCCTGTTAAATTTCACAAAATGAGAATAGAATAGAATGGTTTTTAAGTCGCTGAAAAAGAATTCAAGATTACTTTTCAAAATTGAAAATGACGGAACAGATATGGCGGGATATATGCTAATATTTTTTTATTACTATAGTTTTCGTAACAACCTTGGCTTCTTAATGGTTTTCAGAGTAGCTGATTACGAATTTGAAGTTAGAAATTAAAATTTTTAGTCCAAGATGGCCAATCAAATATGGGGAATCCTTTTTTACTTTACTTACTTATTTTTTTATTGCCAATCTTGTTTCTTGATGGTTTTTGAAGCCGCTGTTTACTATTCTGAAGTCAGAAATTGAAAATTTTCAAATTCAAGATGACGAATCAAATATGGCGGATCCTTTTTTAGATTTTTTTATTACTATATTTTTCGTGTTAGCCTTGTTTCTTGAGGGTTTTTAGAGGCGCTGATCAGGAATCTGAAGTCAAAAATTAAAAGTTTTCAAATCCAAGATAGCGAATCAAATATGACGAACCCTTCTTTAATTAGATTTTTTTATTACCATATTTCTCCTGGTAGCCTTGTTTCTTGAGGGTCTTCGAAGTCGCCGATTACGTTTCTTAAATCAGAAATTGATAATTTTCAAATTTAAGATGACGGATCAAATATAGCACATCCTTTCTTGCTTCGATTTTTTATTACCATATTTTTCGTGTCAACTTTGTTTCCTGAGGGTTTTCGGGGTCTCTGATCATGAATCTGAAATCAGAAATTAAAAATTTTCTTATCCAAGATGGCATACCGTTAAAATTGGAATATAAATTCAATATTAAATACAGGGTATTTCAACTAAAATAAAAAAATTTTTTGGCTTTAATGATCATAAAAATCAAATGTAAGTTTTTATCAACCAGGTGAGATCATTTTTATTTTACAATAAATGGTAATGGTTTTACTAAAACCCAGTGCAATTTAAAATATCTAGCGTGAATAGGCAAGGCAGGCACGCCTCCTAAATTTGGTCTACAATTTCAGAAATAGTGAAATATCTCAAGAACGGGTTATCTTAGGTAGGGGAGAGTCTGGTATATTGTACTGCCTGATAAATTGTACCACCTGAAAATTTTACATTTAGTGTAACTTTTTCTCTTTATATATATATATATATATATATATATATATATATATATATATATATATATATATATATATATATATATATATATGTTGCATAATAGCTCGATGTAAGGTTTCCAAAGTAGTTTTGAGTCCAAGTTCACTCTCAAAAAATCTAATATCGCTCTCATCCACTCCACATTTATATTTCCCATATCTCTTAGGGACAAGATGACCCTGTTGGTTTTGTTATTGTTGAGGATAAACCTATTTGCTGCAAACCCCTCTTCTGCTCTTTGTTGTGCCTCTACAGTACCCTCAAGCATCTCCCCCTCAGTGCCAGCCGTACAGGATATTGTAGTGTCATCGGAAAAAGGTGTGTATTTCGCCCCAGTATGCATCTTGGGTAGATCATTTACATACAACTGAAACAATATTGATCCCAATACCGAGTTCTAAGGAACTCCTATATTTAACCCTTTCCGCCAAGGACACCCAACCAATCCGCATGATTTGGACTATGTCTTTTAAATAAGATCTAATAGAAGTTGTATTTTGCAAGCTTTTGCAGGAGAATACCATGGCCTTCACAGTCAAAAGCTTTACTAGGATTGCAGAGAAGGACTGAGCTATACTGAATTCGGTGGAATGATTCCAGTATGTAGGATACAAGATCCAATACACACAGCACAGTGTTCTTGCCCTTTCGGAAACCGAATTGACATTCAGTAAAGTTAACATTTGAAAGCACGCAAATTTTAATTTTAAATACCACATTTCATGACTGCGCAATGAGAAAAAACAGCATACTAAAGTCTATCAAATAATGTTAGTTCCATAGTTATGTCTAAGGAAATCTGCCTTTTTTTCTATGACGTCACCAGGAGTTTAGAAATTAAAGAGTGGGTGTTTCAAGGTAAAGAACCTTTACATTCAAAAAAGTCATGACTGGTAAATTACAAGATGGTTGCCATGTGTTCTCGATGAGAGGTATTATAACTATTGTTACGCTTGATAAATAGAGAAATAAACTTACATAGATTTATGCTAGCGCTTAACATATATTTCTGTTATCGATAAGGAGGCATGCAGTACTACTCAGACCCTAATTAAGGTTTTTTTGAGATAAATTAAATAGGCTAAGTTTACTAAAAAATTTTTGTAATGACCTACATATAATTTTTTATTCTGCATTATCAAAATAAAAATTGAATTGTTTTTATATAACCACTACATAAAAATTGCTAATTACTATTTGAAATGAAATAGTTAGACTTTTTGGCGATTCATGCAATAGTTTAACATTTATTTTTTTTTATTATTAACCCTATAGGGGGTGAGAAAATATAATGAAACGCCTAATTTATTCTTTGTAGTTTAGTGACTTCGTAAAATACATGATATTATTTCAAATGACTTAGTTTAAAAGCATTTTTTCATTTAGTATGTGTACTGTAAACTGAGTTAAGGATTGAACAATGAAAACTTACCGCATTTTTAAAAAATCATCATAAGTATTGAAAAGTTTTTAACTACTTAAAAAGACCATGTTTAGTTAATAAAGAAAAATTTAGTATCTCGTTATATATTTTAGGTTTAGTTCCAATAAATATATATATTTTTTGTTTCAGGTAAGTTCTGACAAATAGCTGAAACAGCAGAACCAATTGGTAAGCAAGGACATATCTATAAAGTATGTAGTCAACCAGCATGTAGTTATAGAAAAAATGTTGTTCAGGTTAAAAGAAGGAGCAGAATAAATAGGGAAAATATGCATATTATTGATAAAACTTTGTTACATTCCCCATAGATAATAAAGAAATTAATTTCTGCGTATAATTTAACCGCCCAAACATAATTGTTATTAATAATTGTCATATGTTAAGAACTAGTAATATTTCTGTAGGGTTTTATTGTCTTATTTCGTCGCGTTTCACCGTCGTATCCATCTAATAATAAAACTAAGAGGTGTTGCCAATATTTCAAAATTTTGAAATAGACAACCTTATTCAAAGTTACTTGGCAAGCTCAGAAATCGGAGAATTCCAGGAACCCGTGATAAGTCGTAAAGGCATGTCTTGTTTATGTATCTTCGGGAGAATATAAAAATGAGAAATTTTGCTGTGGTGGGGTGCCAACTTAGTTCGGGTACTCTCAGGAATACACCATTCATGTTTCTTAAGAACGCCAGAAATTCTTCCTTCAATTGTAGATGTGGGATCTTTAGCAAGAGATGCATAATTTCCTTTCCTTAAAACTTCGTCAATTTTTTGATTGTATGTCTCAGCATCCATTACGGCTGTGACATTCCCTTTATTCGCTGGAAAAATTTTAATACTGGAATCCTTCTGTAGGTTAACTAGGGCAGTTTTTTCGTCTTTGCTGATGTTTAAAAATGACCTAACAGCTAACGGATACCCAGTATATGTGGTAGATAAAATTCTGGAACAACTTAGAAATAGAACTAGATCGACAACGGATGAAGAACGAAAACCTGTATTGAACATCCCCGATGTTAGAGGCCTTTCGAAAAAAGTTAGAAGAATAGAAAAACCAGGCTGCTTTGATTCGCAAAGGCGATCGACCTCGAATAACCTGTGGTCATGTTGGGACGTAATGGGTCCAACGCGGCCTAAGCATTAAATATTGAGTATCATTCATTCATTTAGAAGGCGTTAACCACTGGTTTTATAATTACACGTAACACGTAAAAAGTATATTTGGCTGAACTAATTAGATAAGATATCCCATCAAAATCAAATTTTGTTTTATATAAAGTTACACCCAGGATTAATTTAGATAGATTGCATCAGATAAAATTCGCGAAAAAAATATTTATAAAATAAATTTAATTGCAAAAATCAAAAGTTTGTTAACTGGAAACATAAGACAACTCAAAAAGTTTACCAAGTTATTTAACCCTCCGAAGGGCCACAAATAAATAAATCTCATTTATAACAAAACATTATAAAACTTTTAAGATTTATGACATCCGTATTTTAAAAGCTTTTGTTAATTTTAAATTTCCTTTTTTCTGAAGGGGGTTTAATTTATTGTATCTGTTTAAGATTGAGTGCAAATTAGACACCTTTTTTATAAAACTCTTTGAAGAAATAAAAAGTAACTTATTCATTTGGGGAAAAATAAAAATTATGGAGTTATTTACACTTTTCTATATAGCCGTGTTGCTTTCATCATTTGATTTTATTATTTTTTTTATTGTTACGTAAAATTTGTAAATATTGACTTATCTCTTCCTTTTCTTTCTGTTGATTAAGGTGCTCTAATTGCTGCCCATGTTAAATAAAAAATATTAGTTCATAATAAAAATTATTTTTTCATTACATATATATATATATATATATATATATATATATATATATATATATATATATATATCATTACATATATATATATTATATATATATATATATATACATATATATATATATATATATATATATATATATATATATATATATATATATATATATATATATATACATATATATTGTGACGATTATCTCGGTGTGTGGTTGCGCTATAGGCTCTAAGCCTTTAAGAACCTTTTAGCGTTATACGCACCCGCACAAAAATTTACCCGGTTAAAAAGAAAATAATTGGATTTGGTAGGAAACTTGTTTATTATTTTAAGAAATTTTTTTTTTTTAATTATCGAAAGGAATTACCAAAATTTAATCAGAAGTACTTAATGTTTATTTGTTGGGCGCCAGGTAAAATTATAAGAAAATTATAAATATTTCTTACCGAATTTTGAAAATATTTGAATTTCCAAATTTTTTTTATATTCAAGATGTTCCACAGATTATATATATATATATATATATATATATATATATATATATATATATATATATATATATGTTCCTACTTGTTAATTCTACCCTTTTCTCAGGTAAGTTCAGTTGTTTTAAAAGATCACTCTCAGATAATGAATACACACAGATTAAAAACACAATATAAATATTTAATTCAAAAACTCATAAATATGGGACAATTTTCAACAATTTTAGATGAAATTCTGACAACAATATTATAAAATTTAATGCAACTATTCTGCTTATCTAATTATCATTTATTTATTTATTTTTGTCATGCATTATCCCTTTACAACAACGTGTATCACACCTTGGCTACTATTTATTATTTTAATTTTGCAACCTACTACTAGATGGCGTTACTGCAGTTTAATCTTTTAAACGTATTTAATTTCCAAAATTTGGTTAATTTAAAAAAAAAATTCGTATGCTATAATGTGATATAAGTGGTTATTTATTATTACAATGACCCCTATTATTGATGATTAATGTTTTTATATATTATCAGGTTAGTTTGACAAGCTACCATTTATTAGTATAATTTTATTTTTATTTTGTTAAAACTCAGACAATTATTGATGCTAGTGTTTTTTATTTTATTTTCAACAAACAACTAATAGCATTCACTTTCTTAGACTATTATAAATACCTTTGGTGCTGTTTTCTGTACCTTGGTTTTGTTTTCTATACTTTGGTATTGTTTTCAGTACCTTGATCCAAATTCATAAATACAATCCCAGTATATTGATTTAATCTTTTTCTTCTTCAAAAATCTTTTGAATATAGCCAAAATATTTTGTAAAAGTTTCCTATCAAGTAAGGAACTTACAAATATTTTTCCCAAAACTCGAACAAATGTTTTCTTCTTTAAAAATATATCACTTTATGTTCTTGTATTTACCAAAACACTATTTCCCGAACTAGTTGTTATTTGAGAGTTGATTATATAATTCTTAGGACGAAATTCAATATTTTTATTTAATTTTAAGGAATACTAAACTTGTTTACTCATGAAAACAAACATATAACGTCACTTATAAAAAAAAACAAAACAAAACATTTCACTTTTGTTTTAATGACGTAGGTAAACAAATGAAAATTTGAGGTTATGGTAAAATTTCGGGAGCTCTCAAACGTGATGCTTTCAGCAACTGGATTATTTCAACTCTGACGACAATTCCTACGCTTCGGCTATTTATCTTCCGAAACATTTGAATCGTCTCCAACCTGATAGGTCAAAATTGTGACATCAGTTAACTTGATAAATATTGCCAACTTGAAAAATTGTAATTTATGAACACTTTTTAATTTGATCAATTTTCATTGGAATTTTATTCCAGGTTCCTGGTTTTTAAAATCGATAGCCGGCGTCCCAGTGATTGGGAACCACTATGTTGAAATTTAGAAAACTATTTAACTATCAACATTAAGAACGAACAAGTATTTCCCCACATTTCTGCGAGACACTGGTGTTTTATTGAGATACCATTAAAATTATTTAGCATTATCACGCAAACATGTACACAATTTTTAAAATAGCTGGAATAAAAGAAGTGCAATTCTCTTTACATATCAAGAGTTCCACACGTACCTCCCAATTACTTAAACTATCAAAAATAATGTTAGTAAATAATTAAAATTAACATGCTTTTTTCCGTGTATTAGCGGAAGTCTTTAATAATACTAAAAGCCTTTCTCTTTGAGCTTAAATAATTACCTTTTTCATTTTACTTTTAAACCTGATGGGGTTCCGCAACATCTCAAAACTTTTGGGATGTTACATAATTTAATTAATTTTAATGCTCGCTACCTTCCAGAATAGGTAAATAAGCTGAGCGCCATATTTGACACATACAATAAATGGAACAACGGAAAGAGCGAGTTAATTTTAAATTAACAAAAAGTTTTAAATTGCCGACGTGATAAATACCAAAAGTTTTGTATTGTTGGTGTTTTAAGTGTGGTTTATTTATTTGCTGCCGTCCCAAAGGATAACCGGTTAATAAATTTAGAATATTATACGAGCATTTTCTTTTTTTTTGCAATTTCAAACCACAAATTACCCTGACTAAAAATTTTTGCTATAAAATACATTACAATTTTTATAAAGAAATTAAACCGAATTTTAAAAATGCATTAATAAAATTTATATAAAAAAATTGAACCGACTTCTAACAGTGCGCTAAAAAGTGAAAAATAACTATAAATTTTTATATGAAATTGAACACTCTGAAGTCGGCGCCAAACTAACACCTGACAAAATGTGATTTGTATAAGCAGATTAAAAATACTTTATTTGTAATTGCTTTCTTACCACAATTTGTATACATTAGTAGTTATTTATTTCATTTACAAATAATTTGGCGCCGACATCAAAAAATTCAATTTCATATAAGAATTTATAATTATTTTTAACTCTTTAGCGCACTTTTAGAAGTCGGTTCAATTTTCTTATAAAAATTTAATATTTCTATTTTTAGTTTTAGAATTAATTATGATATCCACAAATTATTTGAACTAAATAATAATCGAGATTAATGTACCTCGCAATGACTCCGAGGTGGCAAAAAATTACCCATTTTATCCAGAGTTGTAAATCACTCTAAAAAAACAACACTAAAAATTCTTTGGTTCGTAGAGTTTTTCAAATACCAGAAAAGTTGTATCAAACAAATATTTAGTCTGTCATAGTAAATCCGTTATTTTAAATTTCAAATTAATTTTAGATTGATAATATAGGCCCCAAAACTTTCCGATGCTTAAAGAACCTGAGATGTAAATTTCTAAGCTCGATATATTTTATACTGCATATTGAGTTTCTATCGACGAAGGCACAAAAACCGAAAAAATAAACGTTATGAGAGGTGTGCGTCAGGGAGACGTCATCTTTCCGAAACTATTTACGCTAGCATTGGAGGATCTCTTTAAAAAACTAAATTGAGATGAGAAAGGTTTGAGAGTCGACGGTTCTTATCTTAATCATCTCCGTTTCGCCGACGATGTTATTGTTATGTCTAGCAACCCAAAAGAACTAAAACAAATGCTTCAAGATTTCAATGAAGAGGCGAGAAAAGTGGGACTTAAGATGAACTTGGGGAAAACTAAGTTAATGAGCCCTGACGTAAATGTACAAATAGAGATTCAAAATGAAATCATAGAGAATGTCCAAGAGTACATCTATTTAGGCCACGTCATGAAACTGGGCAAAGAAAATCAAACGGCGGATATAACAAGGAGAATAGGGCTGGCATGGGCTGCATTTGGAAAGTTGCAGTACGTATTAAGAGATATAAACACACCAATCAACCTTAAACGGAAAGTGTATAACATGTGTCTTACCTGTTGCTATTTACAGCATGGAAACGATAACACTAATCAAACAAAACGCAAATAGGCTGCGAGTCACTCAACGCTCTATGGAGAGACAAATGTTAGGAATCTCGTTACGGGATAAAATAGGAAATCAAGTAATAAGATCAAGAACCAAAGTAGTTGACGTCATTGAACGCATATCACGACTAAAGTGGCAATGGGCGGGGCACATAGCTAGACAACAGCCCGATAGGTGGACGAGTAAATTACTGCAATGGCGACCGCGAGAAACGAACCAAAATCGTGGCAGGCCACAACGCAGATGGGTAGATGATATAAGACAGTTTGCTGGAAAAGATTAGCTCTAGAAGGCGAGAGACAGATCCCAGTGGAGGACCATCAGAGAGGCTTATGTCCAGGAGTGGACGTCAATGGGCTGAGAAAGAAGAAGAAGAAGAAGAAGATTGAGTTTGTATTTGCCTCAAGAACCCCACAATATCAATTTTCAATATTTAAAGAACCTATGATGTAAATTTCTTAGCTCGATATATTTTATACTGCATATTGTTTGTATACGCCTCAAGAACCCCACAATATCAATTTTAGACAAAATCATATTGTATCTTATCAACCTAATAGTTGTAAAAAATTAACTTCATATTCGTAATACACGACCCCGAAAACTCTCTAGTACCAAATCTGAAAAAATGCGAAAAAGGTAAAATGTTCATTGCATCCGCTATATTGAGTTTCAAAAAAATTCAATTTCATATAAAAATTTGTAGTTATTTTTCACTTTTTAGCGCATTTTTAGAAGTCGGTTCAATTTTTTTATAAAAATTTTATTAATATACAGGGTAATTTTTAAATTCTGGACAATAACTGTCCTCAAATATTGATAGGTACCCATGGACCAGTGAGATGGCCTTCACGATCTCCCTATCTTCCTGTTTTAATTTTTTTTTTTGAGGGATATCATGGAAAATCAAATGTATAAGACATGACATAAATCTATAGCGGAACTTCGTGAGACAATTGGTTCGGCCTTCCAAACTCTTCATAATAGACCTATGATTCTTTTTTATGCAATTAGAAGAATAATAAAACTGGGTAGAGAGTTAGAGACAACGGCCGTCATTTGAAAACAATCTTTAAAAAATTCTTGATTGTGTTTCAGTGTTTCTTTTTGTTTTTGTCATTTTAGTTTTATGAAATAATGTTGTTCTTGTTTCTTTGCAATCAAATTTCAATACTCTGATTTTATAATAACGGTGTTGTTTAAAGTAAAAAATGTAATAATAATTAAGTATTTACAATTGAAAAATATGAAAAAACATTATAATTACCTTTAAAGTGTCTAATTAATCTTTGGTATAATTATTATTGTCTAAATTTTGCATTAGTTTCTTATTAAATTAAATTATTGAAAATATCGAACTCTGACCTTCTTTTCCAAAATAAAATAAACACATTATATATTTTTAAAAAACCTAAATTATACTTAATCAATATATAAAATAATATACAGGGTGTCCTGTTTAAAAAAAAACATAAATTTAGTTGATATCTCAAAAACTAAACTTTAAAAAAAAAACACTGCACCACTGAACTCAATGTAAAAAACTGTTCGAAAATCAGTTTTTAGTTTTTCGATAAATTAACGCATAACGGAAATACGAAATGTGATTAAAAAACGAAGATTTCCAACATCACCCTGTAGATTGAAAACTAAGAGAGCCATGACTTATTTGACACCGAAATCTTTCGTTTTGTTAAAAGTAGGAAACTAAAGTGAAAACCGCAATACTCTATATTTGATAATGAGTCCAATACCCCCCAAAGTGTAGAAAATGGAACGCCTTGTACTATCACACTATATTGAACAACAAACACTCTTTGATTCGAAAAGTTGTTCAAATACCAGATTTGAATTAAATTGTACGTAACAAATATTTAAACTTTCGATATCTTCAATTTTAATAAATTAATTTTAGATTAGTAATCTAGGCCCCCAAAAATTCGGGAATACCGATATTTAACAAAAATTGAGACTTCTAAATTTTTAGTGCGACATATTTTATTATGTATATTAACTTTGAAGAAATTAATTTAAGATCCGTAATATACGACTCCAGAACCCCTAAATATCAATTTTGGACAAAATAGAAAAAAATTCAAATTTTTAGCTACCCGTATTGTATCTATCTTAATAAATTGGAGAAAATGAATTTCACATTCTTAAAATACGATCCTGAAAACACACTAATATCAATTTTGAAAAAATGCTAACAACGTAAAATTTTTTAATTTTTGGCTCCCACATTCAATAAAAAATGAATTTTAACTCTTGATCTAGTTTCAATCTACCCTTGAAAACCTTCCAGTACCAATTTTGGACGTAATTTAAAAATGTAAAATTTCTAGACTCCATATTGCCCTATTTAATATTTTAAAAATAATTTTAAAATGGTTATTCCCATCCTCAAAAAAGCACATATATCAATTTTAATCGAGAGATGTAAAATCTTTTGTCCGTCATATTGAATCCGCCATTTACCTATATATATATATATATATATATATATATATATATATATATATATATAAATATTTATATGCATCTATAGAATATAATCGATTAAAAGTTAGATTTCCACTAGAAACATAACCAGCAATGATAAATAATCGATATAATATTTCCATAAGGACACGTCGAAACTCAGATAGTTCTTCGTTATAATATTTTTGTAAGGACGTGGCCGAATTCTCCTAGTCCTTCGTTTAAATATGTCCAAGAGGAGATTTTCTATATTTTTAATAATTATTTTAATATGAGGGTATATTTTACAAGTGACCTTAGTTTTATCAAGGTGCTTATTGAGTCCAATTTTAGTAGTTTCATTATTTAACTCAATAAGCATGCTCTGTAGTTCCCCAACAATCACAACAACATCGTCTACATATCGAAGATGATTAAACCATTCTTGATCTTAAATATATAGGAAAGATATAAAAGATGTCAAATAAATAAAAATTCAGTGTTTCATGACCTAACAGACGTATTTTTATCAGTAATCACTTTCCACCTCCAATTCCAATAACTTTTTTATCATTCGACCTCCGTCAAATCCGCCATTATATCGAGGACTTCCGTTCCCGTACCGGATTTCAACCTTTAACATTCCTTCCGGTGATTTAGTGAAACACTTTTTCTTTCAACCCTGATAACCTCAAAGTCGTGTCATTATGGCTAAGCGTGCGTGAAAAATTTCGGCCATTATCGCGCGTATTCAAAGTTATCGGGTGTTTTATTAGAATTTAGGGCCTTGTTTTGTTTGTTTTTACCGGGTAGCAAAAGTTTTATTAAAAAAAGATAAGAATTGAGTCAGCTGGAAACGGTTTTAGTGGACAATTGCTAATGTGGGGGGTACTTTATGTAGGGGTTTCTTTGAAAATGATACTAAAGTCTATGAAATTGTGGCACATATTTTTCTTTTTGATCTTGATTATTTCGAAGAATGGAAAATTAGTTTTATAAAAATTTTGAAGTTTAGTCATCATAAGAAGAAAAGGTGAAAACTAGCCAGGTGCTTGGCTCTCAAATCCTGTTTCAATAAATTATCTATAAAATTTTAGGTAAATAATGGGAGAATCCCAATATCTTTAGGTTATACTCGTGGATAAAATTATTATTTGAAAATAATTTTAAATCGCAAAATTATTATTTTCAATTCGAAGCTAAATAGAAAAAAAAATTTGGAGTAGAGTTTTCCGATGTATATTTTTCCAGCTTTTCGATGGTTTAGTTAGATTTTTGAAAATTTGGTCTTTAGAACTTGAAGAAATTCATAACGTGTTATATCGATAAAACTGCATTTTTAGTATTTTTTGATAGTTAAGATCGAAAGTTATTATTTTCTATAGCACTTATGCTTTTCAAAATGGATATTTTTGATATTTTTAGAAAAAAAGCAATTCATATTAATGCTGCGTTCACACGAAAGTGACAAAGAATCCAATGTTCATGGTTTAATTTCTCGAATATACTAAAAAATCCAATCTCCAAAATCTCTATAATGATATAGAAAAATCTCAGCTTTCCATCTAAAACCATAAAAAAATTAAAAGTTTCGTTTTCAAAATTGTTATATATTGTATTATTTCAAGTTCAAAGTATTCTTTTCTTTCACAGATTGTCTCGCCTTTACGTAGTTTCTGCTGGCCAATAATATTTTTTATTAATAAATCTAGATTAGTTCACGCTAGTTTTAGTTCCTCAAACTAACCAAAACTAAGCTAAACTTGAACTGACCGAAACTGACCAAAAATTTGGGGTGGTTAGGATTAATTTTACCTTTTGTTATACATTACAAAAATTAAATTATGTTGTTAACTATAATGGATAAATTTTATAGTTTATATTACGAAAGTATAAGTCTAAATCAGTTTAGGTTAGTTCAGATTAGTTTCAGTTTTACAAATTAACCAAAATCAAGCTAAACCTGAACTAACTAAAATTTTTGGATGGTTAAGATTAATTTTCTTCTGAGACTGTATAAAACAAACAAAAATTAAACTATGTTGTTGAATGAAATGGACAAATTTTATAGTTTCTATTACGAAAATATTTTACATCTGGCAACGTGTCAAACAAATATTAGTCGTTTTCGCGAGTCTGATAGTCGACGGCCCTTCTGGAAAGTATTTTTGGTTTTTCGTTGAAAATACAAGATTTCTAAATTTATCCACTAAAATTTGTGCAAAAATAATTGAATATGTTACACATATGATACTGCAACTAGTACCATTGAAAATAAATATGTAAGTTCAGTGTTATCTTCAGAATTAAAAGTGCTTGGTGAAGTGACGCTTGGCGTTTTTTAAGTTTTCCGGGAAACTGAGGAAAAATAGTGAAAAACTAAATCCAAAATCATATTTTACGACCCCAAAATAAAGGGTAGTTATCGAATTTTTTCCAAAAAACGTCATTTTCCTAGATTTAGCATAATGTAAATAATTACCAGAATACAAAAAAATATATTTACTGAAAATAATGAATTAACAGGATTTTTAAAACAATACCATACATTGATGCATTGTTATAAATAAAAAGTATGCACAAATGTCTTGATAACATACACAAATATAAATTCCAAAATTTACCTAATGTCTTTACGGTACAACAAAAAAATCGAGAGAATTGTAAGCGTCGAGGACGACGAAAAACGACCACATTAAACACAAAAAATATGCCGGGACGCCGATCGTCACTTTCGCAAATCCTGCTCTGGTTTTCTGGTTGTCATATTGCCAACCTCATATAACAAATTAACTATCAAATTTCTTTCTGCGCTTGCTCCACGTAGTCACTTAATGTCAATGTATAACAATTATTTTCTGCATGTTAGGATAATTTTTTGGCATTTAGCCTATATTTGTAGTGTTCCATATCCCCTCTAACTTCCATGGTGCACAGATGCGTTAAATTTTTATACCCTTTTGAACCCAATGGCAGGATAAGTGAAAACCGGTCCGAACTAACCTGAACTAACCTGAACTAAATTTAATTATCTCGTAAAAGTGCTTCTTAGAACATTAAAATAAGAGTTTCCAAAATGCACGATTTTGTTGAAGAAATAATGGAGATCATTTTCAGTATTTAGAATAGTTTTATTTATTTCTTTTTTTATCACTGTTTTTTTTACAAGTTAATTTATTTTTGTTGTATAGGTTCAACATATTGTTTAAGTTTTAATAGATTTTATTTTTGTTTTTTCTTTTCAAATAAATTGTATATTATCCTATTTTGTTTGTTGTTAAGTATATACAAGGGAAATAAGAGTCCTTATAAAGAGAATAAAGTCGGATGACGGATACTTGATGCACTGGTAGTCTGTAAAAATTTATTTTAAAAAATTGAACTTTAAGGTTTATTTATTTTTAAAAAATTTTAATAACCCCATGTAATATTAAAGAAAAAAAGGTAAAACATCTGTAGGTGAAAGATTTTTTTGCAAAATCATAATAATAATTTTTCCCATTTTTGTTTTTCTTTTATATCTCTGAAAGTATAAAAACTTTGGCAACTCTGCCAACTTACCTCACATATACAAGAACAACTTTTTTCTAATTTAACACATGTATTACCATTTCGGAGATATTAGTAGTAGTTTAAGTTGCATCGCATATCCTGTATATTCATAAAACCACACATACGGATACAACCATACATAGAACTTCATCTCACCTAGAACAACATAAATTACCATAGTTTTATTCATCGTCTTATTAGCATTTCCTTATCTGAAGAGAATTTTAATAAATAATTAAAGTGGGTTAAACAAGTTGCAGTTAACAATGGTTACTTACCATCAATTTTAACAAAAAAATTAAAAAAGAAAGCCACACAAGAAGTTTATCCTATAGCACAAGAAAACAAAAAACGCAACTTTACCGCTTTAACATATTTTGGTAAATTATTAATTAAAATTAAAAAGTTTCTGAATAAAAAAAATATTGGGGGTAGCCTTCAAAACAAATAATTCAATAGGAAAACTCTTAAAAAATTATAAAACAAAAACAAATAAAAATAACAAGTCTGGTGTCTATAAACTTAAATGCGGAAGTTGCCCAAAAGTATATATAGGCCAAACAAGCAGATCGTTTAAAAAAAGGATTCAGGAACACAAAAGAATTTTTTACACAATAAAAACAGTTCTTCATACGCAAATCATTTATTAATAGAACAAAATCACCAATTAGAGGATAATTTTGAAATTCTCCACGTAGAAAGGAAAGGTTATAAACTGAATTTCTTAGAAGCCGTACAAATAAATCGATTAAAGAACACAGGTAATTTATTAAATGACCAAACAGATATCAACTCCTCATCCCTGCTAAATATCTTTTAACAAAAACCAGTATGGATTTCCCAATAATTTAAATAAAGGTAATAAAATGTAAATTAAGGTATTGCACTTATTCATTATTGTAAATCTAGGTATAAGTTTTTCAAGTAACCAAACATTTTGTCATTTAAAATAGAACTTCTGATGAAGCTACAGTGTTAGCGAACCGCGTCAAGTTTTTTACTTAAATATAGTGAAAATTTGACAAATATTCGTCTTTTATTCATCGTTGAATATGGATTTCCATCAAGTAAAAGGCAGCACCCTACTTAGTATCCTGTATATGTTTCCTTTTGGATAGAAAATTTTTGTTGTGGTATGGTCGTGTACGTTTTAGACGATCCAGATTTTTTACACAAAATTAAAATACCTAGAATCAATAAATTTTGTAACATAGCATTAAATACAAAATCAAAGTTTTAAAAAGATACTTTAACGATCACTTAATTAAACTTGTTTAACTTAGGACACCTCAATAAATATACTAAAACTTATTTAGACATTCAAAGCGATAAATTACTACCAAAAAATTTAGCTCTTAAGCTAAAGAAAAACTTCTGAACAGTTTGACATATATTAAAATCAATGAATAGCCATAAATTCTCACTTTCTTGAACTTTTACCCTCTTGTGCTGTTAAAGGGAATATTAAAATAACAACCTTAATAATTTGTCCCGTGGTGACAGATTTTGGTACAGAATCTTTAAAACTTAGCAGGGTGAAATTTTGTGGTCTTGCACTTGGGAAAACTTCGTAACAAGATCAGAATAGGAATGTATAAATTTAATTACGAAAGTGAATAGCTCGACAGATCGATAGAAAAAGTAAATTAAAAAAGGGAAAAAGATGTGATAGATGTTACGTTGAATATTTTTGGATGTGGCAACACTGTTCAAACTACGTCAACGCCGCTTTACTTGTATGTCACCAATGACAAGAGTTAAAAGTGTTAGTTGCATTTGTGCATTTTCGGCTTTAACAATGGAACTGCACTATGAGCATTTTCGTGCAATGATGCACCTTAAAAGTGGTTTAAATCAACAGCTGTGCTTGAAAAGACTGTTAACAATATTTCCAGTTACGCTCAATAATTTTTGGTGGGTATGCAGAATTTAAACGAGGTAGAACATCGTTGATAATGAAGAAGGCAGCGGTCGGCCAACAACTGCGATTACCCAGGAAAACATAGTCATGGTGAGAAATCTTGTGCATCAAGACAGACGAATTAATTATTGTTCGATTCAAGCGAGTTTAAATATTGGGTCGGCAGCGGTAAATAAAATCTTACACCAACACTTAGCTGTTCGTAAACTTGTTTCGCGTTGGGTCCCCAAACTACTCTCGGCTGCGTAAAAAGACGCATCTGTGGAATGGTGTCAAAAAATGATTGAAGATTATCAAAATGGATCATCAAAACGAATTTTTGATATCATTACTGGTGATGAGTCCTGAATTTACCAATTTGGCTCAGAATTAAAGACACAATCGACAATTTGGGTGTTTCCGAACGAAGACTCGCCAATACAAATTAAACGAGCACTAATAGGAAAAATAAAGTCGCTTCTTTTTTTTATACAAGTGGTCATGTGGCAATAATTGCTTTAGAACATCAAAGAACCGCTAATAATGAGTGGTACATTACTCAATATTTACCCAGAGTGTTTAAAAAAATTCAAGAAATTCGAGCGAAAACCCGTTTGCGTGGAATATGTTTACACTACCACAACGCCACAGTCTATTCTGCTGCTCGAACCAGTGAATTTTTGGATCGATCAGGAATCAAATTACTAGAACATTCACCGTACCGTCCAGATTTAGTCCCCTGTTACTTTTTCTTGTTCCCAGAGGTAAAAAATAAACTTCAAGGATGCACATTTTCTGCTCCGGAAGAAGCACTAACAAAATTTCGTAAAGAAGGCAATTTGGAAAAATGTGTATCGTGAAGCTTTCTCTAAGTGGTTCTGCCGCATGAACAAATGTATTGAGCATAACAGAGAATATTTTAAAAATTATAAATAAATTTTTGTTCTGTCTATAGTACTTTTCTTTTATCCAAGAACTTTCAGCATTGCCCTCGTATATGGGATATGTTTTTAGGCAGTTTGCGAAACTTAGTTCGCTGCAGGGTTGCGATGATTTTATCCAGTGATTAAAATCACGATATAAATCACTTGATTTTTTCAATAAAGATCATAATTTGATTAAAAAAATTATTATAAATTTTAAACAACTAAGAAAAAAAATTACAGACGGCTTAATAGCTACAATGCAACACCTGTGAATGTATGTATGTATATATGTGCGTAAAGTTGGGGTCTGTACACTGCGACCTGGTAGATTTATTGTGACCCCCTACTGCTACCCAGTCATAAGAGTTACCTTATCGGTTAGAGCAAATCCTCCAGTCCTATTTCCCTCAGGATGTTGGACGGCTTCAAGGTGGGTAGCTCCCCTTCTTCGATTTGGTGTGCTCCCAAGAACTGCATCCTTAGGAGCGCTGCACTCTGCAAGGATATGAATAGAGGTTTCGTTCTCTTTCTCACAGGATCTGTACTCTTCTTTTTCTACCAGTCCGAGTTTCTGGAGGTGTCTCTTCAAGTGGCAATGCCCCGTCAGGACCTCTGTCAGAACTCTAAGCTGGTTTTTACCCAAGCGTATGCATTCTTTGAATCTCTTCTGGTTGTAGTTCCTCAGAAGTATCCTGGCTTGTCTCAATCCTTGCAGCTCCGTCCCATAATTGAATCTCCAGCTTTCTCCTTCTATCTTTAATTTTTACAGAATTTGCTGTTACTGATTCCACAGAAAAGCTTTGGCCCCAGAAATGGCATCTCAGCCCCTTTCCTCGCGAGCTTGTCTACTATTTCATTCCCCTCTATCCCGGTATGTCCCTGTACCCACAAGATGGTGACTTTATTATTCTTATCCAAATCATTCAATTCTTCTAGACATTCCGAGACCAACTTGGAACGTAAAAAAAAAAAGATAAACTTCACCTTAAACTATCAAAACCAGCCATAAACTTTTAAATCAAATAATTTGGTTCCTAAAATTTTTAAAACTTACAGGAGCTAAAAAATTTAAATATAAATGACAAAGTGAACTTACTATTTATGATCATTTGCATTTTCATTGTAAAATTTAAATAGAAATACCCATTTTCCACTTTCTTTCAATCTCCAATCTATTTTTTAAATTGGAATGTACAAAACCAAATGTACTAAACCGACGCTGAAGAAGCAACTGCACACTGAAACTGCTTTATTACTGGTTATTGTTTTTCAATTTCAGATCCATCGTTTTGTAAAGTCCACCACTTAATCCCATTTATGTTTTTTGTTACTTCATCCAATAATATTGTCTTAAAGAGACTGGAGCGTCTATTCAATTTTATTGCTAGTGATAGCAATCCCGTATCTCAAATAATTCACCGATAATTTTCAAGGCCAAATTTATTTCTTCTGGAGGTAACTCATAATTTTGTTTTTCGAGATCAAATATATAAGCTACAAAATGATGTAAGTATGTGCGTAGAGTTGGGGGTCTGTACACTGGGACCTGGTAGATCTATTGTGCCACAAAATGATACGGTGCCACTGCTTGGTCAAATGGATAATGAAATGCATTGTTTTTACTATAGAAAAAGCTATAGCTCTTCTTTGAAATGTGTTTTCATTACATCGTATGAAATAGTTGCATTTTCTTTGCGACGTATCAAGGGCCACTACAATAAGTTTCAAAATATTTAAATATTGTTTAACTGCATGTATAAGTTGGACATGGACAGAGTTTTAATATTGTGTTTTACTGAGAGAGGCATACATTTCTTAACAGTCAGCAACGCTATTCCAACGCCCATCGCTTGGAATAGCCAACGCTTGGTCCCCTGCTTGTCTGAATCTTGCTCCGGCTAGATGATTGTTATGGAAATATTTTGTTATTTAAACAATGTATTATTTAATGTCTTCTATTTCTAAATGTTTGCACATCAAAGAAAAATGTGCCGAGCAACTCTTCAAAAGGTTTTCTTATGCCAGCTATGCTCACCACTTTGCCTGTCACGAAAAATTTTACATAACATTGAGAGTTTAGTTCACTTAAAGAAATTAGATCAAGTATAAGACTTTCTAAAGGTATCAATAGTTTTATAGAGAAATGTTCGTCCATCTTCTGTTTTTATAGTTGTACATCTTACAACTTCATTGTGGACATTTGATCATCCGTCAAAGGGTAGTTGATACAGATATATAACCAGATTTCAGCTTTTAAATTTCCTTTTGTACTTGTAAGAGTTCCACATACCTAGTTAGTAGCAAAAATTGCTTTTGCTATTTTCCTATCAATAATATGTTTTTCAGCTGTTAATGTAAGAGTTATAAAACTAATAATAGAGGAAAAATTTCGGTTCTTCTTTTTTGGGTCGGCTCGGAAAAGTTTGGTGGAGATTTTCGATTCCGGGTATACAGATATAAGTTAAAAAAGCTGATTTAGCTAAATTTTCATTCTTTTCATTCTGTTTTGAAGTACTCTGTTGCGTATCTAAAATCAAAAATTTAGTTTTATTCTCCTGGAAACTTTCAAGAAAACTAGTTCATTTAATTACCCCATATAAAATCCAAAAATTAATTTTTGGTAATAAATAACAAAAGCTGTATCATTAGTAGGAAATAAAGTAGCACTGTTTCATTTACATTGCATAGTTGACTTAAAAAAAATAATACCACCGAAATAACGGGAAAATTTTAATATCGTGTGTTTTGTACAAAATTTATTACTTAGCTGTGTACATACACTATTTACCTACATAAATTACACTTTGCTGGTATTAATACAAAACGTAGTACAAAAATGTTTTAAAACCTACCTATTGAGCATCGGTTATTATTAATAATAATAAATTAAATTTATGATATTTATAAAAAATAAAAATATAATTTTTTTAATTTTCCGTAATAAGAATAAAAATATACAGGAAAATATATGTATTATAAAATATAAATTTATTAATGTAAATATAAATATATAAATAATAAAAATAGAAATAATAAAATTGATTTTCAAGCTAAATGGCGTCCCATTCCGTCCAGGGAATATTGACTTATACCAGGTATACACAGATACCAAAAGTATGAAGCTCAGTGGGGACCCTTTCCATGTTATCGGGTCCTAGGTGACGTGGTCTACTGTATTTCCCACAAACTTTAGGACAGTCCGCGCGGTTGCAAGGAGAACTGCTTTCTGAATCGGTTTACACAGATGCTCACTTCGGCCCAGTTCCTTGATGTTCTACAGGAGGTTCTTTGATATAACTCCAGTTGATGAGATTATGGGAATCATTTGGATGCTGTTCATTGCCCATTGTTTTCGAATTTGCACCTCTAGATCTCTGTACTTGGTGATCTCATTGTATTTTGACCTTAGGTTGTTGTTGTTAGGTATAGCAATGTCAATTAATGTAGTTTACCTAGAAATATAATGTCTGGCCTATTCTGAGTAACTGTCTGATCTGTTCCAATATAGCTTGAACTCGTTGTTCTAAAGAATAGGCTCTAGGTTGTATTTGTAATTAGGCACTTTTTCTACCTGCAATATATTTAACTTATCTGCTAACTCTTGGTGGAGTATCTTTGCAGCTGAATCATGTTTTTCCCTATACTGTGTTGCTGCAACTGCTTGGCATCCTCCAGCTATGTGCTGGACTACCTCTGGTGTTTAGCAGCCCTATCTACATTGGCCATTTTCTATTGAGGGATCTCTGGTGATGAACTTCCGATAGTTTTTCGTTAGATTACCCTGGTCTTGGATAGCTAACACAAAGCCCTGTTTTTCCGGAGATATCAGTCCTGAAATCAACCTGTAGTTCGACGCTAAGTTGTCGACATTGTCTTGATTGACCTCATTTGGATGCTGTTCATATGGTGGCTTTCGTAGTCAGGTTTGTAACTTGTCTTGGTCTGTTTGGTGGTGAGAAGCAATATCCTGTTCCCTCAGCTGTAGCGGCGCTGAATCGTTTGCATCGCATATTGCTCGATGTAGCGTGGAAGAGTCCGCTAAGCTATCGAAATAAGAACGTAAGTTGATTATTTGTTGGTAGAGCTGCTTAACAATATAAGAGTGTTTTTATTTTTCTTTGCAGGTTTTGGATGTCCATCCTGCTCCATTTTACAATTCCAAAAGAGTAACTAAGCGCAGATATTTATTAATATTATATTATTAGTTTTTTAATATATCGCATGCTGATAGATATTTTGCTACTGTTTTGGTACGTTCCTGCAAATACAATAAAAATAATAAAATAATATTAAGTGAATTATTTATATGAATATTTATACTAAATACATTTTATAAATTTAAATAAATCCTCTCACTTGCTCTCCATTACTTATTATTTGGAAATCCCAAAAAAAAAAATTAAAAAATCAAAAGAATGACGATTTTCTATGGAAATTAATGATTTTAGATTTTTAAAAAATCAAAATAAACCCAATTCTGGTTCTCTGCGATACTAACCATGAATGATATTAAAAACGAACAAACGTAATAACTAAAATAGGAATATTGACTCTCCCCTCTATTATCCCATGGAACCCTAATAATAAATTATCCCTTGGTGACAGACCCTGGTATGGAATCTTTCAAACAGCAAAGCAAGGTAAAATTTTATGGTATTAGGCTTGGGTAAAACCTATTTTGTGCTCTATTTTCATCGTAATAAGGTCAAAATGTCGATATATAAAGTAAGGATATTGATGAAGGATAAATGATTTAGAGGAGGGTTTTGGGCTAGACGCAGAAGGCAGATCAAAAAGAGAAAAATTGATAGATATATTTTAGATCGTTTTCAGATTTCGCATAAGATAAGTTTGTTAGCTGTGATATTCTCAATAAAAGGATTTGTTTAAATAATGGAGAAATGGGAAAATTTTTCACACTAATGACAAATTTTTCTTCCCAACAATTTTTCTAAATCCCATTGATTATTTTTGAGTAAAATAACAAACCTATTAATAAATTTTACCTTAGAGAACGCTTTTAGTATAGAATTTTTTTTTACGGGGTGAAATTTTTACGTGGTATTGTTCTTGAGCAGAATGTTATGGATGTCACATTTCTTAAAATAAAATCGATTTGAAATAGATTAGATAAAGCATCAATAACACAGATTTCCGAAAAATAATAAAGTGAATGCCTATCTGACCCAGGGGCGGATCCAGCCTCTCTTTGGGGGGGGGGCGGTAATATCACAAAAGTACAGTATGACAACAAAACAAGTTGTCAACGGGGGGGGGGGGGGGAGAGTGTAAGCAGCATACTCATTCCTAATAATAAAAGGCAGAATGGGTTCTATTTTCATGAACTCAAAGCTTTTGGGAGGGAGGGGGGCGATCGCAAGCAGACAGACTCCTATACTCTATTCAAGAACTAGAGAGAGTAATAAAACTGTTACCGAAACCTCTAACGTACCTGCTCCAGTGCCGCAGGTAACTGAGAACTGCCGTAAATCTAATTATATTTCATTATATTTAAATATATTTTATAAATTTACTGCAACATAGAATTTCTGATAGTTTAATTTAATTTTTGTCAGTGAGCAAAGTACAACTTACAGTTTTTTCTTAGTGATTTATCTTGTTTGCGCTTGTTTTTATATATTATTTGAGATTAGTGAGATACCCAAAAGATATGGCTTTCACCTCTATATTTATTCCAAAATCGTTAAACCAGGGCATTTTTTCCTCAACGAAAAACTTATTACAATGAATGTTTATGATGCCTTAAGATATCAATATCTAGATAATAATGTTAAAAGCTCTGTTGAGATATGTTCCAACACGACAGGAGTTGGAAAATCTACTATGTACCGAATACTGAAGGAGAAAAAACGACTGGAATTGTTAGTACTCCCAAACCACAAACGAAAAACCTCGTTGGAAAAAGACATGAAAACTGCAATTAAAGGGGCGGTATATACATTTTATTATGAAAAACCATCTACAAAATTCCAACTAAAATCATTGAAGATCGCGATTTACCTGAAATTAAAAGAACTGATCTCTGGAAATTGCTCAGAGAACTTAATTTTTGCTGAAAAAAACCAGATAGAAAATCTGTTCTTATAAATCGTCCGGAAACTGTCCGTTAGAGACGTAAATATCTCTCTCAAGTAAAAGGTAGAGTTGCTAGAAATAACACAACTAATAAAATTAGTTTTAGCGAAGATAGTTTCACTGACTTTGATTAGGAATTAGGTACGTAATGTTTACTAGTGTAAACACAATTTATTATTTAAATTTTTGTTTTTGTTGTATTTTATTGTTTAATGTTGTTTATATGTTTTTTATTTTTTTATATATTTTTATTTTAGGGTGTCCCACTCTTTAATTTTATATATATTTAATTCTAATTAGCCGTAAGTTTTTTATTATTTTATTATTGTGTTTGTGTCTTTTTCTTAAGCGTGTAGAATTAACATATTTATTTTATTTTTTTGGAGCTATCGTATTTCCATATATAAAAATAAATTAAATTAAGATATCAGTACAATAGAAATAAAAAAAGTAGGTCTAATTTTAATTACAACATAAAAAAAAGTAATTACATTTGAATTCCTTTTTATTTTTAAGAAATAAATAAACTGAAACGTCAAATACCCTAAAAATGTTTTTAATTAATAATAAAATGACCGATAGCCCCAAAAATATTTTATTATTATATGGACGAGTTTATTTTTTTATATATGTTTAACTTTTTGTATTTTTGACAATGGATATTTTGTAAGTATTTAAATTATATATAAGAACACAGGTAGTTTGCGAAGAAAAAGGGTAAAAAATGATTTATTACTTTCTCTAGTTCTTGAATAAACTATAGTATAAGAGGAAAAATCGGGTCCATTTTCCTAAACTCAAAGCTTTTTTTTTGGGGGGGGTGATCGCCCCACCGCCCCCCCCCCCTTGGATCCGCGCCTGGTCTGACCAGACCATTTTATTTTTATATAATTAGTCGTCCTGAATCCAAATCAGAGGTCCGCTAACTTCTATTACGTCAGGTTCAAGGTCATTTCAAGGGCAATTGGAGTAAAATTCACTAAATAAATCTGAATAAGTAGATATGTGCATTTTGAGGTCGCTAAATTTGAATTCGTGCTTTGTTTGATCCTCCATAGTCGACCAGAGCTTATTCTAGGGTCGTTACAAAGTCAACTTGAGAAAAACAGTATATAAATCTGAAAAAATTGTGGGTTTTTGAGGTCATTGAATCCAAATTCGTAGTTTATCCCTCAAGGTCAACCAGAGGTAATTTCAGGGTAATTTCAAGGTAAAATTGAGAAAAGTCTACTAAATAAATCTGAAAAAGAAGATATACAGGGTGGGCCTTAACTGCATGAGCGTTTTGTTTTGTCTATAATTCAAAAACCGTTAGGGGTACGGGGGCACGGGGGCACGGGGGGTGTCGTTAGACGCGCCATTTCGTGGAATTTTTAGTCACCATGGACACGTTCTCGGGAGCACAGCGTGCGTTTATGTTCGCGCATATTATGCCAACAATAATTCTGTAACTGTTGCTAGGCGAATGTACCGCGCTCACTTCGGTTTACGTGACATCAGAGAATTGCGCAAATTCTATTCGCAAATGGGTTAAATGTTTGAAGAAACCGGGTGTACAATAAGAATTAATAATGCGGGCCGCCCGAAGTCAATACAGACGCCGGAGATTATTCAACGTGTTCATGAATCAATCAGAAAAAATCCTCGGCAATCGACTCGTAAAAGAAGCCAAGTCTTGAACATCAAGAGGACCACTTTGCGCAGGATTTTGCACCGTGATTTACATTTAAAAGCTTATAAAATTCAGTTGACACAAGAGTTGAAACCTAATGATGTTAATCTTCGACTTAATTTCGCTAATGTTATGCTTAATCGCTTTAACAATTTTTCTAACATAATCTTCAGTGATGAGGCTAACTTTCATGTCAACGGTCATGTTAATAAGCAAAATTGCCGGTTTTGGTCTGAGACTAATCCTCGCAAGATGCATCAAAGACCTCTTCATTGCCCTAAGGTCGTTGTGTGGGCTCCAATATCGGCCAGTGGAATAATTGGGCCATACTTTTTTGAATATCAACGAGGAGTGGCTGTGACAGTAAGAGCGGAGAATTATTGTCAGATGTTGCAAGAATTCTTGGTCCCAGCTCTTCGGGAATTTCAAGGTTACAATTCTAGGACCTGGTTTCAGCAAGATGGAGCCACTTCCCACATTGCTACAGTCTCCATAGACCTACTGAAAGAAATGTTTCCTAGAAAACTCATCTCACGAAGAGGTGACATTGAGTGGCCCCCAAGGAGTCCAGATCTGTCTCCGAATGATTATTTTTTGTGGGGATACCTAAAATCAAGATAGTATGAAAATAATCCAACAACAGTTGAAGAGTTAAAGCAAAACATTGTGCGAGAAATGAACACTATTTCCCGAGCAACTTGTCAACGTGTTTTTCAAAACCTGCGAGTGCGACTTCAAGAATGTCAAGAAGGTGGAGGCGGTCACTTAAATAACATTATTTTCAAAAATTAGATGTTACTTCAATTTCTATTTCTTGTACTTTTTAAATATATAAATAAAAAAATAATAAGATTTATAGTTTTTTTTTATTGCATATTGAAACCACTCACACAGTTAAGGCCCACCCTGTATATAGATTTTGGGGTCGCTGAATCGATATTCATGGTATGCTTAATCCTTCAAGGTCAACCGGAGTTTATTAGAGCTTCATGTCAAAATCAAATGGAGAATTTGTAACGGAATCTAAAATATATGATTTTTAAAGTAATAGATGTATTAAAAAACCAATATTAGATATTTTTGGCTACATTAGATACTAATGCATGGTTCCAAACACATAAGTCAACATCCGTATTGGGCATATATCAAAAACTTAACGTTTTATGCTTAAAGAAACTCTTTTCTTATTTTGATAAGATCTTTTCCGATGTAGACTCAGTAACATCATTTTTACTACCTTCTTGTTTTTTCAGATTTCATAAAATCAAACGAAATTAAAAAAAAAATTAATTATGTTTGCTTTAGACACGTTCCTGTTAGGCAGAGAAGAAGTAGGTATCTGAAAATGAAATATTTAATTTGCATAAATTGTTGACGTGGAAAAATTAATTCTTTTATGAGGGAAGCTGGCTGGGAAGACTCAGAAGCGAAATTTGTTGTCTTGTCTTGAAAATAATCACGCCATGATGATATGCTGTCATAATATTTTTCAATTTAGTATTATTTTCAGTTAAAATATTTTTTGTGTAATATAAAATTTTATTTTAATGGCTTTAAATATAATTTTATTTTCCCTTTAGTAGAAAATACTTGAAACAGGAAAATTAATACAGAGCGAGATCGAAATGTCAAGTATACATTCAATATTATAATTCATCAAAAGTGCCGATTTTGTTCTTGATGTTTTAAACAAAGTTTGGACTCTAATCAATATCTTCGAAATATTGAGAAAATTCTTAAGGTTTAGCTAATTTTTATGGTCGGAAACATTAAAAATCCCTAAATAAGTATTCATTCATACTTACATGGTGAATATTGTATTAAAAATACAAATGATTTCATTTTTGAAAGTTTATTTTCATCTAGATTACTTAATACTTGTTAAACTTTCCTAATTTTTAAAACAGTTTTTTTTGTTTTTTTTACTTTATTTACATCTAAATGTGATTAACCCAAATTATGTAATGGAGTAACTCTCTGTACTATTTATTAGAGATTTCTTGCTTTAAAGCGATTAAAGTATCTCTACAAAACTCATTTAAAAAACTTTAGGTTTTCTGCAATCACGGCCGGCACTGTAATAAATCAGTTTCAACAAAATTACAGTACCATGAAACTCAACGCACACACATTACTAATATTCTATAAGTTAGCGTTCTTTGTTGAATAATATTAACACAATTTGGCGACTATTTTTATTCATTTTAAAAATAATATATTTTTAGACATTTCGATGGATATACAGACATAAATATATATATATATATATATATATATATATATATATATATATATATATATATATATATATATATATATATATATCATATATCCTTGGAATAGCAAGTTTCGTGTGTTGAGTTTTGAAATTTCTTTTTTAATAATTTACCGTCGCGCCACCACATGGCGGTTTTATACAACTTTGTTGATTTGTGTTATTCTTATGTTATTGAGTGAGCGATCGAGATGTCGCCACTGTGTGTTATTTACTATTTTTCAACCGTGAAATCTGTTTATAGAACACAGATGCGAGATGGTGGTTTGTGCCTAATGCAATGGCCTGATAAGTTCCATATTAGGACGAAACAGCGCTGTCGTCATTTTTCGGACCTGGAGCTTTTCCATGATCTTCGAGATCTCCGCACTTTTTAACATGAGAGTCATATTTATCAACAGTCTTTGTCCGCATACCCCAGAATATTTTATTTTATTTTAAAATTACACGAACCATAACATACTCATTGTATCAACAACTTTTACAAAGCCAATTACAGATACAACTAAACTTAATATACTAAGACTACAATCTAAATTAGAACCTAAATAAAAAGGCACTACAATTGCCTACATAACTCATTTCTCACTTCCCTTCTAAACCTGTTACAACTTAGGTTAAAAACGTCAATGGCACCACAATACTTATTAAAATATGAACATAATCTTATTACTGGGGAATTTTTATACAGGTTAGTCCTAGGGGCATTAATATAAAATAAATTTCTGGATCTGGTGTTAACTTGGCCTATTTTAAATGGAAGCTGTTCTAAAAACTCTTTATCATCAATTGTGTTCCCAATCAATTTAAACAAAAACACAACACCCGCTTCAATACGCATGTGCTTTAAACTGGGAAAGTTGAATAAAAAACACAAAAGCTTCTGATCAGTTCCTCTTTGAGGGTATACCGAGAATGCCTTGTAATGCAAAAACTTTAAAAATCTCCGCTGAACCACCTCTAAGCTGTAAATTTTATTTTCATACTGCGGATCCCAAATTACACAAGCATGTTGAAGCTTAGCAAGCACTTATACAAGACAATCATTGTATTGATATTATTGAAATATTTACAGCTCCAAATAATAAAACCAAGAATTTTTACTGCACTTGCAGTTACAATATCAATGTGCCTACCAAAACTCAACTTCGTATCTAACTAAACACCAAGATCCCTATGTAAATCAGTTCTTTTTAACGGCGTGTTATTTATACAATAATTAAAATAAATTATTTGCTTTTTACATGTAAAAGACATTACTACACATTTATTTATATTTACATTTAAATCATGTTCCTTGCACCATCTCACAACCGCATTAAAATCCTCTTGCAGAGCCCTCGCATCTGACTCATCCCTAATAGCACGAAAAACTTTATAATCATCCGCAAAGATAAGGCCCTTGGCGAATTTAACATTCATACCTATGTTATTGATAACCAGTAAAAACAGAAGTGGCCCAAGATTTGAACCCTGAGGCACTCCTGAGGTGGGTACATAGTTTTGAGACTTATATCCCTTAAGTTCAACAAATAAAGTTCTATCATGCAAATAAGATATCAGCAATGAAACAATGTTTGGATCTACAGAAAAATCTTGGAGGGCAAGTACTATTTCACCAAAGTTCACTCTATCAAATGCCTTCTCCAAATCATTAAAAATTACATTAACCTGACATCCTTCCTGAATTGATTCCTGAAGAAACTGAACAAAGTTTACTAAATTTGTAACGGTTGATCGATGTACCAAGAAACCATGTTGTTGGTCTGAGATTCTATATTTACAATCATTATAGACTCTATTACAAAGAATTAATTCCAAAATTTTTGAGAAGGCTGAGACAATACTAATAGATCGGTAATTAGAAATTTCATTTCTATCACCACTTTTGAATATAGGAATTACTTTGCTTTCTTTTCATTGTGATGGATAAATACATTGTTTCAACAAAGGTTAAAAATATATTTTAAAGGTGTTATAAATGAATCAATACAACTTTTAATAACGTAGGCCGGCACATTATCAGTAGCTACTGATCTACTAACTTTCAGTTTTATAACGGCCTCTTTAATTTCCGTTTCGGTAATTTCTAAAAAGCAAAATTTCCCATAGTTATTAGAAATTCTTCTATTAAACGAGTTGCCACCAATGTATATGGAACTAAAGTATTCACCAAAGGCATCTACTACATTTTGAACACCCCTAACTTCTTGCCGATTTAAAAACATATTTTCGGGAATATCGGAAATATTTTTCTGATTATTTATAAAATCCCAAAAGGTTTCAGGGTTATATATATATATATATATATATATATATATATATATATATACATATATATATATATATATATATATATATATATACATATATATATATATATATATATATATATATATATATATATATATATATAAAGAAGAGATATTATCGTCCGTATAATTTTAAAATAAAATAAGATATTCTCGAGTATGCGGACAAAGACTGTTGATTAATATGACGCTATTTCGTCCTAGTATGGGACTCATCAGGCCATTATATTAGGCACAAAACATCATCTCTCCTATAAACAGATTTTACGGTTGAAAAATAGTAAAAAAGACACAGTGGCGACATCTCGATGGCACACTCAATAACGAGCCATCAGCCGGTAAGAACATGACCACAATTTTTTGTAATCCACATGGTATAAAGGTAATTGATTACCTACAGAAGGAAAATATGATCACAGGATAATGTTATATGCTTCACTATTGGATCGATTTTATGTTGTACTGGTGAAACAAAGTACTCTTTCATCACTAGAATGCACCAGCTGTAAGAGCAAAATTGCAAAAATTACTTCTCGAACTACTTTATCTGCCAGATTTAGCACCAAGTGACTTTTTTCTGTTTTCCAACCTGCAGAATTAGCTTGGAGGAAAGAAAATGTATAGAACAGGCAGATTATTACTCAAACCAATGAGTATTTGGAAGCGTTCGATGAAGATACGACTTAGTTACGCATATGGTTCCAACAAATTTTTTTTTGTATAAAACAATATAACAGGAACGGAACAACTTCTACGGAACCCTAACGTAATATGTAGCAAAAATTCCGCTGACCGTTTTATTTTAATTTCATTCTATCTAACTGCATGGTAATATATGTAGCATTTAAGTTGGTGTTTTTCTTAAATAAAACACCTCTCAGCACAAAGTAATAATTCTTATTGCTGTATTCAGAGAATTTTCCTTTTCTCTAGAAATATCTAAAACCCTAAACTGTTTCTAAATGTTTTAGCAGATATTAAAGTATATTTCATCTTCTGCAATGGATTCTAGATCCTTGTACTTAATTCGAAAAGATTTCAAAATGTCGCAGGAGATTTAAATGTAAAAAGTTAAAATATTAAAAAGTTTAATCATAGTAGTGTTATTTTTATTTTAGAGCAGCTTGGGATAAATTAATAGTAATATTTTTAGATAAATGACATCCTCTAAAACTATATTTGCTGGTTTATATAAAGCCAAAAGCAAATTGTTTTTTATGGTTTACCGTATGAAGTGCAAGAAACGCATTGGATAAGGACGTGTACAAAAATATTAATACACGTTTATCCTCAATTACCGTAGATTGGAGTTTCTTAGAAAGAGTTCTTTAGGTTTGTTGCGTCCTTTTGACATGCATTTATAGGAGAAAAATCAAGTAAAACATAGCTGAACATCTTCGAAAATGTCTAAAATAAAATAAGTTACCACTTGTAATTTTAAGTTAGGTAAGGGTGCCTCATCCAGTGAGAGGATAGGACCTGTCCTTGCAGCCAGTTTATGGTGCTGCATTCTGCTACCAGAGACAGTTCACTGTTGCCATTTCACCACCAGAGACGATTCACCTCCTAATAAAATATATCGAAAAGATTTTTTTGTAATAATTCAAAAGATTTGGCAGTGATAAGAATATTCAAACCAAAGTTTTTTCAACACTTCATAAAAATACATTCTACTTATAATACATATCCTACCAAAAAGTCTTAACTGCGTAGCATTTCAAAACTATGTGCGATATCATACAAATCGTCGATTTGCAAAATCTGGACCTATTAATAAAATCTCGAACTATAAATAGAAAAGGTCCCGAAGAAGGCCAGAAAAGAAGAGAGTCAGAAGAATAGAGGACTTGAAGAAGATTGGTCGAGGGCCTGAAAAGTGCCAGAAGGGGAGAGGGTCAGAGGAGGACCAGAAGAGGCCATGAAAAGGTCAGAAAAAGCCTGAAGAGAAGATGCTAGAAGAGGATCGGAAGAAGGCTAGAGGAAAGCCAGAAGGAAAGAATACCAGAAAAGGACACAACGGGGCAGATAGAAAAGAAGACCTGAATAGGGTGAGAAGGGGGCCAGCTATTAGTTGTTCTATAATGACATATCTTTTTTTAATTTTTAAAGCTTCTGTAAGCTTTCTTCTTTCTTCTCTTGACTGCTTCTGGGTGGTCGTTTGTGCACAGAAAGCCCTTTCAAGTTTGATGTCTAATTGTTTCGCATCGATTTGGTCGTCCACTGTAAGTATCCTCAAAGTAATTAATTATTGGCTGTAATTCTGCAGGGACGGTTTCTTTTATTAAATATACTGCATCATCCAAATAATCGATAGGTATAAATGCTAGACTCAAAATCATTTTTGCATTCAGTGCAAAATCAGTCAATTCATAGTTACAAAAAATATATGCTGGATTTAGATGTGATTGAACTTCTGCGGACAGTACGGATGCGACAGGTGTACTGTCTACATATCAAGTTTTTGACTGCAATAAGATATCAAGGTTTCTTTGTAGTCTAAATGGTAAAATTCTCTCTGCCTCTGGTTCACTTTTTCCGAGAAGGAAATGTTCTTGATTTTCCATTGTTTTGTATTTTTGAGAGATTTCTAAGTCGAATAGTGATGCTGGCAAAGGTGTGTCTGAATATAACTTCACATTCCTCTGATAAGTTTTCTTACAGCATTGGAGTTTAGTAGGGAACCTTGAACAGCTTGAGAAGTCTGGTTCGATATTCGTCGGTATTGAACTATAATTATGTTCTGCAATTATTACTGTTTCGTCATATCTCGGATGAGAGCGCCATTTGCAACTTCGTCTCCGCTCATGTAGATAAAATTTGGTCTCACTATCTTAATTTATTAAATAGATATCCGTTATAAGTTACTTGAAATAATTCTAAAACCACCGAACCTCCTTAAAATGCTGCATACCTAATTATTATAATTTTTTTTTTGGATAACTTGCCTAGCATTTATTTAGCGATTGCTCATTAATGTTTACAGTGATCTAAGTTGCCATTTTTGAAAACAAAGAATTTTAAAATGCTCTATGTAATTATTTTAAAATATTTTGCTTGTTTGGACAATTTAGACAAATCGATATATAAATGATGCTCCGTTTTGAAGTCAAAATATTTATTATGAAAAACAACAAAAATATCTTTAAATTTATTAGGTAATCATGTGTAAAATTGATAAAACTTTATTATTTGGAGAGCCTTATAAAATAAACAGTTTATATTAGACCATACGACGACCATACAGAATTTGTATTTAGATTGTGAAATTTACGGTCCTGAGATAGTGCTCACCTGTGCCCCTGCTTCTAATTTATATTTTAATCTTGCGAGTTTCAACGCTACCACAGTGTATTATAGCATACCGATTGCCTTTCGTGTTATAATAAATAGAAACTGTTAGATTCTTCTCGAGAGAAAATTGGAAGCAATTTTTGAGCTTAAAATATATAATAATTTTTGCTGACGCTGGCTAATACAATGATGTAATTTTTTTATCTCTTAATCGTTTTGTTTTGCTACATAATATTTAGGCTATGCATTGTGGCTTATCAAAAATAGTTTCCGTGGTGAAAAGACGACCTTAGACATATATAGCATAGCATAGAAACGAATACTACATATTATGGCGCACTACCCAACTATTGGTACGGTAGTTGTTACATATGTATTCTCCTTTCAGGCAGAGAAAAGGAAAGAATATACACAAAAAGTTTATTTTCTGCAAATACCACTCTGGTTCTCTCTTCATACGGGTTTCGACCACCTTATGGTCTCATCAGTGGAGCTGTATCGGACCGAGAATAACATGCGTAGGAAATAACTGTTATATGAAATATAAATTTCAAGGTATGTCAGTAGGATATTGCAAACCTGACACCTACCGACCTCAATGTCAAAAAGCTGAGAAAAGATTTGCAATATCCTACCGACATACCTTGGAATTTACATTTCAGGTATCAGTTATTTCCTGCAAATGTTGCTCTCGGTCCGATACAGCTCCACTGCCGAAACCATAAGATGGTCGAAATGCATATGAAGAGAGGACCAGAGATTTGCAGGAAATAAAGTGATTGTATATATTTTTTCCTTTTCTCTGCCTGAAGGGACAATACATATATAACATCTATTTAAATATGGTAGATAGATTTCTTTATTTCCTAGTGAAATTGTTTATACGGTATTACGCATAAAGTGCACGGGGAGCGATTGTTAAAAAGAGCGTAATAAAAGAGGGAACAGGAACATTAATATCAACCGATTTAAATTAACTTTTACTACATACTTTCTTAAATTAATTAAATAAAATAAGTGGAAAATGTCACACCAAAGTTGTCAAAATTTACCCAGTATATTATTGTAAATTTTTGTATGTGTGTTTCATATACCTAAGACAAACTGTTTTTGAGATATTTAATCACTTTTGAAATTATAGAACAAAATGCGTGCCTGCCTTGTCTATTCAAGCTATATATTCTAAATTGTATTGGCTTTCTAGTAAAATTATTACAATGAAAACTTAAATTTTGATTTTCATCATCATTAAAGCCAAAAAACTTTCTAATTTTAAATGGAGCACTCTGTATTTAATATAGAATTAAAAATTTTGTTAAGCTTGTTTACATTTTTAGACATAAACTACGTTTTCAAAAATAGTTATTTTATGAAGTTACCTTATACAGGGTCAAAAACATTATTATTATAGCTCTATTTGGATTTTGTAGAAAAACACACATTTAATATGGCGATATTTTAAACAAAATATATCTGGTGTGACCATATTCAATTGTGAACTACTGCAAATGGATTGTTCTTGGTAGCGTGTGGCCGTTCCGCTCACAATTTGCTACTGTACATATTATTTAGTAACTATCCTAAAACCTAAGAGAAAAAAAATAGATTAGATGAACCCGTTGCGACAAAGGCACTCTTGTAGTCTAGTCGATCTTGAAGTTTAGTTCTAAAGGTCTACTATTAGTTATCGCTTACCAATACCAGGAACACAACTGCAGGTTTCAGGAAAACTGCTGTCAGCTGGCCAAAACAGGATTCTTCTTATGCTTCTTGGTACACAAGTGCACACCCGTGTGTTTACCTACAAAAAGGTTTTTATCGATAAAAGAAAGACTAGTTTCTCAAAACACTTATCTCTATTTAACAAAAATAAAAGAAATATAAAACAGTATTGTTACGTCACGGGAGAGAAAAAGAATTAAAATGAAAAAGAATGAAAATTAAATATTTAATGCTTCTGTACAGGTGGTTATTTTTTTTAGTGTTGATCGCTCCTTCTTTTAGGGCAGTGCCTAGGCTAGCATGCCGGAGATTAGGGGGGGTTATATAAATACAAAGCGCCACCTGTTTTAGGCCCGTCGGTAAGAAGAAGCGATGATGTTATTGAAAACAGGAAACAACTAGATCCCAAAATAAAACACACCGATTCCAAAAACAATCAAAATCTATATTTAACAATAAAAAAAAGGGATTTTGAATTACAGTTTTAAACTAAAGAAATATGTGACTATTTGCTAAATGGATCATAACAAAAAAAAAACAAAGAAACAATGAACAACCCTACTACAAGTATGACGTCATCTGCGCCATACGACAAGTTGGTTTAGATGTAGGTCAGGCCTTAATTTTTACTATCGGCTGAACTGAATAACCTTACTTTTTCTAGTAGGCCGATTAAGTCTAAAATTATGTTTACTTAAGCCTAATTAAAAGTGTTGGACTATTAATATGTGAAGTGATGTCTTAAATTACCTAGTGTATACGTATACCTTCGGTTTACAAGGTATTTTAAATGAAATTTAAAAATAAAGTGTCCTGTAATTGCTCGCATAAAGTCTTATTAGTTCCCAATCACAGGGGAAAAAGGAAAGTATACATTAAAACCGGTAATTTCACTGTTTATTAGGAAGTTCTAATACCTGAAAGGCTGTTTTGTCATTAAATCCAAACACTTTCGGCAAGCTGGATAGCCGATGGCCTCTATGGAGCAGTGGTGTGTAATATGTTGGCTCTGGTAGGCAAATCTAATTTTAAACAGGATGGCAAAGTCTCGGTATAATAAGAACTGTTTGTCGCATATACCTGATTGTCTTTAAGGGTGCACCAAGTATTTAAAGTCACAATGATGGTGTTTTAACTTCTTAGGTGAGATCACTTTCACTAAACTGTACTTAACGAAAAACGAATACAATAAAAACTTTGTTTATCCTCAATATCTGGCAAATGATGCCTTAACGCACTAAACTATGATTTTAGCTGCAAACAGGAATAAAAGTAGTATTGTACTCTGAGAAAATCAGCAAAAGATCTCTGCTTTCTGGGTTTCTGCCAGTTTTCACAACCAAGGCTTCGCCCAGACTCTCTCTACTGACACTCAAGAGCGCCAAGAAAAAAACAAAAGATTAACTAACTACACCCTTGATGAAAGTGGCAAAAGTGGCTAGGCACACTTGATTTTTTTTACAAAACCGATTTTTGGTGTGACAGTGACAAAAACTTTTAGTTTTTATTTTATACGTATTAAAGAGGCTACTTGATGAAAATAAGAATATAATTTATGGTGAGTATTGGCTTGATTGTTGGTATTTTGGTAAAATTATTTATAGTTTTGTTTGTAAAATAACAAAACTGTAACAGTATTTACAAATGAGAAACTTAAGAGTACATTTTGGAATATAATTTAAAAAACATAAAATTACAATCTCTCTAGGACGTTCTGATATTCTCCTTAGTGAAATAAACCCAAATTTGAACTGATCATATTAGTAAATTTTAATAAGTCCGAATAATAAAAAAATCCATTTAGAAATAGAAGAAAAAAATCTCTAATTAAATTGTTTAATTAAAAATTAAAGGGATGGTGGACTCCCTTACCCGACAGAAAATAAAGTTAATGTTCCCTTACTATTTGAAATGCTGTCTGAAAGAATAAAAAAGTATGAGACAAAAATAGCAGAAAAGACAGCAGAGAAAAACCTTCTTACACTGGTAAAACACTAAAACACGCGCCAAACTGACTTGGACGGATTCTAAATCGTAACTGACTTTAATTAATTTCTCAAAATCAAACTCAACTTTCATCCCTTAAAACCTCCCTTCTCCCCCTATTAGATGCGTTGGTTCCGACATGCGTGCTTTTTCACTAATAGAACGTACTTACGCGATGCATCCCCGCGCGCGAAAAGTAGTTTTCGTTCCCGAGCATCGATACGTTTTCGGTCCCCTGGTTCATAGAGGGCATAAGTCATCCATGCGTCAAAACTAATAATTATTTTATACAAATGTGATCAGTAACTATTCTACAATTATACTAAAAGATCGTGAAATAACCCATAAAAAAACCCCAAGGTTTTAACCATTTTCACATTTCCTTATTCTTATTTTCGTCAATTGGGGAAAAAATGGGTAACAGTCGCGAAATTTGTACAGAATAACAAATATTAATATTGCATTTTAGTGATTTTATTTAAATATTCTTTTGTTTTCTTTTGATGCGAAAATGTGTTCAGTTTAAGTAAAAGAAAGCTCTCTCACGGTCGGCCACATGTGGCTATCACTTTGGCACTTAAGCCTAGACCTTTGACGATGTGGTTTTTAAGACTATTAAGTTACTTTGACAGATTTGTTAAAAACTTCGAGAGGGTAGAACAGTTTAGATTTTGTGTCACATAAATTCACTAAGTTTATGTTGTTTTTTTCAGAAAAATTAACTACCCCAAAAGTAATAAAACTGGGCTTACGTTTAAATCCGTTAATGGATTTATATTTTCCTGAAATGTAACTATTTTTAGCCAGACATAAGATATACATTTCAACGGTCCAAATCTTTATACAGAGGGACTCAAGTAAATTCTTCCATTTAGTAGAATTTAATTTAAAGTTAATAAATGTTAAAATAATTACAAATCACAATAAACTTTTGTTCCCTTACACTGAAATGAAGTATTGTCAAAACAAAGAAGTTTTATGTAGGTTGCGCTCAGTCTTATTTTACAATAGTGGTGCAATTTACAAAAAATGGGCAAAAAATCTAGATTATTTTATACAGCCGAACTTTTGCATATGGGCTAAGAATTACATTTAGGAAAATTTTTCTAATAACTTTCTTCTATATTTTGAGATATAACTCCACTTTTGAATTTTTTTTTTGGAAACCAATTAAAATTTGACAGGTAATGCTAATCACATGACTTCTATTTTTTTTGGTTAATTTTCTTCGTGATCGAAGCAGAAATTGTTGCCAAAGTCAAATTTTGAACAAAGCTATTAATAAAAAAAAATCCCATATGATGCGGACTTAGCTGGTCACACTGTATATATATATATATATATATATATATATATATATATATATATATATATATATATTATATATATATATATATATATATATATATATATATATATATATGTATATATATATATATATATATATATATATATATATATATATATATATATATATATATATATATATATATATATATATATATACAGTGTGACCAGCTAAGTCCGCATCATATGGGATTTTTTTTTATTAATAGCTTTGTTCAAAATTTGACTTTGGCAACAATTTCTGCTATATATATATATATATATGTATATATATATATATATATATATATATATATATATATATATATATATATATATATATATATAAATATATATATATATATATATATATATATATATATATATATATATATATAAATATATATATATATATATATATATATATATATATATATATATATATATATATATATACAAATAAATAGATACGTTTTTGTCTGTGTAATGTAAAATAAAATAGAATCAAATATTGGCGAAGCGGACGTGAAAAATTTGTCAATCTACATAATTCTCGTGTTAAAAAGTGCGGAGCACTCCAAAATATGGAAAAACTCCGGGTCCGACAGATGGCGACAGCGCTGTTTCGTCCTAATATGGGACTCGTCAGGTCAACGCATTCGGTACAAACCATCATCTCGTCTTTGCATCCAATAAAGCTGAGTTTAAAATCAAAAAACAGCAAACAAGACGACAAAGGCAACATCTCGATGGTTCACTTGATAACACAAGAACCACACAGATTAACAAAGTTTGTAAAAAAAACCGCCATATGGTTCCGCGACGGTGAATTAAAACAGAAATATGTAAAATCGAGTACACGAAACGCGCTGCCCAAAGGATAGCGGTCGCATTTTCGGTACTGGCAACCAAGCCTACTGCTAATTTCACCAGCCAAAGTCACGTGTCGCACCAAAGGATCCCACCATGAGAACATCGTTAAGCGTGTTTCAAAGCAAAACAAGTAAATAAATAAATAGATAAGTTTTTGTCCGTGGAAGTTAAAATAAAATAAAATCAAATATTGGCGAAGCGGACGTGAAAAATTTGTCAATCTACATAATTCTCGTGTTATTTATTGTTTGGCTTTGAAACACGCTAAACGATGCTCTCATGGTGGGATCATTTGGTGCGACACGTGGCTTTGGCTGCTGAAATTAGCAGTAGGCTTGATTGCCAGTACCGAAAAATGCGACCCCTATCCTTTGGGCAGCGCGTTTCGTGTACTCGATTTTACATATTTCTGTTTTAATTCACCGTCGCGCCACCATATGGCGGTTTTTTTACAAACTTTGTTAATCTGTGTGGTTCTTGTGTTATCAAGTGGACCATCGAGATGTCGCCTTTGTCGTCTTGTTTGCTGTTTTTTGATTTTAAACTCAGCTTTATAGGATGCAAAGGCGAGATGATGGTTAGTACCGAATGTGGTGGCCTGACGAGTCCCATATTAGGACGAAACAGCGCTGTCGCCATCTGTAGGACCCGGAGTTTTTCCATATTTTGGAGTGCTCCGCACTTTTTAACACGAGAATCATGTAGATTGACAAATTTTTCACGTCCGCTTCGCCAATATTTGATTCTATTTTATTATATATATATATATATATATATATATATATATATATATATATATATATATATATATATATTAATTGCGTTGTTTGCGGTAGTATATAAAAAATGTTTTCCGAGCATAAATGCAATATATTTCTCCTTGACTGCTGATATGACCCATTTATGCGGAATTGACAAGCCAGTTCATCGCTTTTTTCTCGAAAATATTAACATAGTACATTCTGGAAAGTATCCATATCGATGTAAATAAATTATAACCTTTTAGACTTTTTAAAACATAGCCCTTTTTGAGATAATTTTCAAGATCATAGCATCGAATTTTCAAAAATCTGACTTCACCGTTAAAAACCTGATAAAAAAAAATAGAGCGAATCATTTTTAACTTTGCAAACACTAGTTTTCCCTCGGGAGCCGCGCTAGGAGAGTTAAGTTATAACGCCCACGTATACGTACCATTGATTCTACGCGAAGATTCCCAAGGTGATACGCAAACAGACAAGAAACTATTAGCATTTTATTATTAATTTCCTATTCCTTTAATTTGAGAAGCTTATTTGTGGATAGCAAACTTGAAACTTTGTTCTCAAATGAGCAGTGATCACAATAAATTGCTGCTACATGCAGAGATGAAACGACTTTCTTGGGGAAAGTTACTAAGCAGGTTATTTGAGTTACGTGCGGAGATGCAGTTGTTTTTGTCATAAGCCAATTCTAAGAGCGTGATTGATTAATAGACGAGTTATGGATACCAATACAAGACTACTTTCTAACCGATTTAATGCCTTAAATGTAGGCTTGTAAGGTAAACCGACAAATCGATAGCTTATAGACAATAAAATTAAATCATTTATTATGAAAGGGCAAATGATAAATATTAAAATTTCGAATGAAATAATGGAACATTTTCCATTAATAATATAAAATTACTATAGTCAAATGCTCAATCAAACTTTTAGTCTGAAAAGTCGATAAAGGTTTGAAAATAAAATATATGAAGTTAATATAAATATCCATCACTGTCCAGAAAAGTTTTGTTTTTAATTCGATTTACATCGTAAATAAATTTCCTGATATGCTGATCAGGGGCGGATCCAGCCTCTCTCTTTGGGGGGGGGGCGGTGATATGGCAAGCGAAAATAAGTTTTCGATGGGGGGGGGGGCTAGACATCAGCAATAGTCCTATTTTTAGTGTAAAAAGCATGGTCGGGTCTATTTTTCTACATTTGAAGCTCTTGAAGAGGGGAGGGGGTGATCACAAGTAAAAACAAGTTGCCGACAAGGGAGATGCCAGCAGCATAAGTATAAGAGCAGAATCGGGTCTATTTTCCTGAACAAAAAGCTCTTGGAGGAGGTTATCGCAAGAAAAACATGTTGTCAACGATAGGGAGTGCCAGCAGCAAACACATTTCTAATATAAAAGGCAAAATCGGTTCTATTTTCCTGAACTCAAAGCTCTTGGGAGGGAGGCACGATCGCAAGCATACACATTGCTGTACTCTATTTAAGAACTAGAGAGATTAATAAAACTGTTACCGAAACCTCCAACGTACCTGCTCCTGTGCCGCAGATAACTAAGGACTGACGTAAACCTAATTATATTTAATTATAAGCTTTTATAAGTTTACTGCAACAATAAAATTTCTCATAGTTTAATTTAATTTCTGTCAGTGGGCAAAGTACACCTTACAGTGTGTCCTTAGTGATTTTTCTTGTTTGCGCTTGTTTTTATATATTATTTGAGATTAGTGAGCTACCCAAAAGATATGGTTTCCACCTCTATATTTATTTCAAAATCGTTAAACTTATTACGACGAATAATAATATTAAAAGCTCTTTTGAGATGTGTTGCAACATGACAACTGAAGGAGAAAAAAAATACTGGAATTGTTAGTACTCCCAAGCCACACTCGATCACAGGCAGGAGAAAACCCTCGTTGGAAGAAGAGATGAAAACTGCAATAAAAGGAGTTGTACATACATTTTATTGTGAGAAGCAGAAACCAAACGTCAACAAAATTCTAACTAAAATCAATGAAGATTGCGATTTACCTGAAATTAAAAGAACTATACTTTGGAAATTGCTCAGAGAACTTAATTTTTTCTGGGAAAAACCAGATAGAAAATCTGTGCTTATAGATCGTTCGGAAACTGTTCGTTGGAGAAGGAAATATCTCTCTCATGTAAAAGGTAGAGTTACTACAAATAACACAACTTACAAAATTAGTAATTTAACTGAACTTTTGAAAAGTTTTTTTGAATAAAGTTAGTGTGGAAAATTTGGAAAAATCCATATAATAAAAAAATAAAACAAAATGTGGAAACTTAATCTCCTGATCTGTGACATAGAGGAAGCAATTATAATTAATTTGAGAAAAGATAGCTTCACTGACTTTGATTAGGAATTAGATACGTGATGTTTACCAGTGTAAACACAATTTATTATTTAAATTTTTGGTTTTGTTGTATTTTATTGTTTAATACTGTTTATATATTTTTTTATTTTTTATATATTTTTCTTTAATTTTATATATATTGAATTCCAATTAGCCGTAAGTTTTTTATTATTTTATTATTGTATTTGTGTCTTTTTCTTAAGCGTGTAGAATTAGCATTTTTTTGGAGGGGCTATCGGATTTCCATATAATAAAGTAAATTAAATTAAAATATCAGTACAATTGAAATAAAAATAAGTAGATCTATTTTTAACTGTAACATATAAAAACTAATTATATTCGAATCTCTTTTTGGTGTTTAATTGTAATTCTGTAGATGGTTTAAGAGATAAATAAACTAAACGTCAAATGTCCTAAAATGTTTTTAATTAATAATAAAATGACCGAAGCCTCAAAAAAATTTTGATATTATATGGACTAATTTATTTTTTTATATATGCTTAATTTTTTGTATTTTGGACAATGGGTATTTTGTAAATATTTAAATTATAACTTAGAATTTTTTGAGAGAATAAGGCTACGTTTTTGTCTGAAGGTGCCTAAAACAGTTTCTATGACAAAATTAAAAATAATAAAAATGCAGTTGTGATTTGTGTGTGTGTGTGTGTGTGAAATAGTAAGAAGTAAAATAATATTATAAAAGATTTTTATTTTAAGTTTATTACCGAAATACTATTCTATGCCATAAATACTTAGGGATTAAATAAACCTTCTCGACGGTTTGACGAGGATTAAAATCCATTTTAACACTTCACACTTCCAAATATCAATTGTTATCCAACCCAAATGGTCCATTATTATAGACCGATATTTTTGATTATAAAATTTCAAACCCATTTCTATGAAAAATATATGTGTCTAACAGATTTTGCCAAAGACACCGGACCCCCCACCCCCCCTTGGATCCGCGCCTGATGCTGATACTAAAATATGAATTTTAAAAAATACTGAACCTTGATCCAAATTTACGCTTAAAATTAAATATAACTGAATTCGACTTTTTCTAACTTTGGGGATGCTTCTTCTTACTGAAAATTTAAACTTTAAATATTGTATCATTTTTTGATCCTATTCTAAGACCTAGCTCGAGAGAGAGAGGGAGAGGAAGATGTGAATTAGAGGTTTCTGACTTTGGACAAGGTGATTCGACGATAGTATGATTGTATGAGGAGGGGGTTATATTCCTCTTAATTTAATGAATATAGTTCAGTGTTTGTTTGAAGGTTATAGACAGTGATGTTTCTTGCGAAGTAGTAGATATCTGTTGGACTTCCATTGTCTTTATTTTTGTTGAATATCACGACGTTTCGGCTAGTAGTTATCTCTAGCCGTTTCCAAGTGAAACTAAATAAATCCCTTAGCTACAGGACTATTTATACTAAAAGTAAATGCAGTAGAGTATGACTGAGATGGGTGCAGTCATGCCTGTTATGGCAAAATCATATTTTTTATGCTGCATTTAGTTTTAGTTTACAATTACTAAGAAGTGGTTTCTACACTTCTCTTATATCTAAAGATGGTTTACTAAAACAACTCGGGTTCTGATGTATAACCGCGGCTTCTTTGAATTTCCGTTTTCTTCAATATTGTTCTCGGTGTAATATTTTAGCTTCAGACCATTTTATGTGGTGTCCATGAGTCCAGGCATGGATAGCGGCACCAGATTTTTCTGTTTCTCCTCGAGATCTGCATTTTTGGTGTTCTTTGATCCTTACGTCAAGAGGTCTCGCCAATGTTGGAATTGCCACATTCACATGGTATCTGATATACACAGTTCTTCATGTCTCTTGGAGTTGTTGGTTTGATCTTAGTGAACCGACTTCTCAAAGAGTTATTTGAATTGAAAACAACGTTGATTTTATATTGTTTTCCTATCCTTCTAACATTTTCTGAAATGCCTTTATCATAGGGGATGTTCAATACTGGTTTTCGTTCTTCATTCGTTGTCGATATTGTCCTATTTCTGCGTTGTTCAAGAAATTTATCCACTAGATATACTGGGTATCTGTTGGCTGTCAGATCATTTTTAATATAATCTATCTCTTTCATCAAGTTCTCGTTGGAGTTGCAGAGAGTTAAGGCTCTATCTACGAGATTTCTTATAATTCCTTGTTTAGTGTTGTTGGAGTGATCAGATGAATAATTAAGGTATTTTCCTGTGTGCGTGGCTTTTCTGTAAACCAAAGTTCGAATTTATCTGCCATTTCTTTCAACCAAGACATCTAATTTATTTTCTACTTCTTTCTCCATGGTGAGTTTAATAGGTCGGCGGATATTGTTGAGATGAAAAAGGAAGTTTCGAAGTTCTTCGTCGTTTCCACTCCAAATAATAAAAGTATCGTCTACGTATCTGAGCCATAATTTTGGTTTCTTAGTTGTGGATTCAATTGCAAACATCTCGAACCATTCCATGAAAATATTGGCGACCACCGGTGAGAGTGAAGATCCCATCGGTAGTCCATCATCCTGGATGTAGAATTTTTCCTTTTCTTGAAAATAGAAATTAGTCAAACAACTTTCCAACAAGTCCATAATGGCGTGCGGTGGTAAAGATGTTCTTTCTGCTAAGGTCTGGTCTTCTTCAAGTTTCTTACTTATGATTATTAGTGAGTCTTTAACTGAAACGTTGGTGTATAGGCTTTCCACGTCAAAGTTAAAATGGTCTTCTTGTACTTCTATTTCACGTATGATTTCTACGAAATGTTGCGAGTTGGACTCAGTTGACGCCACACCATAGCAAAACTCCACATCTTTATGGACTCCCGAAAATACATAAGCCAGACATGCCCTTACGACCTATCACGAGTTCCCGGAACTCTCCGACTTCTGAACTTGCCAAATTTCTTCTTCCCATCCTGAGATCTTTACAAGGAAATACATCGTCCTGGTCTGAAGCTAAAATACTACACCGAGAACAACATTGGATAAAACGGAATTTCAAAGAAGCAGCGGTTATACATCAGAACCCGAGTTGTTTTAGTAAACCATCTTTAGATATAAGAGAAGTGTGGAAACCACTTCTTAGTAATTGTAAACTATTAGCCGAAACGTCATGATATTCAACAAAAATAAAGACAATGGAAGTCCAACAGATATCTAATATAGTTCAGAGTTATAATTGACAGGAGGTATTTTTTTGGTCCAGGATCTTCCGTATGAAAAAAATTAGGGATAGTAAATGTTTGTTGTGAAGTTGTGAATAAATGGATTTGGAGATGTTGAGAGGTATAAAGGAATGTATGTAATGTAAGGAAGGGCGATAGTTTAGGAATATGGCTTATTTGGGTTGGGTTGCTGTCTTCTATATTGGGGTGATGAAGATAAAAATTCACAATATGGGCTGAGAGCGGGGTTAAAATAAATTTATCAATTTTTATAATATTAAGACAAGTTAAAAATGTAGAAACTACAGTGCAGTAAAACATGTTTTAAGTTTTAAATGTTAAAAGTGGAAATTTTAAAATAGCAAAACATTATACTGAAGTTGATTGAAAGCGTTAAAGAGCTTTTATTGTTAAAATGCTTACAACTTCATTATTTCATAAATAGGTACCCGAAAACTTTTTCAGCTATAAAAGCTAAAGTAAAAGTTCACGTTGCCATATTTCCCGTTTTAACACTTTCATTGAAAAGATCAACATAAACGGTTTACGGTCTGGCGATTTCGGCTTTAATGTGGTCATTTTAAATAGCTTAAGGTAAACAAAACGTACAGTTTAGGCATTTTGTAAATTTTCCACTAAGCAAGTTAGCTCGAATATGAAGAGATTAAATACTATGGTCATTTTTATCCTAAAACATAATCGAATATATATATATATATATATATATATGTATATATATATATATATATATATATATATATATATATATATATATATATATATATATATATATATATATATATATATATATGTTTATACGGCTTTCACGGATTCCTCCGTGTGAGATGCAATAGCAGTGGTTATATCCACATTATGCTGTTGTAGTGCTGAGATCACATTCAGCAAACGTACAACTATATGCAACTCCGTATGTAGGTGAAGTAAAATGCGAAACAGTGAATGCAAACTTCGCTCCATCATATCCCTTTTGTGTTAGAGGTTGCACAGTTAGAATAAATTGTAATGAAATACAATTCATCCCATTCCACCACCATCGAGATGGTGGCCTACCTGTACCACCATACCGAGAAGAAAGTCAAAGCTTACCCTCCCCGCCACAGTGATACGGCAGAAATACATATATATATATATATATATATATATATATATATATATATATATATATATATAATATAAAATAGAATCAAATATTGGCGAAGCGGACGTGAAAATTTGTCAATCTACATGATTCTCGTGTTAAAAAGTGCGGAGCACTCCAAAATATGGAAAAACTCCGGATTTAACACGAGAATCATGTAGACTGACAAATTTTCACGTCCGCTTCGCCAATATTTGATTCTATTTTATTTTAAATTACACGGATAAAAACTTATCTATTTATTTATTTACTTGTTTGGCTTTGAAACATGCTAAACGTTGCTCTCATGGTGGGATCGTTTGGTGCGACACGTGGCTTTGGCTGCTGAAATGAGCGGTAGGCTTGCTTGCCAGTACCGAAAAAATGCAACCCCTATCCTTTGGGCAGCGCGTTTCGTGTACTCGATTTTACATATTTCTGTTTTAATTCACCGTCGCGCTACCATATGGCGCTTTTTTACAACTTTGTTAATCTGTGTGGTTCTTGTGTTATCAAGTGGACCATCGACATGTCACCTTTGTCGTCTTGTTTGCTGTTTTTTGATTTTAAACTCAGCTTTATAGGATGCAAAGGCGAGATGAAGGTTTATACCGAATGCGGTGGCCTGACGAGTCCCATATTAGGACGAAACAGCGCTGTCGCCATCTGTCGGACCCCGAGTTTTTCCATATTTTGGAGTGATCGGCATTTTTTAACACGAGAATCATGTAGATTGACAAATTTTCACGTCCGTTTCGGCAATATTTGATTCTATTTTATTTTAAATTACACGGACAAAAACTTATCTATATATATATATATATATATATATATATATATATATATATATATATATATATATATATAATTGTTTATTTTCGAAGGGAAAATCGAATGATAATGTTAATTTTGATCCTGGGTTTGATCTTAAAGGCCATTTCAAGATCAAGATGATTTTTTCATATAGAATTTACTATTTTTCACTCCAGAATAAAGTTTCCTATGCAACGGTATAAATAACGTAGGAGGCCAAATCACATACAGAGATCATTTGAAGGTTACAATATGAAAATAATGGAATTCGGTGTCTAAAATCCACGATGAAGATGTAGTAGGATGGCTTTGCAGGTCCCATTTGAGTCTTTTCAATGAAGATAAGACCCTAAAAATAGTGATCGAGACGAAAAGTAGATGAATAGCCAACTTTACTCTTTGATGATAGGTTGAAACATCTCATTTCTGTAATACAAAAATAAATAAAAGAAATATCGGTTAATATTTCTTGAGTACGATAGGCGTGAACGGTGGCAGTTGAAAAATAGTGAAAAATGAAAGTTTATAAAACAGCGTTGACGTTTCGCCAAAAGCGAAAAGATCTTAACGAAAATCATCGAAAAGATGGCAGCAAAAAACCATGTTAAAAATAAACGGAAAATGCGTATTAATTAAAAACGTCAATGATTCGGGCGTGATTTAATACAATACTTGATAAAACTTAATTTTGAGCCATAGAAGTTTTTAGAAAAATAATGCGTTTTAAATCCTTACCTAGCCGCAAAAATCTGAAAAAATTCTCAGTAGCGACTAATGAATTTATTTGAGGATGAATGAAGTTTGATCATATTTTATATAAAATTGATTAGAAATTTGAAAAAAAAATTCTTTAAATCAATGAATATTTTATAAACAACTATTACTCATGTGCAAAATTTAATTTATAAATCTGTTACTAAGAACTGCTTTGCAAATATTATCCAATTGATAAACCTTTTGACTTAATATGCTACGCCATTTTTACGGCTGCACCATAAATTATGTGATAACAGCTATGATAAACAACTTAAAAAATCTTGTCATTACCCATCGGTCATTCTCTTAAATTTTGAAAATCAGGTGTCCAAAACTCCGGCTTAATTTTTTTATTGCCCTAGAGAAATTATTTCTAAAACTTTTATTATTTCTTTAATTGATGATATTGTTGCTTAAAAAGATTGAATTATTTTAATGAATATCATTTTAAAAACACCATAAATATATATAGTTAACTGCGATACAAAGCAAATTCTCAAATTAATTATTCCAATTTATAAGTTGGGTGACATGAGTCACCGGGAACTAATTTCCATAAGATTGATGCAGGGTCCTTAAATCAAAAGATTTTCTATCAAATTGTTAATTAGCCGTATAATTAATATGTTAAAATTTGGATCTTAAAAATATTTTTTTGTAGGATAGTAGACATGATAATAATTCAGAATAAACTGTACCACTAGTTACTTCAGTAAAATAACTTTCTCCGTCTATACCTTCTCGCTAGCTCTTCCATAGTCTCTATCGCTTCCTTCTCCCTTGCGCTATCTGACGTAGAACTTGTTTAGGTACTCGTTCTTCTGACATTTTCTGCACTTGGCGATACCATATCAATTTTTTTGTTCTTATATCATGTCCTACCATATGAGTGGTTTCCATGATACATTTCATTCCTTTACCTGCCTCTTCCGGATTTTCTAGCCAGCAGCCTTCAAAAATCCATTCCAGTGGCTAATAGTGTTCTCTTGGAGGTTTTTTTCAGTTGCCAGACTTCAGAGCTATATGAGTCCAGAATTTTAATAATAGTATTATAAATGAGTGTTTTGTTTTGCTTAGATATATTTCAGAAAGAATTGAGTTTAGAAGTATAATTGCTTTTCTGCCCTATATATTTCGCTCTTTGATGGTTTTATCAGCTGTTCTGTGCTCTGTGAAGTTCATTATCAAATATTTATAATCCGTGGAGTGTCTGGTGCTCTACAAGCGTAAGTTATCTTCAGTGTCGTTAATATTTGGTTCTATATATATTTTAAGTTGAAAGAGTATCTCCGATTTAAATGAGTAGTAGTTAGTTCCGCATGAGGACCCTCTATTTATATACTCTTACATCTTGTACAGTTAGCGTTGTTCTTTGCCTAATAATTAGATAGTCAATAATTGATTTCAAACCATTAGTATGCTGTATTCAGGAATATTTATGGATATCCCTATGTTGCAAATATCCGTTCATGACCCGGAATTCGTTATGTCTACATAAATCAATTAGTCTATTTCCTTTGTCGCATTTTCCCCATATTGTCCGATGATTTGGTTTCTATGCTGTTGCGACTATAAGGTCTTCAAGGATAATTATTTCCCTGGTTGATTCGATTTTTATAATTGTCTCTTTTACTTATTCAAAGAACTGATATTTTTCATTGATCATTGCATCATCAGTCACTGCCTAATTTCCAATTATTGTTAGCTTTTATCCATGCAAACTTCTTCTTCTTTCTTTAGTTTAGGCATAAAATGCTCGTTTTTTCTTCGTTCCCTTCGCCTACTCGAGCCCTAAATTGTCTCTCCATCCTTTTCGAGGTTGCCCTACATTTCTGCGACCTAAAGATGATTTGTCACGTGCTATCCTAACTATTCTCGATACGACCTAACCAAAACCACATCCACTTAAACTAAGGTCTAGTTTTATAATGTGCTCGCTGACGGTTTCCATGTTGTCATATATTTCCTAAATTCATTTTCAATTAATATGGACACCCCAGTTTTGCTTTAAGGTCCTTTGGCACTTCGCTATAAAAATGTACATAATCTCCTAGATTTTCAGATTTTTGAATATTCCATGTATCACAATTCATTGTCCGTTTTCATAGCTTAATCAGGAGGGCAGGGGCTCTAGATCGACTGTCTTTACTGGACTGAGAGGTTAACATTCCCCCTCTTTGCTCATTACAAAAACCGTTATTTTTTTAGCTAACAAGGTATAGCTGATTCTCCTTAAGTTTTCAGCCATTACAGAACGAAATTTTTCTTCGAGAATGTCCATCATTTAGTAACAAAATAATCTTTATGTACATGTGCAAGCAAGCAATTTAGTACGCAAGTAACAATACTTCCTTAAAGTTTAAGAGGCTTTGTATGATTCTATCGAGTTTTCGACTGCTATATAACTTTAACAGAGTTTTTTAAAATTTAGCTCAGATGTCAAAGCCGTGTGTTAAAAAGTGATAATAAGTTTTTTAAAGTGATCTAATTAGAAAATATGAGAAAGTACATTTTCTGTTTGTTATACGTGGTGGTTTGCATTCGAACAGATTCTTTCGATACAATAACAGGTATTTATTCCGATATTAAAATTGTTATATATATATATATATATATATATATATATATATATATATATATATATATATATATATATATATATATATATATATATATATGTATTTATGCCAAGCTAACCCCTAAATCAAAGAGTAAGGATGGGTTATTCAGGACGCCACTTCATCTGTAACTAGGTGGAATGCAAGAAGCTTTCGCGATATCTTTAGAATCTAGCTTTCAACTTCACTCCTATAGATACACAAATTTTAATAAAATATTACGCAAGTGAACATGTCGATCAAATAAAATTCACTAATAAATAGTAATAAAATACTTGTCTATCATGATAAAAATAAATACACAATTTTCTACTTCAAATTATTACAAAAGTTTCATGTAAAAAAAATTACATATTACTTTAGAGTTGTGAAATTTAACACTTTATAATTTTTAAACTGTTAAACGATTTCAAATAAACAAAAAATATATTGAAGGTAAAATAATTTCAATAAATATTAACGAAGATCTATTATACTATAAAAGAGGGATCAAATAGAATTTACTTAACCAACTCTAGTTACTACTGGCCCCAAGACATAACACAAATTCTATATATTCCATTAAACACCAGATAATTGCGCAACGCTTTGCAAAAAAAGGAGTGACTTAAATTTACTAAATTAATTAGACTGAGTCTCGTCTCGTACAAATCAGGCTGCAACACCACTTAAATGTGTAATGGTGTATAGGTACTATTTAAACATCGGCGCTCAATAACTGAAGAAATAGAAAATGTGAAGAAAACTCCCCGAGTGAGGGGTTAAAAGACCTTTATGTAAAAGTACAGAACTGCTAAAATTCCCGTCTTCAGGTTTATTCGAGTAAAAATAACTCAACAAACAGCAAAATATGCTAAACAAAAGGCTACCAAACAACTGAACTCAATTACCAGAAAAATTTTAAATACTTTTTACCCCAAAATCTCTCAGCTCTTCTAGTTGTTTCAGAAGAAAAAATGAATGTCAAGGCAAATAGTCTCTTTTTGCAATCTAATCACAGTAACGTATTCGACAAGTAGACATGTAAAATAAACTGATTATGGTTATTGAATCAAGTACGTGCAGGTATTCGTAATACAGGAATCATCTCGAGCATAATCTCTCATCTCTTGAATGCATGTTGAAATGATACAATATAGAGTCGTAAACAAGTTGCTACTTGCAAATATTTGCTCATATTTTTCTACTTTCTGATAATCATATGAAATCTATTTAATAAATAAAATATATAAAATATTTACAAAAATAATGAAGGCTAAAAACGGCCGTCATTTTGTAAATTTGGAAATTTTCGGGTTTTCAATTTTTTTCTTGAAGTTTGTGACTTATATGACTTGAATCACAGAGAAAATAAACTGCGTCGATTAGCCATAAAAATATTAATTTTGAAAAAAACAATATAATGTAATTTTCCTCACTGCAAAAAAAACTTTGAACTCTCAATAACTTTGTTGAAAATGCTTTTTTCCCAAAACGGCAAAATATATGTACATTTTTTGGTTTTTATAATTATATATTTTACGGAGAAAGCATTTTGGTTCTCATGGCATGATTTGAAATGGAATAGGTATATTTTTAAGTTATTTGAAGCATGTGCCAGAAAAATATTATTGTTAAAGATGAAAAACTGAAAAAGTAATAAGACCAGGGGCGGATCCAGCCTCACTTTTTTTTTTTTGGGGGGGGGGGCGGCGATAATATCACAAAAATACAGTATGGCAAACGAAAGCAAGTTGTCGGCGGGGGGGGGAGACACATTCCCATTTCTAGTATAAAAGACAGGCTCAGGTCTATTTTTCTCAATTTGAAGCTCTTGAAGAGGGGGGGGATGCCAGCAGCATACACATTCCTAGTATAAGAGGCAGAATTGAGTCTATTTTCCTGAACTTAAAGCTTTTGGGGGGCGGCTATCGCAAGAAAAACAAGTTGTCAACGGGGGGGAAGGCCAGCAGCATACACATTCCTAATATAACTTGGGAGGGTGGGGGATATCGCAAGCTTACACATTCCTATACTTTATTCAGGAACTAGAGAAAATAATAAAACTGTTACAGAAACCTCCAACGTACCTGCTTCAGTGCCGCAGATAATTGAGGACTGCCGTTTTTATATATTATTTGAGATTAGTGAGATACCCAAAAGATATGACTTCCACCTCTATATTTAATCCAAAATCGTTACACCAAGGCATTCTTTCCTCAACGAAAAACTTATTACGATTAATGTTTATGATGCCTTAAGATATCAGAATTTAGATAATAAGGTTAAAGGCTCTACTGAGCTGTGTTCCAAGATGACAGAAGTTAGAAAACTTACTATGTACCGAATTCTGATGGAGCAAAAAACGAGTGGAATTGTTAGTACTCCCAAGCTACATTCGATCATAGACAGACGAAAAACCTCGTTGGAAAAAGAGATGAAACTGCAATAAAAGGAATTGTACATACATTTTATTATGAGAAGCAGATCCCAACCGTCGACAAAATTCTAACTAAAATCAATAAAGATCGGGATTTACCTGAAATTATAAGAAATGAGCTGTGGAAATTACTCAGAGAACTTAATTTGTAATGGGAAAAACCAGATAAGAAATTTGTTCTTATAGATCGTCCGGAAACTGTCCTTTCGAGAAGGAAATATCTCTCTGAAGTAAAACGCAGAGTTGCTAAAAATAATACAACTTACAAAATTAGTAATTTAATTGAACATTTGAAAGATTTTTTGAATAAAGTTACTGCACCAAATTGGGAAAAATCCATATAATAAAAGAATAAAACAAAATGTGGAAACTAGATCTCATGATCGGTGAGATAGAGGAACCAATTATAATTAATTTGAGCGAAGATAGCTTCACTGACTTTGATTATAAATTAGATGTGTAATATTTACCAGTGTAAACACAATTTATTATTTAAATTTTTCTTTTTGTTGTACTTTATTGTTTAATATTGTTTATATATTTTTTTATTTTTTTATATATTTTTAATTTAATGTGTCCCACTCTTTAATTTTATGTATATTAAATTTCAATTAGCAGTAATTTTTTTATGATTTTATTATTGTATTTATGTCTTTTTTTGAAGCCTATAGAATTAACATTTTGTTTAGTTGATCATGCCATATACAGAGTGTTCGGTAAAATGTGGGAAATTTCCCGAGTATGAAAAAAAACACGTGAAAATAATGCTACAAGTTCATATAAACTTTTTTGTATAGGCCTCCTCTGCGGAAATATGGGCTTCCAAATATCTGCAATAGAATCAAGTTTTTTACACATAATTATTGAACCACTAGGAATTTTGCATTTTTTTTTAATATGGTGTATACCAGGTAAAACCACTTCAAATTACTATCCGAGAAAGTGTTGTAAATTGCTTACAGCAGCAGGGATGGACTAGCGGTGATGCTAATAACCCCATTTTTTTACGCCCTGTATGATAATAACATTGGGCACCTTTTTTTCACATACCTCTAACTATTGACTAAAAATTAAGTGCCCTTCATTCATGTCACACAGTTTTCGAAAAAAAAAACCTCATTTTATTTACATCATGTATTTTGCGTATTTCGATAAAAGATACATCTAATAAAAGAATAAAGCAAAATGTGGAAACTAGATCTCATGATCGGTGAGATAGAGGAACCAATTATAATTAATTTGAGCGAAGATAGCTTCACTGACTTTGATTATAAATTAGATGTGTAATGTTTACCAGTGTAAACACAATTTATTATTTAAATTTTTGTTTTTGTTGTTATAGTTTATTGTTTAATATTGTTTATATATTTTTTTATTTTTTTTATATATTTTTAATTTATTGTGTCCCACTCTTTAATTTTATGTATATTAAATTTCAATTAGCAGTAATTTTTTTATGATTTTATTATTGTATTTGTGTCTTTTTCTGAAGCCTATAGAATTAACATGTTTATTTTTTTTTTTGGGTTTTCGGATTTCCATATAATAAAGTAAATTAAATTAGGATGCAATAGAAATAAAAATAAATAGGTCTAATTTTAAATGTAACATATAAAAATGAATTATATTTGAATCCCTTTTTAGTGTTTAATTGTAATTCTGCAGATGGTTTAAAAAATAAATAAACTGAAACGTCAAATATTCTAAAAATGTTTTTAATTAATAATAAAATGACCGAAAGTCCCAAAAAAATTTTAATATTATATGGACGAAGGTATTTTTTTATATATGTTTAACTTCCTGTATTTTTGACAATGGATATTTTGTAAGTATTTAAATTATAACTTAAAATTTTTTGAGAGAATAAGGCGACGTTTTAGTGTGAATGTTCCTAAAACGGTTTCTATTCCAAAATTAAAAATAATAAAAATACAGTTGCGATTTGTGGTAAATATGTCAAAATTATCTATATTTTGAAATGTATGTGAGTTTTTAAGAAATCATAAGAAATAAAATAATATTATAAAAACTATTTATTTTAAGTTAATTACCGAAATAATATTCTATGCCATAAATACTTAGTGATAAAATAAACCTCCTTCCGACGCCTATGACAAGGATTAAAATCATTTTCAACACTTCACACTTCTAAATATCTATTGTTATCCAAACCAATTAGTCCATTATTATAGACCGGTATTTTTGATTATAAAATTTATAATCCATTCCTATGAAAAATATATGTCTAACAGATTTTGCCAAAGACACCGGACTAAAGAACACAGGGAGTTTGCGAAGAAAAAAAGGGTAAAAAATGATTTATTACTCTCTCTAGTTCTTGAATAAACTATAGTATAAGAGGCAAAATCAGGTATATTTTCCTGAACTCAAAGCTCTTGGAGGGGGGATGATAGCCCCCATCGCCCCCCTCCTTGGATCCGCGCCTACATAAGACTGTGACAGACAATCGGACAAACATGTTCCCAGCTGGCAATAAATCCATAAAAAATTCAATCGCTCCACTTTTTAATAGCCCAAAAAAAATAGGAAGATGTTCCTAGTTCGCTATAAAACTATAAAAAAGTCAGTCAGTTTTTTAATGGCCAAAAATTGTAACATCTAAGTATTTATCTATACTAGCACATTCCGCCAAAGGTCATTTTGAGCTGCGTTTTCCGGTTTTAACACAATCAAACTTTTTTATTTTGTAATTTCCTCCTCTAACTCGGTATTTTTAACTACACCTTCATTGTAACACACAATCTGAGACAAGCAATTTCCCATACGACATAAAATTTTATTGCTCCTTAAAGCGACTCTAAAAACACCTTAAAAAACCTTAAAAGTGCATTAAATGGTTTGTTTCATTCTCGTACAAAGACTTTTATAAAAGCAATTTGTTGAATGCCGGGCATAAATATTAACCATCTATCACTGCGTAAAACCGGAGGGTAATAAAGCTTTAGAAGGAGATTTTCTTAGAGAATATAATCTCTGCAATAACCAAAATTGTAGCGCGTGAAACCAAACGACTTTCATTGGTATGTAGAATAATTTCTTTATTGAACACCATAGTTTTTACGATAGAAAGTTGAGGGATTTATAGTTTAGATTTAACACTATTACAGTCTTTAGCTTAGTAGTTCTATACAGTGTTACAAAAAATTTTGTTTACTTGTTCATGCCATATACAGAATGTCCGGTAAAATGTGGGAAATCTCCCGGATATGAAAAAAAACACGTGAAAAGAATGCTACAAGTTCATATAAACTTTTTTTGTATAGGCCTCCTTTTCGGAGATATGGGCTTCCAAATAGCTACAATAGAATTAAGTTTTTTACACATAATTATTGAACCACCAGGAATATTTCAATTTTCTTTTAATATGATGTATACCAGGTAAAACCACTTCAAATTACTATTCGAGAAAGTGTTGTGAATTGCTCACAGCAACAGGGACGGAGTAGCTGTGACGCTAATAACCCCATTTTTTTACGCCCTGTATGATAATAACTTTGGGCACCTTTTTTTACATACCTCTAACTATTGACTAAAAATTAAGTACCCTTCATTCATGTCGCTAATCCTAACAGTTTTCGAAAAAAACGTCATTTTATTTACATCATGTATTTTGCGTATTTCGATAAAAGACACATCTTTGTTCCTATCAAATGTTCAACCTTCAAAATTCGATCCAAAATTATAGTTTACCTCTTTAGTTAAAAACATCTAATTCTGTGAATTGCAGTTCGACCTAGGTTCGCCAAAAAGGGGGTTTTATTTTATCGACACCAAAAACAAAGTTGTTGTTGCAAACGTTGCTAGGTACGTAAAAAATAAATACCTGCATTTTAGTACTTGCCAATTTTCACATCGCTGATACATTGATTCTTTACTTGGATATTAATTTTCCGATTTTTGATTTTCTTGGTAAAATTAATTGTGAAATAATTCGAAATATGGAATACACGTTTATTAAGTATGCAGATATGCATCTAATGTATGGTCTTGCATCTTGCAATGTTATATCACCATAGATTTCTTAATCGCACTCTTCCAGATCATAAAACGTTTCAACGAGTTGACCAACATCTAAAGGAGAATGGTAGGCGATTCTATTTCATCAGGTAATATTATTAAATCTCTTCATAACTTTAGGAAATTTTGGGAAAATATGTACTGATGCTGGTCGGGAAAGAACAGTACGTACGTCGCAATTAGAGGAAAATATTTTAAGTACTATTGTCACCTTTACTATTTAACGCTTATTCTGAAGAGGTCATATTGGAAAGTCTTGAATCTGAAACAGCAGGGATAAAAGTAAACGGAGTTTTAATCAACAATATTAGTTATGCAGATGACACCGTAATAATAGCTGATAATTTGAAAGACCTAGAAAAAATAATGAATAAAATATGAAGAGTTAGTGGAGAATATGGACTCTCTCTTAACACGAAAAAGACCAAGTTCATGATAATTAGTAAGAACAACACCAATAATAATGAAACCCTAATGGTAGGAGGCCAGCACATAGAAAGAGTTAAGAAGTACACTTACTTGGAAACCCTAATAACAGAAAATAATGACTCTACCGTTGAAATAAAAACCAGAATCGAGAAAGCACGTGCCAACTTTATTAGAATGAAAAAGGTTCTCTGCAGCAAAGATCTAACGTTAGCCCTGAAAATATGACTGACTAAATGTTACGTATACAGTATTCTATATTATGGAATGGAAGCATGGACACTGAATCGAGAGGCAATGAGAAGACTTAACTCTTTCGAAATGTGGACCTATAGAAGAATTCAGAGGATTTCGTGGGTGGATCGAGTTACGAACGCCGAGGTGTTGAGAAGAATGGGGAAAGAAAAGGAAGTCGAGATAACAGTAAAACAGAGAAAACTGCAATATTTCGGACCCATTATGCGGGGAGAAAAGTACAGCATCTTACTGCTCATAATCCAAGGCAAAATAAATGGCAGAAGAGGCGTAGGACGACGACGAATTTCATGGCTAAAAGACCCAAGGGAATGGTTTGGATGCAGTTCAAAACAACTATTTAGAGCAACTGCCTCAAAAATTAAAATAGCAGTTATAATTGCCCACCTCCGCAATGGAGAAGGCACTTGAAGAAGGAGATTTTAAGTACTGTAGATGACACTCCTTCAACGAGAGCTCGAAAATTATCAGCGCAGTTTAATACGTCGAAGTATATGAAGTTCTTTTAGAACAGCTGTTATATCCATATCATTTGAAAAAAGTACATGAACTGATTCCTGAAGATTTTCCTCGTAGAATACAGTTTGCAAACTGGCTGTTGGATCAGCAACGAAATAATATAAACTTCATTTGCACTATTTACTTCACGTATGAAGCAGGGTTTACATAAATTTTCACAATTCACATGTATAGGTGGATGAAAATCCTCATGCAACTATTATTTCGCATCATTAATATCAGTTACAATCAATTAATTCTGGGTAGGAATTATTGGCAATTTTTTAATTGGACCATTCATATTTCCGGTACGACTGAATGGAGAACTTTATTTAGAGTTCCTCCAGAATGATTTTCACGATTTAGTAGAGCATTTACGACTTGAAACCTGCCGAAACATGTACTATATGCCCGTTGGGCACCACCTCATTTCAGCGTTGATATCCGGGAGCACCTGAATGTCAGTCCAAATCGTTGGATAGATAGAGTAGGACCTATTGCCTGACCTTTTTGATTTCCCGACCTAACGCTGTTGGATTTTTACTTATGGGGACACCTCCAAACCAAAACGATAGCAGGGAGGAACTTTTACGGAGAATCACGTTTCATTGTGATCAAATAAGTAACAATGCTGAGTTAATACGGCGGATACAGCTGTCCTCAATTCGTCGTGCCCGCGAGTGTATCAAACTTTTTTTTAGTCAATAGTTGGTCCAAAGTTCTTATCATACAGGACATAAAAAAAAATGGGGTCATGAGTGTCACAGCTAGTTCGTCTCTACAGCTGTAAATAATTCACAAAACTTCCTTGGATAATAATTTGAAGGGTCTTATCTGGTATTCATCATATTAAAAAGAATTAAAATATACCTTGTGGTTCTATAATTATGTGTAAAAAAGTTGATTTCATTGCTGTTCTCTGGGAGCCCATATCTCCGAAGTGGAGGCCTATACTAGAAAAGTTTTTAGGAACTTATGGTATTCCTTTCACCTACTTTTTTCATATCCGGGAGATTTCCCACATTTTCTTGGACACTCTGTGGAGTGTTGCCTTGAAGACCTGTATTTGCACGTTAACCAGGGTGACGTCTCCGAGGCTATGTTATGTGATATGCTAAAGCCTTTGTGATTCCTGAAATACCTGATTGGTGCCGAAACTACTTTAATAGACGTCTGCAGTCAGTGTTTCTCTCCGGATATGTATCCAATCCTTTACCTATCGGCAGTGGTATGCGCCAAAGCTCTGTCCTTGGGCCCATACTATTTTTCATTTACATTAATGCCATTTGTTAGTGTCAATCTTATGGCATGAAACTTATTTATTTTTTTAGCAATTTATTTCTAACAGGCTAAAGCCCAATTACAACATTTTATTTTAAATTGTAATTCTCAACTAATTCTAATACATCCAAAAAAATACAACACTATAATAAAAAGATATAAACAACTAAACCAACCTTTCGGATTACTAAATACTTTGCATAGATGCCTTAAAATTGTTGAGCTATTTCAAAATAAATTTCACACGGTATTGAAATTTCATTAAAAGTTTGACACAAACATAGGCTGAGTTCTGACAAAGTAGTAGTTACTGATTAATGACACATCAACCCATAGGATGACGGAACCTTTAACGTTGGTACCGAACCACGGTCCTTGACACTCAACCCACCCCGACTATTGACTATTGGGATTCTATCAACTAATGGTCTGATAACTTTTTTAAATAAGTTGCCTCGCACCAGTATCGAATTGCGTTGGTCGTGGTCGTCCCTATCAGTCCAAGCGCCTTAAATGGTAAGGCTGGATCCATGCTATAGTTCTGACAAAGGACATTTAATCTTGGGTGCCTAAGAAGAAAGGTGATTGTGACGTCCGATACCTATACGGGGCAGCTGAAAGGATATTTGTTGCAGAAAAAATGGATAATCAATTTCTGCTTCCGAATAAAAATGAGAATCCCAGCGAAAAGTTAAAGAAGCTCTCCAAATCTGCTCAAAATCAATTTTTTATCAAGGTTCAGCTCAGGATACATACCGTCCTCTATAAACATTAAATATTTCAGAAATCTTTTTTAAATAGATTCTACAGAGTGCTTGTGGCAGTTATATATAGAAGACCATTGGCTCGGATCACATATCTAACATTATTTCTTGAGATCTTACTAAGCTTAACCCGTAGTGAGATGTAAACTTCATTCTTAATACTAATAAAACACATGTGTTTACCTATAAAAAATATCCTGGAATTCATTCTACGAGGATCTAAGATGCTAAGAAGTTGTGATCAGGTACTAATAATTTCCAACAATTGTTTAGGACCACTTTTACTATAATTTTTTTTTTCTGGAAGCTGTGCAATAAAAAGTGTCTAAGGTATAGCAGGCGTCTTCTTTTATTTGGAAATTTGGTACATAATAGTTTTTATATCCTCAGTTTTCTCAAAATAGTGAAGAAATATGACGAGTAAAAAAAAATCACAATACTCATGAGTGAGAATTTCGAAAACCTGCAGTTACGAAATAAATTGAATCAATTGAGGCCTTTCGTCGTGGGATACACTGTATATAGTGAGATTTTTATGACATACTCTATATGTTCTGCAGTTTCTAGATTTAAGAAAGATGATATTTATATAAGTAAGTTGAATCACCACTCCATGAATGACCAAATCAGAACTTTGTGCCACTCTGTATATTTAACAATATATCCATTATTTCTATCAAATTATAACATTTGTTCTGATTATTTTTATTTTATTCTACTTCTGCAAATATTCTAACTAATTTCAAAATAAATTACAAACTTCCATTTATTTCACTGTCCAATGAGAAACAACTTTTCTATTTTGTACCATTATTTACTCGAGAAATCATCTTTCACCTGCTTTTCACCACCACAAAACTCAAGTCACGCGAATACCGAACATTACTCCAGTTAGTAATTTAGTTTAATTAAAAACTTGTAATAACCCTTGGTAAAGTTCGCAAGCAGGTAAGACTAGTTTAATGAATAAGCAAAGTGAACATATGTTCCCTTATATTTACTAAAAACAAATTCTGAAATTATAATAAATAAAAGATAGACTGTCAGAGTTTCCATTGGTTTTAAAGATGGTGTCAAGTAGGGGAGACCGGGGTTGGAAGTAACATTTTTTGTCTTTTGCCATTTCAGTGCCCATGTTATTAGTTTAATAATGATACTTATAAAACAATAGATGTTGTATTTATTGTAGTTTAGAATGAAATAAAGACGTTTTCTTTAGCATTATCTATTGAGAAAATATTATTGTATGTATAATAAAAACAGAAGCGTGCCTTTAAAACCCGTGTTAGAGATAATTGTTAGAGTGTCTGGGGTAAGTAGTCACATAGAGGAAAGAGGAAATATAGGCAAAAAATATTTTAATTAAATAAGTACATTTATTAGAAATAAAATGTTGCACACTCATAATAAATTATAGTCAAGAAACAAACGAAAAATGTCTTAATTATAATAATAAAAATTCGCTTCAAATAAATTGTTTTCATCTAATGAATCTCAAATTCTGGTAACAAAAATAACAAGAACATTATCTGATAGTCACTAATTTCTTGGGATGCAATATTTATTTATTAAAAATATTTAATATAACGACGAGAATACAGCGATATGGAAGCAAAAGAGCAGGCGGGTTTCAGGACAGAAAGGTCAACGATTGATCACATTTTTTGAGTCACACAAATTATCGAGAAGAAAATGGCCATAAATCAGAAAATACATTTGTGTTCGTAGATCTGAAGAAAGCATATGATAGTGTTCCACAAAACAAACTATAAGAAGCGTTAGAGAACACAAACCTGAATGTCAATCTAATTAAAGCGGTGAAAAACATGTACGACGACTCTACAGCTAAGATCAAAATTGGATGCAGTACTTCAGAGGGTTTTAACATCACAAAAGGTCTCAAACAAGGATGTTGTCTACGTCATTTAAGATATACCTTGAACAGATGCTAAAGAACTGGAAAAGAAAATGAAAAAATATTGGCATACCGATTAACAACAATACCATATATACACTATCTTTTGCAGACGATCAAGTACTCATAGAGCAAGATTACAAAGATGTGAAATATATGAAGAGGAAATTAATCAAAGAATACAGGAAATGGGTATTGGACATAAACATAGGGAAAACGGAATATATGTGTATTGGTGGTGCACAGAGAGACCTGATACTAGAAGACCATCAAGTAATTAGACACTGCGACAAGTACAAATATTTAGGACTAACTATTACAAAAGACGAAGGTATGGGCAGGGAAATAGAAGAAAGAGATGGAGTTCTGGAGGCGGTTAACCGGAAGATCAAGGTTGGAAAGAATTACCAATGACAGATTCAGACAAATTATGAACCAAATTGGAACCCAGAAGTTGAGATGGTATGGACACGTACACTAAATGACACAGGACAGACTGCCGAAACAGATCTTAGAGCGGGCATCCCATGGAAGACGGAAACGAAGAAGATCACGTCTTAGTTGGAGAGAAGGAATCGGCTGAGAGATACAGAATAGAGAACTGGAAGCGAATCTCTGGTCAGACCGAGATAGAACGTTGAATATTATACATATATATATATATATATATATATATATATATATATATATATATATATATATATATATATATATATATATATATATATATATATATATATATATATATATATACAATATCTTTGTTTTCTTAAACCATCTATATTTATTTTTCTGAACTTTCTTGGGTATGTGGTTTTTTGTTTTTTATTTTTAAAACAATCTAATTAAAATTTTTACGTTTCGCCCATTCTTTTGTAAATTGTTTGCTAGATACACACGTTGTAGCTGTGCCGTATAAAATTCAACTAAGAGTATATATTGCCAGTACCAAGGAATTTGGTGTTATAAGTAAAAGTTTTTTTTTTATATATTTTTATTAATTATTTGTGAAGCAATTATTATATTATTAAAGGTCCAAATTTTTTTTTGGTATTTTAGTATTGCATTTGTTATATGTATGTCTATTTTAAGTGCATTTAATTGTTTGAGTAATTGCTGATTGTTCTGTTTTTCTTTGTAGATTTCATCCATAAACTGATGAAATCTCATCTTCTTTGTAGTCAACTGTTTGCTTTCTAGTTTTCTTTCCTTTAGGAACTTTTTATTTTTCTTACTTTCACTTAACATGCGTTTCGATACTTTCTTGTTCTTCGCTTTTTGTTCCTTTTTTTTCCCTTTTAAATTGGTCTTCTCCGGTGCATATATTAAAATTGCTGATTTACATTTCCTTTTATGAGTTCGCTGCAACTTATTTCGATGAGCTTTTGGTAAAAGTCCCAAAACTTGCGGCGATACTATCAGAGAACTCCCTGAACCACTTGAACTTGGAGTAATGATTACCAAAGATTACTTTAAAGCGTGTCACTTCAGCAAGAGCTCTGGTATCGGGCAGCTTGTCAGACCTTGTAATGTCATTGCGCGAACATCAAAATCAGTGGTATCATACAGGGTTTATTAGGACCAGCGTTATGATCTTCAAGCATTGTCCGACGATCAAGGTCTGAATTATCGTTTTGATTTTCTTAAATACGATTTTGTCGTCGGGATTCGTAATTGGTGGCCTATTTACGAAAGCGAAGGCAAGAGGTCATGTTGTGAAATATGTCCCGATTAAATGGACAAATTCCACACGTTTTAAATCCTGTGAGAATATTGGATGGAATTGCTGCCACTGAATAAGACTGCGCAATTATTTGTGGTATTTCGTATATCGTCATTTGTTATCCTGTATTTCTTTAAAGGTCCATAAACTGATTTGTCCAACGGTTGCAGGTGATGAGTACAACACCAGTGTTGGCGTTGGAGACTGTTTTCCAAATGGCAAGGTTGAGGTGTGCCCTTTGACGATTGAGTGTGATTGGTGAGAAGTGAGAAAGCTTATTTACTGACCAAGCGCTTGGTCGATAATTCAAAATGTACACTGAAATACACAACAATATCTGTCCAAAACATTTAACTGACAGAATACCAACTCACAGTTAAATGTGTGATAAAGGAAAATTTTCTATGAGTTATTTGTAGCCAAATAAGTTGTATGAATTTTTAAATTGTTGGATATTCAACTATCTATTTAGAAATTTTTCCTATTTTCTAAAACATTTTCCACTTGTTGCTAAACAAATGTTAAAATCGCTTATAAAATTTATTACCAACCTAATTTATTTAACTGACCAAGAAATCATTTTCCACCTGCTTTTACCTACACTGAAACTGGGGTCAAGCGAACACCGAACATTACTCCAGCCAGCAATTTAGTTTAATTAAAAACTTGTAATGAATCCTCGTGTGACTCTCAACAGCTGCCGCACCGGTTAGGGATAATCAAAATATTGAATAGGTGTTGTGTGGTTTGCTTTAAACTGCTCTAAATAACCACGTTTACGTTTTACATTTAACGCGTTAGAAAGTTGATAAAAAAAGTTCATTTTATGGTATAGTGTAAAACAGTAGAACTAAAATAACCAATATTCTCGCTGCGAGCTCGAGCTTTTAGTAATTTGTTATTTGCTTTCAGCAATGAGACGAGCCATACCTGAAACTGCCAAATGAGATTTTGGCGAAAGCATTTTTTAAACGAACGGAATGAGACTCGGAATAACCAAACCTTTCTCCACCATCCGTGAAAACTTGCTATATAACAAATACGGGGTGTCCGAAAAATACCTGCATGACTCTTGACATGAAAAGAGGTCGATTTAAGTCAACTTCTTTATATCCGATACTGCCTTGTTGATGCGGTAGAAGACCTAGAAGTCTTAAGAAAATGTTGATTTTTTCCAAATTTCTTGATTGTCGGTTAACAAGTAACAACCTTTTGAAAAATTTTCGTTGGGTGGGCGGTTTCGCCAAAAAGAAATATTTTCAATTACATACATACACCTATTTGCTCTAACAATAATACAATTTTTAAAATAAATGTTGGAAGTACATGTATGTATTTGAAAAAGATTAAAAAAAAACTAACTAAAAAGGTAGCAATAATTAAGCAGATTTGGAAAATGGCCACCATTTTCTTAAATACACTTATTAACATATTTAAAAGAATGATATTGGACTCTATCTATAGGGTTAATAAGAAAGGTTGCTAGAGTTTAAAATGCGCATCAATAATTCTAAGCGGGTGTTCACCGGGATCTTGTATACTTCTACTTTAAGAGCGCTCGGCAAAAAAGAAGTCTTCTTCTTCTTCTTGTGTTCCCTTATCCATTGCGGACCTTGGCTATTAACATAGCGATTCATATCTTGTTGGTCTCTAGTCTAAATAATTGAATAGATGTTAGTTCGAACCATTTTGGTAAGTGAATTTCTTCTTCTGCCTAGACCTCTCCTACCATCGATTTTTCTCTGTAAGATTAGTTGTTGGAGGCAATATTTGTTGTGTCTCATTATGTGGCCAAGGTATTTCAGCTTCATTTTCTATACTGCGAGCATAATTTCTTGTTATTTGCTAATCCGGGAAGATGTAGCTTTTTACTAATCTGATTTTTAATGAAATATCTCTGCTGCTAATTATATAATCTATGTCATCATGTTCCATTGTTTGTGAACGAAGGTTCCCAATACGTATATTTTTCAACGTGTTCTATTGTAATTGCTTGATCTAATGTCCGTTTTTCTGAAGATGTTCGGCTTTTACTAATTGACATCCATTTCGTTTTTGAAACATTTAATTTTAGCCCAAATTCTTCAGTTATGTCTTTCACTTTTTGTAGGAGTCCCTGTAGGTCTTTTATGCTATTGGCTAAGATGACAGTATCGTCCGTATATCTGATATAATTTATGGGTTCCCCATTCACCCTCATTCCCTCTGCGACATCACGAAATATTTCGTCACAGATCGCAGACTCCTTTTTTGACTTGAATGTTTTCTGACAAGTTTCCGTTGATTTTTATTCTTGCAGACTGATTTTAGTATAAGTTTGCTATGATTCTGATGTCTTTAGAATCTAGACGATTAGCTTTAAAAAGGTTTATAAGTTTTTCGTGTTATATATTATCAAAGGCTTTTGAGAAGTCGATGAAACATATATACACATTTCGGTTCATATCTGTAGATCTTTAACTCTAGAGAACATTGTAGCCATCTTACTAATGCTTCATTGCCTCTTCTAATTCACCATAGTTTCCGCCGAAGTAAAATAGACAAATTTTCCAAAAGAACTGGTGATGTGTTTTGCAAAAAATTTAGATAAATATTTCCATCTATCCTGTCTAGAATCACAACAAAATTAATAAGGTAGCGATCAATAACACCTGCTCAAACATTTATTTTGAAGTTATGCTGAAGGTATGCACCTTTAATGGCATAAGGATTCACATTCGCATAAACATATTCGTTGTGAAGGTTGCTGACTCCAGATCTTGTAAAGCACACCTCGTCAGTAAACCGAATTTTTCTTCCATAATTTGGATCACGAATTATTTTGTTTCAAATAAATTCTTAACATGTAAGTTGCATGGAGGAACCGATCGGTAAAACTTCTTGAAACTTTTGGGCATGATATGGATGTAACAACTGTTCTTTTAAAATATATCTACAATCGTTTAAGAGATATACAATTTACGTTCTAAGTGGCACGTACTAACATTTGGTTTTTTTTTAATCCTTTCGAAAATTTCCTCTTCTGTTTTGACTGTTCGAGTTATTCTAATACGACCCCTTCAAATTTTTTCTCACAGCTGCCCGTTTCTCGCTGATGACGCTTAATATTGGCAAATGTTTGATGGTTTGGTATTCATCGGTTAGGAAATCTCTCCATGGAAACCCATCGACGTCCATTTCCTTCACAAAACTTATACACCAGGAGCATGTAACCTTTTCGGAGTGCATGAAGTTGTCTATGTTTAGAGTAAAATAGGCTTAGAAACTTAGAATGTTGAACTTATGTTAGTCGGCTTGGAAACAGTAAAAATGTTTCCGAGACCAAAATAGCAAAAGCTTACTTATTTTTAACCGACTTCTAAAAGAAGGAGTTTATCAATTTTTTAATGTATATATACCGATTACTCCGGAACGGCTGAACCGATTTGAATGAAATTTTTTACATTATGTAAAGGAAGTTACTGCGATGGCCCTGTATCTTTTTGGACGAAATTGATGAAGGAATATCCAAGATGGCGCTTACAATATGGCGGTCAAAAAAATTAATTTTGTCCGATTTTCTCCAAAATTGGTATGGGGAAATTTTCCGGATTGTACCCAATGAATCTGAAATTATTTTTAAAAAATTAAAAATGGCGGATCCAATATGGCGGACAAAAAAATTTAATTTTGTCCGATTTTTTCCAAAATTGGTATGGGGGAGTTTTCGAGGTCGCACATTACGAATTCAAAACATTTTTAAAAAATTCAATATGGCGGATCCAATATGGCGGACAAAAAAATTGATTTTGTCCGATTTTCTCCCAAATTGGTACTGGGGAGTTTTTGGAGTCGCACATGACGAATCTAAAATTATTTTTAAAAAATTGAATAAGGCGGATCCAATATGGCGGACGAAAAAATCAATTTTGTCCGATTTTCTCCAAAATTGGTATGGCGGAGTTTTCTAGATCTCACATAACGAATCTGAAATTATTTTTAAAAAATTCAATATGGCGGATCCAATATGGCGGACAAAAAAATCAACTAAGTTGGCTTAAATCAACCTATTTTGACATTAGCATAAAAGTATTTCGGCAGAACTATTTAACTTAACGTGTTTTAAAGCTAGCAATCTTTAACGCCATTGATTAGATTAATCACGCTTTCTCCATTTTCAATCCCTAAAGATGATTTGTGGTTCAAAACAATACTTTTTAAGAGATTTACTTTGCTATAATCCGTAACATAATTATGCCAAGAAATTCAACTAAACAATCAAATTCATTCCTAGAACGCACTATAAATACGTTTTTAAACTAAGAACATTGTACACCTTTTAAGCCCTTATTTTAACATCGTTAAAACACTTTATTGCCCGACATGTAGAGATAAAGAATTATGTGTTGCTGTATGGTTTTGCGAGCAATAAACATAACCCTTTTTTATGTTCTCGTACGTACACATAAAATTTTTGTAAAATCAATGATGCACAGGCTTTTTGCGAGGCGTAAAGTTGAAATACCGGTGATACAAATCATAAATAATTTCATCCATTATCCGAATGAAACAAACAAAACTCTGAAAAATTTAGGTCCGAATTATCAGTATAAACTCCATAAGCTTTCTTTATGTTATGATGGTTATATCAAATTTGTTAGATATACGGAAATAAACGAAGTTTTAAAAAAAATTACACCTTCAAAAACCCCCCAAACTAATTTAGGACAAAATCAAGCAATGTGAAATTTTTATCTCTTTATTCAATTTTTTTTTAAATAATTTAAAATCGTTATTTCCGATCTTCTCCTTTCCTAAAGTTGGTTTAGAAGCTAAAAGCTAGTCCGCCATATTGAATTTTGAAAATTAACTTTAGATTCGTAATTTACCCCTTTCAAAACCTATGCAATACTAAATTTGGAGAATATCGGAAATGAAAATGTTAAACCCGTCATATTTTAAGAAAATAATTTGAAATTCGTAATCTAGATATCCTAAAACTTTCTTGTGCCAATTTTGGACAAAATCGGGATATGTAAATTTTTTGTTTTATTTTGTTAGATGCGCAATATTTATTAAAAAAATTGAATTCTGAAACCACAAAAACTCTCCTAATTTTGAAGGAAATCGGAAAATATTCAGTTATATGCATTTTCTTGTGGATAGATAATGCGTTTTTTGCCAATATAATCGCTTCTTCGTTTACAATTCTAATCCAACCTCTGCATATTACGTAGACAGTCTGATAGAAAGATAAATTTTTAAAAAAATTTGGATAAAACATGTTAAAGAGATGGAAAAATACACTGTAAAAAGGAAATGCATTAAATTTAATGTAAATGTACTGGAAGTAAATTTGACAAATGCTTGTTAAATGCATGTATATAATGCATTAAATTTAATAATTTACATTAATTTATTCCATTAAATTTAATGTAATCATACATTAAATTTAAAGTTTGATCATTACTTTTTAAAATGACTATGTACAGTAAATATACAGCCAATGGTCATTGAATTAGAGATATGTTATGTATGAGGATTAATATAAGTTCAAAAAATTCTGAAATTACCAGGAAAAAGTGGACATTTTCCTATAGGTAATGTCCGCCATCTAGACCGGTTTCGAACTCACTAGTTCTCGTCAGGACGGGGCAGACATGTACACCTCACCATAAGAAAATTGAGTCCTTTAGGCAACTTATAACATACTAAATAAAAAGTTCAATACAACTTGCGCCATCTTCCGGAATCTCATGCAATATACATTGAATAATAATGTATATTCCTTTAGTATTAGAGTATATGTGAATTAATTTTAACCTACAGAAGTTTTCAGTTATTTTATTGAAATTTAAGATACCATTTAATTAATTTAATGTACAACGAAATAAGATTTGAATGAATTGCTTTAAATTCAAAGTAAATGTAACTTATTCACGATTTTTGGTGCAAAATCATTAAATTTAATGTAGAATTATAGCCTATTACCTTTTTTTCCATTTCCGAATATGGGGTATACTAAAAAATCAAGTTTTAAGTTGTCAAAGCCTGAACTTTTCGTAAGAGCATTATTATTTGGGGCTACTTTTAGAGTTGTTTTATTTTTCGCAAAAACCTCCTATAAAAAGTAGTGAAAAACTCAAGGTTGGTTCCTACATACTAAATAATGATATTGCAAAATGTCATAAATTTTCAGACAAAGATGTAAAACACACAACTACTATTGCTTCAGTCATTATTTTGTTTGCATAGTTTGGAATTTGATAATTAAGAAAAAGAGGAAAAAGAATTTACTTTGTGCTAAAATATCATCTATATAAAACACTTTTTTAGGTACAGAAATTTCCGTTACTTTACTGATTTAAGTATTTCTTGTTTCAGGTATGTAAATGTTTGTTATTCAACACCAGCGATATAAATTCAGAATTTGGTAAGATATACTGAGATATATTTCTTAAATTAAACTTCCTATAAATTTTGCAGTTGCACGAAGTTACACAAATAATTTGTGTGCCATTCTGCAAATGTGTGATAATTTTACAAATGCAACCACTGCCACATTATATTATTGAATGTTTCGACCGAAACAACATAGAAACACTGCGGCAATTTTCTGAACACTATACAAAACAAAGCTTTTAAATCATCAATTCATTTCGAAATATACGATGTACATACATTAAAAAATATACAAATTGTAAAGATATTCGACCGACATTACTTGGCAGGTTATAGCCCATGTAAATTAATTAAATTCAGCTTTAAAAATATACCCTTTAGGTGTTTAATTTTCAAGATACAAGGTGTTAACATTTAAAAATAAATATGAATAATTTTTTTGTGCAATAATTCGTAATTGCCGAAAAAAAAATTATTCTAAAATTGGTTGGCAAGCTTTCTTTAAAGGCTGCACATTTTGACCAACAACACTAATCCAATCAGTTTCATTGATTAACCTTGCCTTATGGCTTTCGGTGTCAAAATTGTATCTCCGAAATGCCTCTGCCTCAGTTTGTTGGGTTTGTTGGGTGTTGGTCACTTTTTCAGGATATGTAAATAGTTTTATCCTCCTCCAGAGACCATCTGCACATTAAGTCATCTACGACACTAATCTTATGAAGATGTCTCGTCAAATGACAATGGCCCGTCCACAGTTCCACCACAATTCGCAGCTCTTTCTTTTCTAAAGATAGAAGCTCCCTAGTAACCCATACGCTAGGTCCTTGGTACACCTCATTTCAGAATTTCCTCTCCACGATACAATAATGGTACTTCTCAGCAACAATTTTAATATCCAATTGTCAACCGCAATTGGGACAGCTAGAATTGGTTGTGGTCCATACGGTTCCTTCACAGACCTTATCTTTGTCAGACGGTCCGCTTTCTCAATCTCCAAATAACTCAGGCCCAACACGAGTCTGATCATGCTGTCGTTCCTTGTCAAACTGTTCAGTACATCTTTGCACTCAAAAAAGTAGTCGCGAAGTTACGACACTAGACTTCAGTACCATTATCGCAACCCTACTGTGAGAGCACATATTTATTGTCCTATTTCTGTTTATATCTCTCTCAAAGAGATGGCCACACTACAAAATGGTTTTAATTTAAGCTGTAAAGATCATCGGCCGTTGTCCGAGTCAGTATAATTCTGGTGCTCCTGCCGAATACTTTAGCTTCAGCTCTTTCATTTAGTCAAGATTCATCTGTAAATCACTAGGATCAATTTCTCGGAAGATTTTGCTCTCCCTTCTTTTCTTTTCTACTTGGCAAAAGTATCTAAAGAGAGTGGCGCCATGTAATCTGTTTGCATGGGGGTAAAGAACATGCCTCCAACACGCATTTCCAGACACCAGCGTAGCCGCCCGTTGCATTTCCATGATGTCCTAGCCAACTAAGGCGATAAACAGACTTTAGGGCCTGGTTCTCTCTGTATAAGTGAAGAGGAGGCAAGTTCACCAGGGCTTCAAGAGTTCTAGTAGGAGCAGTCCTCATCGCACTCAATATTCCCACACAAGCTATTTTTTGAACTTTGTCAAGTTGAAGACGGTGTTTACGCATATATAGCTTTCATGGTTCGAGCCTCAATATGATCATTCCAGCTCAGTCGTGAATCTAGAATTACTTCCAGGTATTTATCTATTTCCTTGTATTAAAGGGTCCTTCCAAACAATGTAATTGTGTGAATTCACCTCGCTTACTGAAAAATAGTAAGTAAAAACAAAAGAAATAATTGACACTCAACCAGTGGCGTTCAGATTCGCAAGACAATGAGCGGAAAAGGCAATACGTGTTTTCGGAAAAAATTTGAGTCCATTAAAACGAAGCTTACTTACCATTTTTAAACAAAATCTGTCATTTACGAGTTGTTGCAAAAGAAATTTATTTATTTTTAAATTTTAACACGAAATATCTTGAAAATCATGCACTAATTGGATTTATGATTATACCCCATTTTTAATCAAGTAGTGAGTGCTAGGGCGTCGTTGGTTGAATATCCGAACACCCTGTATATGCAGTGGTCGAATTGAGTACCTTCTACTTTTTAGAAATCAGTAAATAACATCACTACACAACGTGGTATGAAATATAATATATATTATTATATTGCAGTGCAGTATTTTGTTAAACTAAACATTATCCCGAAATTTTCCCTATTCCTTCGTCTAATAAGCAATTTGCTTTTTAAACCCGTCTTCAACATCCTTTTCAAAAAAATATAATAATAAAATTATATAATCTCATAAAACATAATGGAGTTAAATAATAACTTTATATTATCACAACACACGCATTTATTTTCACATTACTTTGGAAAGTTTGCAGGAACATGCAGATCACAAATCAGTTCGGCCATAACCACAAAAAAAAAGCAAAAATACCGAATTCAGGCAGAACTTATCGTTTACACTCACAAACGCTTCCCACTTTTTACTGCAAAAGTTTCACGAAATCGGTTTTGACGTTTTATTGCAGGACCGTTAGGTTTTCCTGGAGGATTGCGTCCAATGTAAAAAATTGTGCGTAGCAGCATTATTTTCCTGCATAAAAAGGATTTAGGTAAAGAAGGGAAATAACAAGAAATTTTATAACTTTCAGTTTTGAAACTGAGATTTTAAATCGCAAATATTTGATAATATATTAATATTTTATAAGAACTTATATCTAAGTTATTTCGGTTAACATTATTTATAATTTGATCTTGAAGGTATAAAGTTTTGATTTAAGAGAAGTATTATTAAACTTAATATGGTTCAAGTAAAAGTGTTTATGTGACTTAATTCATCAAAATTAATTTTTTTCAAAAAAAATCATAAAAATTTATAAATATTAGTTAATTTTGTGCCGACTTCAAAAATTTTATTAGCTTCGCAAAAGAAATATCGCTTTGTGATTCAGTAGCCTTCCTAAGCATACAAGAATCTAACGGTGCGGTAAATGATTGCCCTGCTCTCTTGGATCTTTGCTTCTCTAACTTTGAGCTAAAGTCAATTGTAAAAACTGACGGTCTCCTAAAGTGTGATCCTTATCTCTCACCGTTTCAACTTATATCACATTTAAGTCATTCAAAATATTATTTCTTTCCATTTGACAGGTTCTTAATTTTGAGCTAAGATATTGATGTAACCTTGGATCACTTTTACTGTGTTCTTTGTGATTGGTTTAATATGTTAGTACTTCTGAAGTAAATTCATTCAATAGAAAGATATCCACAGTGGATGCTGAGAAGCCTTATATGTAGAAAAAAAATTGCCCGTGGGAGGTACAGGCAATTAAAAAACGTGGACGATTCTTTACACTAAGAAGGCACTGTATATCTATAAGTAGTGAAAGTTATCAAGAACATATAAACACTCTTAAAAATTCTATTAATGGTAACTCAAAATTTTTCTGGAATTTTATACTATCTAAATTTAATATAGGTACTTTTCCACAAGAAATTCATCTGATAATGGTGCCAATATTGCTAATATTTTTACAAAAAGTTTTCAATCCTAAAAATTCTTGAGAACAGCAAACATCCTTTCCCGACAACGATATTGTCATTTCCAAAATATTTATTAGTATTATCACTATTCAGAAAGTCCTGCTAGACTAAAGGACCTGGTTCAGATAGTGTACCTAATAAAATACTGAAATTTTACTTTCATTCCTTATATTACCCTCTAATTTATGTTTTTTCCCAGTCGTTTGACTTTGTAACTCATCCCAGGACTTGTCTTTTATTGGCCCTATTCACAAATCAGGATGATATTAGAAATTATTGACTAAATAGCATCCTCAGCCATGGATTGAAGCTGTCTTAATTGATGCAGTTAGGAACATGATAGTTTATCATCAATGCGGATTAATTTCTGGGCGCTTTGTAGACACTAATCTCTTTCAATTAGAGTGTATTAACTATATAAGTACATCATTCGGTAAGAGTACAGAAACTCATGCCATCGAAGCAGATTTCAGCAACGCATTTGATATGGTGAATCATAACATTTTACTCTTCAAGTTGTCAGGCTTTGTCTTCAGATCACCTCCTGTTTGCTGATGATTTGAAATTATTCACAAATGTAACATCGCGTTATGACATCACAAAAAACACAATTTCCAATGTCACAAAAAGAGTACCCATTTTGGCCAAAATTATTATAAATCACATGAAAATGCATATTGAAAAATGTTTTGTACACTTTTAGACTTCCTACAAGAATCAGTATATTTTTTCTATTACATGTCCTATACCCAAATGTAACTGTTCCCCATTTATCTACAATTAAAACTCAAAATGAAATACAAATATTTTTTACCCAATGATTTAATGTCATTTTGTTAAATTGTCACTTTGACTTAATTTTAACAAAAAATGACACATAGTGAGGCACAGAGGCTAGCAATTCTTATGACAGGATATGGCAATAGGATCAGAACCCAAAAAGAAGTGTATCAGTTCAGTTGTTTCAAGAAACATTTCCCAATTTTCCGATACCCTACTGAGTGGCCGACGAGGTCTCCAGACTTCAAACCTCTTAACTTTTTTTTTCTGGAGCTATCTTAGAGGTAACGTTTTCCTAACTAGGCCAATCGACACAAAAGACTTAAAGCATTCGATTATTAAAAAAAAAAACGATAAATTATTACAGAAGTAGTCATAAATGTTCAGCATAATTTTATAATTCGCTGAGACTATTGTCAATTAAGAAAAGATACTCTCAACGTTTAATCAAATGATAAATTAATTTTAGTTACTACTTCCTTTCGAGTTTTTATTGCCGGTAAATCAAAAGCAGTTACATTTAGGTGTAGGACATAAGGAAAAATGTCCGGAATTTTCCAGGGAGTCTTCAGCTTTTAAATAGTTTTAACTGTACAAAAATCGGAGGTCACAATATAACAAATCAAATTCGATGATAGCGCAGTTTTTTTCGAGTTACCCTATATAATTTAATATATTGGAAAAATATTCTTACCAAAAAAAAAAAAAAAAACAAAACAAAGCTGAGGTTCTTAGCGATTCTTCAGAAAATCAAATATTTTTGAAATTATTCATTTATGTTTGTATATACACCTGTCAGCTGGATAATTTACGTACTTCATAGTTAGGACTGTTAAAATATGTTTAATATATAAAGTGAAATTCATAGGCCCTCCAGAAAGGTCTGTCCAAATGGTTTCAATTTTAACTTCAAACGGATGTCAAAACGCCACAGTCAATTAAAATCAATTAAAGCATTAAAAATAACCAATTATTTAACAATCACAAAAGCACACCAAATATAATGTATTTAGAACCAAAAAAATACGCAAATAATATAAATAATAAAATAAATATACAAATAACAAAACTTAATACACTCGGTCGATCTTGACACAGAAAATGATCGTGACTGCAATAGGTATATTTCTGTAATACATGTTCAAAGTACACAGTTCATTCAAAAAGTTTTGAGATTAATTTGTATAAAATTTACAGCTAGCGCTATCTGTAACCCGACGGCAGAACTATGTCATATCATGCCTTAGTTATCCATAGTGGAGATGCGATCGCTATAACTTTATTTATTGGTCAGCTGTGTTCATTTGGAGTAGACGTGTTTTTGTCACTATATCATAATTTTTGCTATAGAGCAATGCGCCGCAATCAAATTTTGTTTCAAGTTGGGCAAAATTGGTTCGGAAATATTCGAATTATTGAAAACCGCGTATATGGTGAGGCTTGTTTAAGCCGCAGCAAGGTTTTCGAGTGGTATGGGCGGTTCAAAATGATCGACAATCGCTGGAACACTATTCACGGTAAAAGAGCCTCGACTATCAATGAAAATGTCGAACTTTTGCGCTTCGTAATCGGTGAATTACCGTTGAAATGTTGTCATAGGAACTCAGCATCAGTGTAGGAAGCGTGCATCACATTTTGCACGATGTTCTTGGAAAAAAATGTGTGTGCGAAGTTCGTTTCGCATTTGTTAACGGAGGATCAGAGGGAGCACCGTGTGGAAGCTTCACGGGATTTGGGTAAATGGCATGAACGCACACAAAGTGTCCTGGATCGAATTTTGAAGCAGATTCATTAGTCGATCTCCATGATTCATCACCCGCCCTACTCGCCAGATCTGGCTCCAGCAGACGATGAAGGAAAAACGTTTTGAAGACGTTGAGGGGATTTAAAGGAATGTGACCGGGGCTCAGAAAGCTATTCCAAAAGAGGGGCTTTGCAGATTACTAAAGTGGATATACGTGCACAGAAAAATTTGTATACAACGAGGAGGGAATTATGTTGAAAACTAAATAAAATCTTTTTTCTAAACTCTTGGGTTCATCGTAAAAAAAATTGTCTCGGGATTTTTTGAATGTATATGAAAGTATCGCCAATGAAGGCAACATGGTCATCGCTTCGAAAAGACTGGGCGGTTTGCAAAAAAGGATTTACATGTTTTACAGCTCACCTTATTCGTCATTTTACTGAAAAATCTGAAGAAATGAGTTTTCAATGGAAATATTGCTATAAAAAAATTTTAACGATTCGTTTTCTAGTTGTAACCAGTTTTCATAACTCAATTTCCTCAATCCACCTTGCTCCTGTTGCTCCAAGCTCTACAATATTTGTCGGCCCTATCCTGTGTTTGAAACCTTAAAGCGGTGAGGTTAGTTTAGAGTTATTAATTAAGGAAACAACATGAGAATGAAATTCATATCGAACATATAACAGACTAAACAATTTATTATATATATCTATATTAATGCCTAGTGTATTTAGTAATTACAGCATCCAAATTACTATATAAATCATTCCCTAAATATTACACTTATAGGACATTTATTTAATCTCAGAATTGTACATATATTGAACCCAGTGGAAATTTCTAAAATATTGTCTATGAACAATATTATGAACTAAATTTGACTCGTCTCAGGGTTTTCGAAAAAATTGTAAAAAGAAAAAATTGCTTTTTAATGCTTTAAGACACTAATAAAGAATCATTCACGAAAACACAATGCAAATTATTTTAAATCTGAGACGAAGCAAAATTTTTTCAGTGCGTACCTTGTTAAAGAGACCATAAAAGGAGGAATACGTCCACTGCGACAAAATAGAGTAAATTAAAGGTTGTTCTATTCGAAGAGTCACTTAGGACATTCATTAAGAGTAGAGTACAGCTCAGATAAGAAAAGATCAACTTGAAAAAAATGATCTAGCGCCATTTCTCTAGCTTAAAGGATAAGTCAGTACTACACCTGTTACCATAACTGTTGACACTGGTGCTGCAGTGTCTCTAATAAAGTCAAGTCTTGTTAGTAAATTTAAAATCCTATCATTTTCCAGAAAAGCAACGTTAAGAACTGTAATTGGAGAAGCAGCTGATCCGATTAGAGAAATACAAGTGGAGTTTCAACTTGAAAGGCTAAAATTGAACCATTTGGTGATAACTGCTGACATAGAACTGAGCTTATTCTTGAAATGGATTTATTTCATGGATTTTCTTTCCACAACAAACTTAACATCTTAAAATTTTGCACCAAATAATTTATTCTGTGAAAAAATCGTAATATCGAACTAATCAGAGGAACTGCCGAACATACAACCATAATAAAGGAGAGCACGGAGAAAATTATTGACGGAAGACTGGTCGAGAATTCTGGAAACAACGTACGATTAGTTCAACACTCCAATAAATCCTGTAAATGCCTCGCCCCGAGGGCATTAGTTAATATATGACATCAAAGCAAACTCGCTAGAGTTCCAGCAAGGAGGTTATGTAATCCATAGAGAAAGAAAAGCAAATCACCTAAGTTGATGCCATAGGAAGGACTTAATACTGTTCTGAAATGTTCTGAAAAGAATCAATGACGTTGTTTATAGAATCCAACGAATTCGCACGATCAGCATTAAAGTAGTACATCTCCGCAGATTGAAGCCATACCACGACGATCGGGACGATCAGAATTAGGAAGGGGCAGTGTTACAAAGGACCAGGAGAACTTTTTTTCTCTCTCTCTCTCTTTCTCTCTCTCTCTCTCTCTCTCTCTCTCTCTCTCTCTCTCTCTCTCTTTCTCTCTCTTTCTGTAGCTCTTGCAACCCAGGGTGGGTCTTGGATGCCTCAACAATTCGTCTCCATTAGACTCTGTCCGTCATTAGTTCCTTTGAATCTGTGATCTTCAGCGTTCTAAGATCTGATGCTATGTTGTCTCTCCACCGTAATTGTTAGTTTTCTAATGGTCTTCTACAGATTGGAGCCTGCCCCCATACCAATTAGACCACTCTTTCATCTTCCTTCCTTCTGACATAGCCAGCCCATGTCGGTCTATCTGCTTTAATTATTTTTACAATGTCCGATTGGTCATATAGTTCTTCTAGAGACCTGCTTGTTCTACTATGGTACTCCTATGTTGTATCATCCCTTATGGATTCGTATAACCTCCATATGATTTTTCTCTCTGCAATTCTTAGTCTGTTCTAGTTCTGTCTCGTCATGGTTCAGGTTTCACAGGTATAAGTTATAATCGGTAATTTGATGGAGTTAAGAAATATTATATCGATGAGTCATCACTGGTTAGTCATATTTCCTGTTTTTTTAGACTTGTATTCGCATATATTCTAGTAGGTTCTATAAGCCTATAAATAGGAATAGGGTAAGCGTAGTTTAGTTAGTTGTATTTCAACATTGAACGGGTTAAAAAGTTGCGATTAAACTTAGTTGTGATTTAGCTGTAAAAATGTTAAGAGGTAGTTAATATAGTATTAGAAGTAATTTAGTGAGAAGTGTTGTATTTAAACTCAGCAAGCAATTATTTGAAGATAGAAAATCTAAACAATATCTTAACAACAACTTGAGGCATTTAAAAAAACTGCTTTTGAGAGTGAAATTTAGGCGCATCTTCGTGAATCTTCAACAATATAAAAAAATATGTACCTGTTATTTTCGTGTTATCTACAACATTTTATAATTTTACCAAAATCTGTGGGGCATGTTAAAGAACATCATAGCCCCAAGTTTTTGTTTTTTTTTCTTACATAAGCTTTCTCAATAAAATCTAATATTTCTATGACACTCCAAACTCTTGTCTGTTGGAGGCAGACATAAAGGTCTAGTGTTTTATATTTATAGAAAAGAATAAATTCGCAAAGCTAATGGCTTATTTATTCTTTTTTTTTTCACCAATTCATATAAATCAAGACAATATATATAAGAAAACAACCTTCCAACACCGGTATGGTACAAACGAGAACCGTTACTTTCTTATCCTCGCAGCAGTGTCCCTTAAAATTATTTACCCCAACCCATTTACAACAAACATTCAGCCTATAAATCCAGCCTAACAAGACGGGTCAACTGGCAAATCCATAATTTTATTAACCCCGGCTTTTTTGTCACTGAAAACATCGCTGTAGCTGCCAAAGCATAAAAAGAGAGGCACAAAGGAGGGAAAGTCCTTAGTCTCCGGAACTTATTGTCAGGGTTTTGTTTTTTAGCGGCGACAAAGCAGTGGCTGGAGACAAATAACATTAACTGACTGGACTCCTTTGTATCTTTGTCCGAATTTAGGTGAAAATATTTTGATTAGAGCGGTGCAAATTGATTTAGCATTAATATTTTGTATTGTAATATTAAAATAATTAATTTTTTTGCTTGTTAGTCTTTGACTCACATTATAATTAATTAATATGAATAAATTTCAAGAAAATAATTTTTAGATGTTCTAAAAGCATTGAATTGAGCAGTTTTAAATCTTTAAAAAATATAAGCTATATACAATAGTGTGTGTTTCTAAATAGAGCCTCACGCCACTTCTGCGAAAATGTTTCGTGACACTTCTTTGAACAAGGAAATTCTTTGACTTCAAGGCTTGGAAAGAACCACTCTTTCCTTAACATTAATGTATTCTTCACCAGCAGCATGCCTTCTTTTTACTCCTCGAACGTTAACTAGCTCGCTGGAAGAGCCTTCTATATCTATATATATATATATATATATATATATATATATATATATATATATATATATATATATATATATATATTTATTTTAGCAGAAAAATGGGAAATTTTAAAAAAACATACAACGCTATAAAAAAATAATTTTATGGATGCTGTTGACCTCGTTCTTAATACAAATTATTTTCAGTATGAAAATACCTTTTATAAACAACTCGATGGATGTGCTATGGGATCACCAATTTCATCTACCATTGCTCAGCTAGTAATGGAATATTTAGAGGAAAAAGTCTTAGAAAAATTAAATTTTAATATAATATTTTTCAAACGTTTTGTCGATGATTGCATAGCAGCCGTACCACAAAATAAAATAAATGAAATTCTCCAAGAGTTTAACAGTTTCAATGAAAAATTACAGTTCACATCCGAAACAGAGAATAATAATAAAATAAATTTTCTAGATATGACACTTATACGCAGAAAAAACAAAATTTTAACTGAATGGTACACCAAACCAACTTGGTCAGGTAGATATCTAAACTATTTCTCTAATTATTCAAAAACTCAAAAAAACAGCGTTATAATCGGTCTATCTGATCGTGCTATCTCCCTAACATCTCCAGAATTCCGACCAAAAATACTTCAAAAAGTAAAAGAGACACTAATAAATAATAATTTCAACGAAAAGACTATCACCAAAATAATTGATAAACGAACATATAAGTTTTATAACAACGTAAAAACAAAAAACATAGAACATAAACAGCAGAAATATGTGGCATTACCTTACACTAGTGAGCTGTCAGAAAAAATAAAATACATTTTAAAAAAGCATGATATTATCGTATGCCACAGGTCACATAATAAATTAAATACATTATTCACAAATTTAAAAAGTAAAACTCCTCTAATGAATAAATCAAATATAATATATTCGATCCCTTGCACAAATTGTCCCAAAAAATATATAGGCATGACGAGCCAATTACTGAAGAACAGATTAAATGGCCATAAATATACAAAAAACGCATCAACAGCGTTAAACAAACACACACAGGACGAAAAACACACTTTTAATTATAACAGTACCATTATAAAAAACAAAGATATGAATTATCAAAAATTACAGATAAAGGAAATGATTGAAATTAAAAAAGATAAAAACACTGTTAACGACAGAACAGATATAGGAAATTTGAGCCACATTTACGCAAACCTAATTTAAACAAAACTATTAAGTATTCGATCCGGTCAAATAAGAATCAAAAATAGAATATCCTCTTAAAAATAAAACCAAACATATACCTTATTTGTTTTTTTTATATACATTGTAAAATATAAAAAATATTTAAAAAAATAAAACACATTCGCATTCTACGTATCCTCAGTAAACGATGAAAATTTAAAGTTTATTTAGAAACAGAACAGCAAAATGTCAAGGTATGTACTGGTGAAATTAAATATTTTTAAAATGTTTTAAAGTTTTTGACTACTGTTTTTAAGTGTCTTGTTTGTTTTCCAAAATGTAAAATATGTTTTTTATATTGATGTATTTTAATTATATATTTTTTTAGGAATAAATTTTGAAAATGCCTTGAATAAAGGGCGAAACGTCAATCGTTTTGTGTTTTATTAATTATAGAACCTAAACCCAAAAAAATACAAAATTAAGAAAAATGATATATATATATATATATATATATATATATATATATATATATATATATATATATATATATATATATATATATATAAATGAATTCCTATTACCCTTGGTCACGCCATAACTTGAGAACGACTTTACTGATTTCCTTCATCCTTTTTTAAAAAGTTTTCTAATACTTTGTAGAAGGTTCTTAAGAAATGAAAATTTAAGAAAATTGCGCATAAAATTGGAAAATTAAAGAAAATTGTGCATAAAATTGGAAAATTACACGAAAAGTTGACGATTATTTAAACTTCAAGCGTATGATGACAGTTCTTGCGTTTGACAGTTCGCGCGCCGTAAAAAAATATAGCCGACGGAGCTTTGTGTGGACTGTAGATTAAATTAAAATAGACGGTTTGAGCTGTAGGGAAAGATTTACTGTGAAAAATTTAGATTTTTTGGCATTTAGTGACAACAGAGGTAAAGACAAGCAATGCAAGTAAGGTTAACATAGAGTAAGAATAAATATATACAAAGAGACTATAAACCAAATCACACAGTATAAGTTTGGTTTGCAATTGACAGTTCACGCGCCGTAAATATTGTTTAACAACTGCATTGATTGCGGGTATCTATCGATCAAAAATTTTTTATTCATTTCTTAGTGCATAGTTCATTCGATCGGAACATTTATCCAGTTTTCAGTTTGTTCAGTGAGTTTTTTGAAAAGAGGGTCTACAGTGCCACCAATCAGACGTACCAACATAGGTCGCAGAACTCGCAATTCTGCAAGTCAAAGATATATATGAGCAAGTCAAACTGACGAGCAACGCGAAGCGAGAAATGAAGTTGAACGGAATCGATGGAATCGAAATCAACAACGTAGAAATGTCGCGTTTAATCTCCATCGAGCTACATTCAATTATAATGTAGCAATCGATTACAGTTCACAGCAAATCATTGCTATTGAACGAATGAACGTTATGTGTCCACATTGCAAGGCATTTCAGTTTAAAAATGAAGCCCCTGGATTGTGTTGCGCCAGTGGCAAAGTCACTCACGCCATTGGTATCGCCACCAGATCCATTATATTCAAAGCAAATTAATCATTTGGGATGAATGCACGATGACACATAAAAAATCTTTGGAGGCATTAGACCGGTTTGGTGGTGCGATGATTCTTTTGGCAGATGATTTTAGACAAACATTGCCAGGAATTTCACGTTCAGCGGCAGCTGACGAACTTAATGCATGCTTGAAGTCGTCCATTTTATGGAATCATGTCAAAACATTCAATCTGAATATGAACATACAAGTCGAATTGCAGGACAACCTATCTGCAGAAATTTTTACCAAACAATTGCTCGACATTGGTAATGGCAATATTCCTGTTGACATTTATTCTGGACACATTACATTCCCTGCTAATTTTTGTCAATTTACTGAATCAAAGACCGGACTGATCGAAATGATGTCCCCAAACATTGCTCAAAATTACAAAAATCATGTTTGGTTAAGCGAACATGTTATATTGGCTGCAAAAAATGTCGATGTCAACGAAATTAATTTTCAGATTCAAAATAAGATAGCTGGTAAATTGATGACATACAAATCAGTTGATTCCGTTACTAACCAAGATGATATTGTCAACTATCCAACGGAGTTTTTAAAATGCTGGAATTGCCCGGTTTACCACCTCATACTCTGCAATTAAAAGTCGGACCGATAGTCATTATGTTGCGGAACATGAACCAACCACGTCTTTGTAATGACACCCGGCTTGCGGTGAAGAAATTAATGGACAACGTCATCGAAGTCACAAATTTAAAAGGAAAGTACAAAGACGACGACGTTTTGATTCCACGCATCCCCATGATTCCGAACGATATGCCATTCGACTTTAAACGGATGCAATTCCCAGTGCGGCTTGCATTTACAATGTCGATAAATAAATCGCAGGGGCAGTCATTAAGTGTTTGTGGCATCAATCTCGAAAATACATGTTTTTCACATGGCAAACTATATGTGGCCTGTTCCCGTGTCGGAAAGCCATTAGCACTATTTATTTACGCGCCACAAAACAGAACTAAAAATGTTGTGTATCAAAGAGCATTACAATAAAAAATATTTTTTATTATTACTTGCTGGTGCCCGCGGCTTCTCCAGCGTGAACGTCGTCAATTTTTTATAAAATTTTCAAATTTTCATTCCATAAGAACCTTCTACAAGGTATTAGAAAACTTTTTAAAAAAAGATGAAGGAAATCAGTAAAGTCGTTCTCAAGTTATGGCGTCACCAAGGGAAATAGGGATTCATTTATATATATATATATATATATATATATATATATATATATATATATATATATAGAGAGAGAGAGAGAGTAGAATAAATATAGAATATAGATAGATAAAAGATGAATAGATAAATATATAGATAAATTATTCCAGTTCGAATTGAATATTCATAGTTAAGACAGCACAACGTTTGTCGGGTCAGCTAGTCTATAATATAAACAAATAAATGCATTCAATAAACATGCTAAGAAGCTAAGGACCACGAACTTACCAGAGTAATCACTAGTGTCAATTATGGTGTCAGAAGGTACCGTGAAATAGGATGATACGCAATTGCTGTACCAATAGCAACGATTTTCTGGAAAAAAATGTTTCATTTCTTATACCAGTCTTTTTACTTTTCAGAAGTTTAAAACTTTTTTAATAGGTGTTTGGAACCTTTACCTAATACTTAAAGGACGAAAAACAAATTTTTGAAAAAAGGAGGTTTGAGGTTATAATATTTAAGTAAGGGTAATTTGTTAATAAGTTTTTGTCCCTGAAAAACTTTATCTGACAAACCCATTCACCGTTTGTTTGAAGATTGTAGACAATGTTGAAGAATGACTAAAATGTGGTCGGACTTGCATTGTCTTTATTTTTACTTTTTACGACGTTTCGATTAGGTTGTATCTCTAATCGTTATCAAGTATAAACTGAATGTTTTGTCTTGAGACTACGAGCTTATATAGAGACTGTGTCCACTGAAGTGCATACTGGACAATATCTTAATCATAGTTCTAATCATTCTGTTGTAACAAAACGAGGAATTATACACAACGTCTATAATCGCGCTATATCTAGATGCAATATTTCCGAATCATTGGAAAAAGAGGTAGCAAATATTAAATCCGATTTACAACGGAATGGTTATCCTTTAAAACTAATTGACGATGTTGTGAATAATTTTAGAACAACGAATACTGGACACCAAGAAACACATTCCTTCTTCACAATTCCGTACATTAAGGGAACCTAGGAGAAAATAAGACAAATTGCCAGTAGTTATAATATTAAAACAGCCTTTAAATCAGGAAATACCCTTAGAACTCATTTAACAAAAACAAAACCTAAAACTACCGATAAGAAATAATGTGTTTACAAAGTTCCAAGTGAGTGTGGTGAAATGTGTACTAGAGAAACCAAACGATCGCTAGAAGTTAGAATTAAGGAACCAAAAACTCATATACAAAAAGGGGAAACGTCGAGATCAGGTATTGCAGAATACTCCTGGGATAAACAACACCATATAAAATGGTCTGAGGCTGAGGCAATATATATGGAACCCAATATGAAAAAAAGACAATTTATAGAAGCAGCATACATTAAAAACAATAATGGAATCTTCAGTAAACCGAGTGTTGAGATACCTAATCTTTGGTAACCACTACTTTGTAACATCAAATCATTGAGTTGTGTACAGTGAAGCGAAACTTTGCGCTTTAGGGGACACAGTCCCTATATAAGCTCGTAGTCTCAAGACAAAACATTCAGTTTATACTTGATAACGATTAGAGATACAACCTAATCGAAACGTCGTAAAAATAAAAATAAAGACAATGCAAGTCCGACCACATTTTAGTTAAACCCATTTAACATTTACATTGAAGGTAAAGCGCGACAAAACAGGTTCTTAGTACCATCCTATTTATAATTTTTACATTTAGTAACACGGCAACTTAGGAATCCATTAATTTTGAAGGCTGATTTGTCACAAATTGGGAAAAAGAGGGGTGAATTGCAACGATGGGTTCAGACTGCGCAGTCGAAGAACTTACTTTTGTTGTTCGCTCAGGCAGGTTTCCGATAAAGAATATGAAAAAGTGATTAAGGAAGTTAAAAGCGGTGTTTCACTTAGAATGGCAGCAAAAAAATACAAAATTGATTATACAGTATTGTGTAGATGTAAAAATAAAAAAGACAAGGGTGAAAAGTGTGGCTTTCCAAAGGTGAGTAAACTGTGTTGTCTAGAGAAATCAAGCTCCGAATGGGGACAACTATTGGATTTATATGATCTGAGAGTTATAGTGAAAAATTATTTAAACAAAATCGGTCGACAAGTTGAACATTTTAAATGCAATTTGTCGGGGTCAGAGTTTGCATTGGGTTTCGTTAAGCGTCACAAAGAGAAACTTTCGATGAGGCTTTGCCAAAATGTCAAACGCTCAAGGGCAGGAATAACACCTAAGATGTCAGTAGTTATTCTGATAATCTTCAGTCAATAGATGGTGTCAGTGCGTCTAATATTGTGAACTACGACGAAACAAATCTAACTGATGACTCGGGAAGAAAAAGGATAATTTCAAAGCGAGGTATGAAATACCCGGAAAAAGTGATTAACCATAGTAAGTCGGCCACCTTCTTCATGTTTGCAGCCGCAGCAGATGGAACGATTTTACCGCTTTACGTCGTCTATAGGGCTAAACATATGTACGAATCTTGGAAGGTAGGGGGCTACCAGGTGCTTGTTTCAGTTCAATCCCTTCTGGACGGTTTGGCAGCAACTGCTTCCAAGGTTGGATTGTGCCAATTGCCATTCCGTATTTTCTAAACTTGTCGTGCAAAAAAGTGTTAATAGGGGACAATCTTTCTTGGCACATCTCTTTACAAGCTGTATAAAAATGTAAAGAGCATAACAAATTGTTCGTGTTTCTACCAGCGAATTCCAGCTACATGTCTTAGCGTTTAGATGTGGTATTTTTTCGCCTTTTTAAGGAGGTTTTGCGTAAGATACTAACTGACTGCAAGAAAAGCCAAAGCCGAAGAGAATTAAGCATTCCAAAGACCACATCTCCGTAAATTATTATTGGAAGCAATTAAACCTAAAGCGACTAATAAATCCTTTTGAAATATTATCAAGACTACCATCAAATTCACAGTTTTGAAGAACGATGCGAGAGCAGTAACAGATTCCGTAACTGATATTTTAAAATCATTACTATTCGATAATATCCCTAAACCAAGGTCTTCGTCTTCTTCTTCATCCATCCCTTTGCGTCCACTGCTGGACATAGGCCTCCCTCATTCTTGTCCATTGTGCTCTATCTTGAGCGATTTGCATCCAATTTGCTGCAATTCTCTCGTCAGTCCAACGAGTAGGGGGTTTTCCTCTACTTTTTTAGTCTAATCTCGGCCTCCACTCGAGTAATCTCTTCGTCTACCTTCCATCACTGATTCGGGCGACATGTCCGGCCCAGTTCCATTTGAGTGTGGCAATTCGAGAAATTACGCCTGTAACTCCTGTCTTTCGTGTCAGGACTACATTTCTAACTCGGTCACGCAGCGATATACCTAGCATTGACCTTTCTATCTTTCTCTGAGCTATTTGCAGCATTTTAGAAGTTGCTGTTGTCAATGTCAAAATTTCGGAACCGTAGATTATAACCTGTAATACATATTGGTCAAATGCTTTACGTTTTAAAGAAATTGGTATATCGCTTTTAAAGATGTCTTTAAGTTTTCCATAGGCTGTCCATGTAAGATTTACTCTTCTCCGTAGCTCGCATGTTTGATTATCTCTTGTGATATTTATTTCGTATCCAAGGTATATGTATTTTTCCACAAGCTCCACTTCGTTGTCTCCAATATTGATATTTTCACTAGGTACCAAATTGGTCACAAATTTTATTTTTTATATGTTTATTTTAAGACCCACATTGTACATATCTCCTTGAGATTATCGGAAAATAAAACTATGTTGTCCGCGAATCTCAAGTTTGTTAATCTTTGGTCGTCTACATTCAGGTCTCTTTTTTCCCAGTTAAGTTTTTACAGGCGTATTCTAGTACTGCAGTAAACAGTTTAGGCGATAAGGTATCACCCTGTCGGACTCCTCTTCCAATTGGGATATGATCCGTGTTTCTGTTTAGTTTCACCGACATAGTTGCATTCCTGTATATAAACCAAGGTAACAGCGCAAAAAGATTAAAGTTTTATCAGGGCGAAGTGTAGCAAGAAAGGATTTTAACGAAACCAAATCTAGTGATTCCAGTGATATTGAAAATATTTTCGTTCACAACGCATTAAGAGAAGATGAAACAGAAGCTTGTTTGGCAGAAGACAAAGAAAGTCTGTCCGATTTTATTCCAGTTGGTTCTCCAAGCACAAGTTTCAATGAACATCCTGGCATTTTTGAGCGTTTTGTTACCAAGAATGGTAAAACTTTTGAGGGCGTATTTTCAGTTACAACGGAATCATTAAAAATTTGCGATTGGTTGTTGTTTGAATTTTTTAGTCAGAAATACATTGGCAGGATTCAATTCATAGATAAAAATTACACGACCAATTTTCTTCGAGTGAAGCCTACGATGAAAAGGCCGATAAATACAGGGTGTCTCAAAAGAAAGTACACATTTGTTTTGCTTATTGCGTGAACGCAACTATTCCGAGCGGCGCGGGGGTATGTCAATCGGTAGCCTGGCTATTGGGAATTTAGTCGCTATGGAGCGTTTCTCGGGAGCGGACCGTGCTTTGTGCGTACATGAGTTTTACAAAAACGGTAATTCGGCGACTGTAGCGAGTAGAAAATTCTGCAATTTTCGACATATTCGTCACTTAAATGATGCGCCAAGAGCTCGGCTTATTGGAAAATGGGTCCAGAAGTTTGAAGAGACCGGTTCAACACTAGATAAACCAAAATCCGGGCGTCCGAGGTCTTCGAGAACAGTCGAAAACGTAGAGAGTGTTACTCAGTCTGTTCGTGACGACCCAAACGTTTCGATTCGTAAGCGTGCTGTTGCTTTAAATGTGCATAGGTCATCATTATTCCGCATTTTACACAAAGATTTAAAGCTGAACCCCTATAAAATTCAGTTGGTGCAAGAATTGAAGCCTTAGGATGCTGGTCAGAGGCTTGACTTCGTGAACCAGATGACTGAACGCTTTTCAACGTTTACCAACATCTTCTTTTCGGATGAAGCCCATTTTCATCTTAATGGTCATGTAAACAAGCAAAATTGCCGCTATTGGAGTGCAAAAAATCCAAAACACAAACATCAGAAACCTCTACATTCGCCAAAAGTGATTGTATGGGCTGCGATATCGGCGCGAGGAATTATCGACCCGTACTTTTTTGAAGATGAAAGGGAACGCACAGTAACAGTGACTTCAGAGCGGTATGTGGAGATGTTAGACGACTTCTTCGTGCCTGAACTGCAAAACTTTCCTGGCTATAACCAAAGAACATGGTTCCAGCAAGACGGAGCAACTTCACACACGTTCAACATGTCTCTGCCACGAGTGCGTGAAATTTTTCCTGGCAAATTGATCTCAAAGAAAGGCGACATAAGTTGGCCTCCACGCAGTCCTGATTTATCACCTATGGGCTTTTTCCTATGGGGTTGTGTCAAATCAAAAGTTTACGCCAACAAACCGACTTCCCTGGCACAATTAAAAGAAAATATCCGCAACGAAATGGCAGACATCACGGAGAATACCTGCCGAGCCGTCATGGGCAATTTTAGTGCTCGATTAAATGAATGCCGTGAGCGCAACGGATTACATTTGGACGATATCATTTTTAAAAAATAAATTCCCAAACAATGTATTTTAATATGTAATAAACATTTTTTCAATAAAGTCCTGACTTTTTTTTAAATCGATTTTTTAAATGTGAACTTTCTTTTGAGACACCCTCTACAACATTTTTTGCTTATCCAGTTATTCCAGGTGTGACCGAGTTCAGATTCGACTAAATTATTGGCAAAGTTGGTGCCCCTGAAAAGGGTCGAAAAGGTATTTTTATATTTAAAGTGGACATCAATAAGTGATAACTTTCTATCTGTTGTTTGATGTAAATCAGAAAATGTTTTCTTTTAAATAAACGAACTATAAATAATTTGTAGTGTAAAATCTTTTTTAAAAATATGTAGTTTATTTCTATCCCCCTCTTTGACAGTGTGAAAGCCATTAGATGTGAAATCTAACAGATGTTGTGTTTCACACCGGTTGTAGGACATATGTGAATTATTTTGACAGTTATTTTTAAAGAAAGAAAAATTATATATATATATATATATATATATATATATATATATATATATATATATATATATATATATATTAACGCTTAAAGGGAATACCGAGATCTATTCTTTACATATTTTGATTTTATTTTATGTGTAATATTAATCCCTGTGTAGATGCATTTATGTTTAAAAAATATTGCTATTCACCCCATTTTTTGGTACGTATTCTAATCCGGAACCTTAAAAGGTTCTTCTCTATCTATAACAAATAAATTTAGGTGCAAAAATAGCCCAAACCCAGAACACTGACATATAATAGTTAACATAACCTCAAATTATAGCTTCATATCTAATATAAAGAAAACTAATGCTTCTTTAAGAGCAAAAAAAATTTGTAGTTTACCTATCAGAGCTATTTTCGTTATTACCAACTATATTTTTTTTTTATTTTTTGAAATATAATTCACTTAAGGGATACGTTATTAAAGGAATAATAAACTCGGGTCAAATTCGTCGTCACTGAATGTGAACTGGCTGTGTATGCATTTGTGTGACATCTTTTATTGAAAGGCGGAACTAGGCTTGGGCCGATATTGCATGATAAAAATTTGATTTATTTGTAGGTTATTTTAGCTTTACACTCAATTTTCAAAAAAATTGTGGCTTGGGTCACTTTTGCTCTAAATGCTTTAGTTCATGCAAGACAATTATTCTTATTCTGTGGTGTGTACGTCGATATCGTAAAAAATCCACACAAATCCATTTTGTTTCTCACTTCTCAAATAACGAATTAAAAGCTTCATTACTCAGTCAGTTATGATATAAAATCAAATTACTAGTATCATAACTACGCGAGTTTATGCACGAATTTTCTGATTCCAGCCAAATTATGCCACAATAGAAACCATTTCCTTAATATTTGGTCACCGTGACCTTTTACTTTAATTTTTATAATTCTAAAAAAGAAAATAAAAAACTTTTAATAAGATTTACTTATGAAAGAGACATTAAGGTCTTAATATAAACCTTTGTACCATATTATTTTTAGAAAGCCAAGTAATTTGCGGTTTTTAAGTATTTTGAAAAACATTTTATAAATAACTGCCTGGATGAAAGTAAGTTTTTGTAAGGTTTGGTATTTAAAATTGGAAATGAAATGTTTGATAGGATTATTCAGTTTTCTTTTGACGTAGAAACCTGCTAACCTGCAGGGAGCGCGAAAATTGAAAAGAATTTGAAAAATAACCAGTCGAAATCTTATAAAAGAGAATCAAGTTTTCTTTGAATGAAAGCAAGCAACCATTATGAAAAAAAAATACAGATTAATTATTAAATTAATAAGTTTAAATCACAATTTATATATATATATATATATATATATATATATATATATATATATATATATATATATATATATTGTATTCTTTGAGTTCGGTTTATACGTGAATGTAAAAAATAACGTGTTTTGAGGTTTTGCCTTTTGTTCAAAAAAACTTCAATTTAATAATAATAGCAGCATTTTCCATGGTCAAACAACCTAAAAGTTTAAATCACATACATTATGCTTAAAATCTTACATACTAACATAAATTATAATTTTAAAAACGCTTCAAGACGTAAAATAAACTTTTTAGATAATACTTTTATCCGAAAGAAAAATACTAAACCCACATGGTTAGGTAAATACTTGAATTTTCATTAAAATTATTCCATGCCTCAGAAAAATAGTGTTATTATTGGTCTAGCAGACAGAGCCATCCCTTTAACTTCCCCTGAATTTAGACCCCCCGTTTCGAGAAAAGTGAAAGAGACCTTATTAAGGAACAACGTTAACAACAAGGATATTGATAAAATAATAAAAGACGGAATACACAAATTTCATAATCCTATAAATCCTTCTAATAATACATCGAAATGTATTGCCTTGCCTTATACAAACGGACTTTCAGAAAAAAATTGAGTATAATCTTAGCCAACATAATATCGTTGTCTGCCACAAAGCCCAAAATAAGTTACACTATTTATTTACAAAACCGAAAAGTAAAATTCCTAAGAACTCTAATGTTCTATATTCAATTCCTTGCACCAATTGCCCAAAAAAATATATAGAAGTGACCATACAGTTACTTAAAAATAGATTTAATAGGCATACATTTACGATAAATGCTACAACGGCATTAAATAAATATGTACGGGAAACAAGCTATTTCTTCGACTACAAGAATACTTGAACGTGACCACAATTAAGTATAAAGGAGATGATAGAAATAAAAAAGGAAAAGACGCAGTCACTGACATAAGTAATCTATACCAAATTTACACAAATCTTTTTAAAAATTAATATACCCTCTTAAAATTCAATAATTAGGGATATCCTCTTAAAACATTATATGTTATCAGATCATCAAATCAAAGACTCCATAATAATGAATTAAAAAATAATTTAGTAATTAAGAATGGTTTTCTCAATACCATAATCAGTACAGTGTGTCTTTCAGTATCGAAATAAAAATAGCAAGTTCAAAGTGGGTACCTGCATATTTTTGTGAAAATTTAAATGTTAACATATTAATTTCTAATTGTAAAATAAGTTTTTTAATTTTTTTTCGTCTTTTAACTTTTTCTGTCGGTATATAAGATTTTAAACATAATTTATGTGATTTTAACTTTTTGGTTGTTTGACCAGGAAAAACGATATCATTAGGAAAATAATGAAAAAAAAATTTAAAACCTTGAACAAAAGGCGAGATGTCAAAGCATGTTCTTTTCTTTTACATCCACGTATGAACTTACCCCCAAGAATACCTGGAGGTTTTTTCTAGCTGACAAAAGAAATTCGGCAGTGCTTGTCAACAAAACAGCAGCCTGTAAGCTAATTAACAGGGACCATACCACTTATCTAGAAAAGACCACCAAAGCGTTGATCAGACCATCTCCACTCAACGAAGAAATAAAGAAGAAGATCACACCAAGAGAAAAACACGCAAGTCCGGAGCCCCTTTAAGACCAATAGTAAACTCTGGCGGTTCCCCAACTCAGTCCCTAGCAAAACATCTAGCCGCTATTCTCCAACTCTTCGACAAAAAACGCCTCCTACGTTAAAACTCGCAACATTTCTGCCAAATAATCAAAGACCTACGTTTATAAGAAAAATATTGTCTAGTTAGTTTCGATGTAATATGACTTTTCACACAAATACCAGTCGAAGAAATCCTTTCTGTAATAGAAAACAAATAAAAGCTACCAAAATATATCATCGACTTAGCTAAACACTACCTCGATAACACCTATTTTACTTAAAATGGCCAGCGATATAAACCAGTCAAGGGAGTTCCTATGAAATGGCCGCTATCACCTGCACCCGCTAATTTATTTATAGAAGACTTAGACTCAAAAGCTTTAGAGGCTTCCTCACACAAACCAGGACTGTAGCTGCGTTACGTAGATGACACATTCGTTATCTTGGAACATGGAGAAGAAAATCTCAAAAATTTCCTATACCACATAAACCCACCCAAAAATCAAATTCACCATGGAAATAATTCAGGAAAGAAAACTACCTTTTCGGGATATCATTCTGAAAAAAATAGAGGATGGCTTGCTTTCACACACTGTCCACAGAAAATCTTCTCACACCAACAGATACCCCAACGCCGATTCACTTCACCACCCCGCCCAGTTATTTGCCGTAGTGACATCACATGTGTTTCGATCTCAGTCTCTTACAGATCAAGAAAATTACTACAAAGAAATAAACATACTACTAGAAGCCTTAACAAAAAATGGTTATTAAGAAAAACATATAGGCAAGGCTCTAAAAGACAAATGTTTGACCTTTAAAAATCGCGAAAGCCAAGATAAGAGCTTCAAAGTTCTTTTTCTTTATGTCATAATAAAGGATCTCTTTGATTTGAAAACCAGGGTCTACGAAATTTTATGCGGAGAATACAGCTCATCTTATGTATATCAGACCATCCGTAAAATAAACCCTAGAAGAGATAAACATATAAACACTGTCAAGTACAAAACAATTTCTTTTGCACTGGCCCAACACTTGTTAAACACAGGACATAAGATAAACTTAAGGAACAAAAATGCTACCGAGATGTGAAAATCTTCCACAAGGGAAGCCAGGAAGCCATCGAAATTGCAAAGAGGTTCAAAAACTTAAATAGTAGAGCTGGCAGTCAACGATTGCCTAATACTTGGAAACACCTGCTTACGAAACATCAACCAGTAGTATGTAGTAAAGAAATGGATAATAACTCGGCAACACGTCCCAAAACACTGACATCAGGGCCGATGACACGCGGCAGGGCTCGAAACCTGATTGGCCAACACCATCCAGCTAACGGACACGCACTATGTACACAGGGAATTGACAGCACCCGCGTCGTAAGCGTCAGTTCGCCCAGAGACGCCGTACAGTAAGCTTTGAAAATGGTAAATAAGATTTTACCGAAACGACAGCTGCCCTACATTTCTGAGAAGGACGCAGTACATACGCGGTATGCCGGAAACTTCATATATATATATATATATATATATATATATATATATATATATATATATATATATATATATATATATGCACTACATACTGATAACTTTACATATTCTAGTATGTCCACAACAGTCACATTGTATTCTGTTTGTAATACGAGTAGTTTTTATTATCAGGAATTCGATCCGGATTATTACCTTGTTAAATAAAATTTAAACATTAATAATAAATAATTAAAAATTTCTTATTTAAATTTTAAGTTGCCCATAAATATTGTTATTTCTTACAGTCTGTTTCTGTAGTCTCTTAAAACGCCGACAATATTTTATATGTAAAATGTAACATTTCGGCTGAAAGACGAAATTAAAAATAAATTGAGTTTCCTAAACTTTCTGATATTTTTTTGAATAATAATAAAATACTCGAGAGATAAAATATACATACAAACGAAGCCAATTACGTCCACGAACAAGATCTGAAGAAAAAAATAATTGGATTTTAACAATTTGTACAGTGTGTCTTATATATAGGAAAAAGTAGCTTGAAGCTTTTAAGATGTCGATCAAATGAGAAATAATTGTACCTGGGTTGGAACCGGTCTTCTAGGATATTAGAAGACCGAGAATGAAAGTAATTTACTTTAAGTAAAAACAATATCTGCAATCTATATCACCAAAACAGGAGATTACACTAATAAGAAAAATATTTTTGGTATCTTAATTTGCTTAGTACGTAAATAAAAGTATTTTTTCCATGTGAGTAATACACCAATCAGGAAAAAAAATTTCAGACATTTTAGGTAAGAGATAACTAGTTATTGAACATTGTAATCCAAAACTGGCCATGATATGGTCGCCAGTTGTTACAGTTTTTTTTTTAATTTTTTAAGCACTGGTTAGTTCAGGTATTAAATATACTACGCAACAAATTTTATTATATTTGTTGTATCTTGTATGAAAAATGCATTCTTTTGTTAATTTTTTAGGCACTGAACACAAAAATGACAATGAAAACAAAAATTTAGTTGCAATTTCAAGGTTTTTTTATTTTTAAGAAAATAATAAAAGCACATACTTTTACACTTGTAGAGACATTAATTATCCTGTCTTTTTGCATTTCTTTTCTGAATTTTTTTGGGTGCATCTCTAACAAGAGTCCAACAGTTGACGGCACCCATGAACGCCTTCCACCTTCTGTGGTACCTTTTCTTCATTATTGATATATCCTAATGGAACCGTTAGCCGTGCTCATCACTTATAGCCCCGCAGTTGTCAGGAAAAAAGTCCAGATATGAGTGTAGGAAATGAATCTTTAGAGCCATATTGTAACTCATCTTTTAATACGATGACAGCATATTTTCAACACGAGTAACATAATTGTCAGCTTTTCTATTTCCGAAAAAATGAGTGACCACGAGGCGAAGGTCATTCCAAGAATTTTTTTTTCAATATCTGATAAAGTGCTGTCAAAATGTTGGTTTTTCAGAATATTTTAAATCTGTGATCCAAAAAAAAATATCTTCTTTAATTTTTTCCTCACTTAGCCTTAGGAATTTCTGACGCAGGTACTGAAAAGCTGGCCCTCTTGTATTTAGTACCTTAAGTTTTTAATTTGTTATACAGTGATGGAAACAAAATCTTTTTGTGGTCTACCAATGGCATATGTTGTACATTCTTTTCACCTGGCTCTAATGATTGTCGAACGGACCAGTCTTTTCTCTTGTAATGAAGTGCCTTTGCCCGACTGTCCCATTCGCACAAAAAACAGCAAAACTTGGTGCAGCTTAGCTGCAACCCAAGTAAAAGTGCCACAGATCCACCATTGGTGCTCATCGTATTTTATACTTGTCAATAGGTACTTCATATTGCCATATAATTATTTCATGTGAACTGCATATCCAACAGGAATAGACGGTAAAATATTTCCTATATGCAATAGTGCTGCATTTAAACTCAAAGTTGAACTGCCTATTAACATTCTCCATTCTTGTAGTTTATATTTAAACCCGCTAATAGGCCGGTAATGTTATTGCAAAAAAAAAAACCAAGTTCTTTTTCATGCTTAAAAATAATTCTAGGCCTTTATGACGTTTGCAAACAACACATACTGAAACATCGTCTTCTCATAAGTTCCACTACTACAATCTTGATGCTAGTAACTCTGCTTTACTTTTTAGAAGTTCTAAGTCTCTCACAAGATCGGTTAATTCTGATTGGGTTATTTTGTGCGGTTGACGATATAACGTGCTGGGTGTAAAATCAGGATCTCTTGATGTTGATGACATATCTTCTTGAGAAACCATTGTATCGTTATTGTCAGATTCGTAATTGAATGTTTCTGGGGATTCTGGAATAAGAAGTTCGTCACTATAAGACACAGGTCTCATGGCAGATGGTATATTTGGATAGTTGATAACCGACATTTTTTTCTTGGATACACCTATGTCTTGCCCAACACGAGGTATGATTCAGAAATGGGAATCATTAATATGATTTGAAGGCTCTCTCCAGATCATTGAGACACCAAACTGCAAAGATCGATTTTTACTATTTAACCAGCTTCTCAGACTTGAAGCGCATGCATTACAACAGATATAGGGCGCTCACTGGTGGCCTGGATCCCCAATATTGCAACCGAAATAAAGCTGATATGCCTTTTTGTCAATGGGGAATAGACCGCTTCTGGGACACAAACATAACAGAAGTGATCTGGATTGTTTACACAATTTCGAGACATCTTAAAATCAATCAATTATTCGATCGACTCACTAACTTCAACTGACTAACCCCTCCGCTCTGTAGTTTCTTATATACTCAAATACGGCTTCTACATTCGATAATTTTCTATTCAATTCCATGTTATTCGCAATAGTGACATTTGTCATTTGTTTGTATACAGAGGCTGTTCAGCAAACATAAAAGTCGATTTACATGAGTTTAAACGGCTATTTCCTTTATATTAAGCACTGAGGCGTTGGGACCCATGTGGTGTTGCCAAGTTGTGCATAATTTCCTTAACTTCGTAAAACGTATATTTGGCCACGTCGCACCCCTCTATTGTTATAACAATACAAATATACCACGTGCATTCTTGCGGTTACATTGTTAATATATAGAGAAACTTGACATCACATATCTCTAAAACTTGAACTAATATTAAAAAGATAAGTATAGTTTCGGTTTTAGCACACCAAATTTAATTGATTTTATTTTAGATATATTTTGACTGTAGTCCAGTGTTATAGACAAAAAAGTTCAAATGGCAAGTGGTGGGTAGTTAGAAAGCCTACAGTTTGCGCTATTTTCATTAATTAGTTACAACAAAAAAGCTAAGCCGTTAAAATTTTCGTTTTTTTATTTTATACAATTATTACTGCAAAAATAATTTTTTCATTGGTTTTATTCCCTTAAAAGAGAGAGCTCTCATGATAACGAAAAAATTAGTATTTTTGTGTTGATAAGGATTGCTTTGTTGTTAAGACACTTTAATTTGTTTACGCAGAGATGTTTTTTTTGTGAGTAAATGATATATTTTCTTGACCTAAACCATATCGCGTTTCACTAATAAAAGTTTATGTTTTTATAAAATATTATCGGCACAAATTTCAGTGAATAAATTTAGAAAAACTTTTATATTCAACGAAAAACCAAAAATACATTCCGAAAAGACCATCGACCATCAGACTCGCGAAAACGACAAATATTCGTTTGACACGTTGCCAGATCTAAAATACGTTCGTGGTATAAACTGTAAAATTTGTCTATTTCAGTCAACAATATAGTTTAATTTTTGTAATGTTTTATAGAATCTCAGGGAAAACTTAATTTTACTCACCCAAAATTTTTGGTTAGTTCAGGTTTAGACTTACCTAAGTTCACCTAGACTTATGCTTTCGTAATATAAACTATAAGATTTATCCATTACAGTTAACAAAATATTTTAATTTTTGTAATGTACAAAAAAGGGTAAAACTAATCTTAACCTCCAAAAATTTTTGGCCAATTTTTGTTACTTCAGGTTTAGCTTAGTCCTGATTACTTTGAGAAACTAAAACTAATCTAGATTTATTAATGTTATTGTCCAGCAGAGACCACGTAAAGGCGAGACAATCTGTGAAAGAAAAGAATATATGTGAATTTCACAGAGACTCTTATTGGCAATCTCGTAAAATATAGAGACTTCTATTTGTTGTTGTAACAAAATTTTAACGATTTAGTACAAAAAATTGAACCTAAAGTGAAAAGTGTATTTCACTATTTTGCGCAAAAGTGAAAAAAATTATGGAAAACGGAGGTCAAAATCATGTTCTACGAGCTCGAAATAGGGGGAAGTACAGAAATTTCTTCAAAAAAAGTCGTTTTCCTAGATTTCCCATAAGGCAAATTTCTACCCAGAGAATTATGTTTAAATTTATTTTCATGTCAGTATTTATTTTATTAATCATTGAATAATAAACTCTAAATTGTAATGTTTCCAATATAATAACTTACTGAAAGGTTGCTCAAGTCCAGACCTGCGCCCTGACCTACTGCGCAAGTACAATATAGCCCCTTTAAGGTGAGTACAGCCTTATATGCTGGCTGAATTTATATTAGGGTATTTCCCTTCCTTTTATGACCTCCAACTTCCTTGATCTGGATCCAATATCTCAATTTAAGACGCATTACATAAATTTGTTTTCCATTAAACCATTGGAAGTACGTTTATACTAATTATCTAACAATAATAAAGCCAAAGTAAGAACCTTAAAGAAGACTAATTCGTATATTTTTGTTTAAAATCGATGCTAACAATTTAAAGCAAAAAAAAATTAAAACGTTTTTGAAGTCATGAAATACCACTAATTTAAATAAAAATTAACGTTTATAATAAAACTATTTTATTAAATAAAATTTTGTTTGGAAGTATTTTTTTTTTAATTATTAGTGATCATTTCTTTCAGAATATTTTCAAGGATATTGACTGCATAAGTTTGAAACATTAAATATAAATTTTCCAAATGATTGTTTAAACAATATTGATATCCAAATTATCTGTAAAAAAGGTTTAAGTCAGTACAAATTAACATGAGATAAAAGTAGACAACAACTTGTAGCGATATACTAAAGTTAGGACCAATGCTCAGGTTTTACGAAATATTTACACTTTTTGCTTTTAAAACTATTTTATAAGATGTTGGAAATATCTTCCAGCAACTGCACCAGAGTAGATCAATCGATCTAAAAATGTACATTTTAGAGTTCTGTAGAGAAAGTTCTCTTATTTTACTTGCCGAATGGATTCCTTAAGCATCTATATTTAGTTAGGTTTAGATATATAAACTAAATTTTTAACGTGATCCTATAAAAAAAAGTTCCACGAGGAACGATCGGGTGATCTGGGTGGCCACTCTATTTACCTATAACATCGCATCTGAAAAACTGAAATCTACTTACTCTCTTACATGAACAGCATAATGCGGAGGAGCACCATCCTGTTGAAACCATAAAGTTTAGTTAGTGAGTCAGGATCATTATCATTTGGAAATAAAATTATGAGAGCTTTTCAGATTATTTTGAAAAAAAATTGGATATCTATCTTCAGTTGGTCTTTCATCAAACAATAATGATTTCTTTACTCTATTTTCAACAATTCGTTCCCAGATATTTCACCTCGCTCTTGCTGTAAATAAATTCTCTCAAATTAAGAGAATAATTGATATAACCAACGCCAACTTTTAGTCCCACATTTTATAAACAAAATAATAAATTTCGACAAATAAACAAAACTATTGCAGTAAATTAAAATAGACAAAAGGTAATTTTAGTTCCCAACTTTAATTTTAAAATACCGCGGAAACCCGCAGTTCACATTCCAAATGAAACAAATTTAACTTTTGAAGTAGGAAAAATTGTATATATTTGAAACAGTGCAAAACCAAATGGAGCAAAACCAGAACGTTATTGAAGTTTTAGTTTTACCAACAAAACTATTATTGTACACAGTGTATTTTGAGGTAGAAATAAACTCATTAGCAGGACAAGGGACAAAGCTTTTAACTTTTAATAATCGTTTAAAACTCAATTTAAACTAATTTAAAATTAATTTTAAACTAGACCTCAAAAAGGTTTTCTAAAATGTTTTACTAAAGTGTATAGCTTAGTAGATCACAGAGAAGAATTTCTAACATTTTTTAAAAATCTATTTGTCTGGAGCAAATTTAAAACCTCCATTTTAATTATTAGTTCCCTGTATTAATATAAATAAGGCTGACAAATGAAATAGAGAGATAGAAAAAGCACAATAAATTTAAGGTTTCAAAAGCTACTCAAAATAAATAAGAAAAAAATCGGTTAACAAAAAATATATTTAAAACTTACCAACCTTATAATATATAAATATACATACTGTCGCTGATATGTCAACACTTGCGTGGGTGCACTTTACGAAAAGTGAGAAAAACTTGGGGACCAAAGCTGAACTCATGGTTAGCCGTACAGTTAAGGGAGAACGCTCGTCATTGGAAGAATCTATTTGAGCATACTGGGAAGATTGTAATTGGTTACGTGCGTGAGAGAGGGATATTTTTTATCTTGCAAATTAAACTCTTCTGTATTCAAACTTTTCGTGCATTTTATAGATTTTTATTACAGGTTCGTATCCTACTATCTGAAGGCTCTATATAACTAGGTGGCATATTACCCCATAGTAGAGCCATCAAACACTCCAACTGGGAGCAGTGATATAACTCATCCAGAAGGGTTGTTCTAATTCTACTAAAACGTCTAAGCTAAAAAGGGTATCTTCTTCTTCTTCTTCTACCTTCTATAATAGGTCCCTGACTTGTTCCTTCTTCGATTTTCCTCATTCTGGACTTAAATTATCGCTCCACCTTTTCCGTGGTCGACCTCTACTGCGTGTACCACTAGGCGATTTATCTCGTGCGATCCTTACCAGTAGTCTATCCTCTGTCATTCGGCTTATGTGTTTGTTCCATTGTGTCTTATGTTGTAGGACCCACTCATTAATGCAGTCTGTGTTGCATGATTGCCTGATGTTATCGCTTCTTTCTCTGGCTAGTAGCGTTTTTCCTGTTATTCGTCGAAGTATTCTCATTTCTGTAGTCTCCAATAGTTGTTTCGTTTTTGTCGTCTCTGGCCGTGTTTCTGAGGTATATGTCATAATAGGTCTAATTGTGGTTTTGTAGATCCGAACCTTTGTTTCTTGTTGTAAGTGTTTGTTTCGCCAGATCACGTTGTTGAGGCAACCCGCCACTTTGGCCACCTACCCTCTTACTTCATCTTCGATGTTGCCATAACTAGTTATGTCGATTCCTAGATATTTGAAACTCATTTCTTGTTGTATTATTCGACCGTCTACTTCTAGTTTGCATCGGAAGGGTTCTTTTGAGGTTGTCATACATTTAGTTTTTTCGGCTGAGATAATCATATTATATTTTCTTCCCGTAAGATTAAAGGTATTTAACAATCTCTGGAGGTATCCATTAAGGTAATTGTATAACTGAATTTACTTGGATTCGCATTGGTGATCTGCCTTAAAAAATCTGCAGCCATGGTGGGATGTAAACGGCCAAAGAGGCCTACGCATCAATGATTGGGTATCACCACCTTTTGTTCATTCATTCATTTAACTGACTTTATTTGTGATTGTTTTTTACTGTAGCCAGTTTCTCTCTAGTGTTAATAGTTATTTATCTCATTCAGTAATAATTTTTCACTTTTTAGCGTTTTCTTTTCACTGAGATTCAATTTATTTTTTTGGGTTCTTTTATAATAGAACTCTTCTCGATATCCATAAATAATTTAAACGATCACTAATTGATATGTGTCGTGCTCTTAGTAATATTTTAAAGATTGCAAGAAAGTATCTTTTTAAGCTAAAATTATTTTAAACCAAAACCAAACCAAATGAACGTAGATTCATAATTTACTTCTTCGAAACCACTCCAGTACCAATTTTGAGAGAATTCAAAAACTGTAAATGTTTTATCCCTTCATATGTATGAAATGCACCATATTTACGTTTAGAAAAGATATTTCGTAATCCACAGCCTCATATTAATTTTGAAAAAGTATAAAATCGGAAAAAAATAATATTCATTTTTCTCTATATTCCAAACGCCATTTTGTATTTTACTGAACCAGTAGTCAGCTCAGCCAAAAACTTATACAGTTTAAAGAATGATTTAATATGCTTTGACAAGGATATACATTTATCATGAGTGCTTACTGTTTATGAAGTGTAGCAACGGAAAATAAAAGAAACGTATATAACGTGGAGTTCTTGTGAGTACATACAAACTTGACACTCGAAATGTGCTACTCTAAGAGTAGTGAACATAACCCGATTCTCTAAATCCCCCCACTCCTCGACCTTGACCTTGACCTTGCTTCACCCCTCTTTGGCCCCGCCCACATGTCCTTGTCATTGACCTTGAAAGTGCACGTGTGCTTTGGCCTTGGCCTTGTGTTCAAGGTTGTGTGTGTGACCTTGACCTTGACCTTGGTCGAGACGACCTTGACTTTGTTGAAGGTCATCTTGGGTGTGTGACCTTGAAGATATGTTACGTGGTTGGGGGTGACCTTGAATGGTTTTATATAGAGTATGGGGCAGTTTCATTCATCAGTTGGCTCTGACTTGTATAGGTAGTACATGTGTTAATATTTGACAAATCATGGCATATGTTTGTGAAAATTGCGGTTCTAAGTTTACTAAGAGTTATAATATGAGACGTCATAAAAGAGAATCGTGTGCGGCGAGATTTAATGAAGTGCCTGGAGGAAAACGGCTCCGAATTGAAGAGTATACATCGACGATTCCGGTAATTAATTGCGCTACATGTAATGTAGATGTTCCAATAAATCATATGTCAGCGCATAAACGAACACAACAACATAAAAATAATTCATGTTTGCCGGTATGTCATGGTGTGCAACTCGTTCAATGTGCCTTCAAAAGAAGAATTGCAACCTATCGGGTTAGCAGTGATATGGAGCATTCCGATTACGTAATGTTCTTTGCAGACATTAAATCCAAGGTGGTGGAACTTGTTAATAATTTATTGCGTGTGCATCATGCTTTAAAAGTTAACATGACAGCTGTTGGCGAGTACATGCTTCCGTCACAAGAAATATTCAGTGAAAAATCCTTCAACACTGCTAATCAAATAATTAGTGTAGAAAGTGATTTGGATGCCGTTTACCATTCTTTCACCGAATCAATAAAAACGCAGGCGACAGAGTTCCAGGAGAAAGATTCAGGTATGGAAAAATCAAAACCCGATATATTAAACTGATTTTTATATATTATTTTTCTTGTTATAGGATGGGCTCTTGTGCGAATTTTATACTTGGAAGTTGGTATCAACAAGTATATGCCTATGGGTGGCTCATCATACATCAAGTTGCCGTGTTCTATTGAAAAGAAAGGAGCTGTCGTCAATGTGATTAACCAGGACGAATTTTGCTTTGCGTGGGCTGTAACATCAGCATTGTTTCCTCCAACAGCAGAGCCTTCACAGAAGACATCCTACCCCCATTTTTCTAGAGTGCTAAATGTAACAGGTATGGATTTTCCAGTAAAATTACGTGACATTAAAAAATTTGAGGAAATGAACAACATATCAATTAACGTATACGGTCTGGAATCTAAATATGAAAATAATGAAGTAATACATGAAGTTATTGGTCCACTGAGGTATGCGTCAAAAAAGTTGGATAGGCATGTAAATTTATTGTTAATTACAAAAGACTGTAGTAGTAAAGATGGCGGTGAACATTTTTGCGATACGACTTGTTCAAAGAGTCATTATTGTTGGATTCGGGATTTATCACGTTTAGTTTCAAGTCAAATTAGTTGTCAACAACATAAAATATATTTCTGTGATGGTTGCCTCATTTATTTTAGTACACCGTCAGCTTTAACTTTACATCAAAGCTACGATTGTAACCACATTTTCACGCAAACACCCTCAGTGGATTTAAAAATCGATAAATTTGGAAAGAGTGTGCCGGAAAATATTTTAAAATTCGAGGGTATAGAAAAGCAAATGCGCGTTCCATTCGTGGTTTATGCAGATTTCGAATCTGTTTTAAAACCCATTGAAACGGTACAACCAAACCCACAAAATTCTTACACTGTAAAAAGTTTTAAACATGAACCATATTCTTTTGCTTATTTAATTAAATGCTCTTTTGACGACTCACTTTCGAAATTTGAGCTATTTCGGGGGAATAATGCAGCTCAAGTCTTTGTGGATCGTATCGAGTGTGATTTAAGGGCTCTATACAACACATATTTAAAAGACATTAAGCCTATGAAACCGTTAACGCCTGAAGAAAAAAGGGAGTTTAATGATGCTAAAATATGTGGTATATGTGAAGGCCCTTTTGAAGAGGGTGAGATTAAAGTACGAGACCACTGTCACATAACTGGTGCAAAAAGATTTGGTGCTGCACATTCCGTTTGTAATTTAAATTATAAATTACCCTCTTTTATCCCTATCATATTTCATAACTTAAGCGGCTACGACAGCCATTTATTTATAAAAGAGTTATGTAAATATGGGGATAAAATTGGTGTTTTGGCTCAAAGTAAGGAAAAGTACATATCATTTACCAAAAGCATTTATGTGCACGATTATTTTGATAGTAAATGTGGAAAAGTCAAGAGGAAATATTTAAAGTTGCGATTTATTGATAGTTTTAAATTTCTGTCAACGTCTTTGGAAAATTTAGGCAGCGGTTTAAACGACGACGATTTTATTGAAACGCGGAAACATTTTTCAAATATCAACCAATTTAATTTGATGCGTCAAAAGGGTGTTTTTCCCTATAGCTTTATTGACTCTATAGAAAAAATGGAAAATACATGTCTTCCAAGTAAAGATGAATTTTATGATAATTTACGGGAAGAACATATTAGCGATGAAAGCTATAGAAGAGCAAAAGAAGTATGGCGCTTGTTTGGGTGTAAAACTTTGGGGGACTATTCGGACGTGTATTTAAAATCAGATGTGTTGCTATTGTGTGATGTTTTTGAGCAATTTCGGAATAATTGTTTAAAATTCGATAAACTTGATCCAGCACATTACTATACCCTTCCAAGTTTATCATTTGATTGTATGCTACGTATGACTAAGGTAGAGTTAGAGCTCTTAACTGATATAGACATGATACATTTTTTTAAGAAAGGTATACGCGGCGGCATAAGCCAGTGTACAGAAAGGAAGCACATCGCTAATAATATTTTTTTACCAGACTATGACCCAACAAAACCTTCTTCATTTATAACATACCTTGATGCTACAAATCTATATGGTCATAGTATGTCACAAGCATTACCATATGGTGGTTTTCGATGGTTAAGCGAGCGCGAAATTCTGGATTTAAATATTATGGCTGTTGGTGATGATAGTTTACATGGCTACGTTTTGGAAGTGGATGTGCATTATCCGACTGAGTTGCATGATGCACATTCTGATCTTCCATTTCTAGTAGAAAATATCATACCGCCAACAGAAAACGCTAAATTACCGAAATTAATTCCCAATTTACAAGATAAAAAAAAATACATTGTACACTATAGAACTTTAAAACAAGCCATCGCCAACGGCTTAGTGGTAATGCAAACCCATCGAGTATTACAGTTTGAGCAATCAAAATGGCTAAAATCGTATATTGATTTTAATACCAATTTACGTAACAAGGCCACCACAAAATTTGCGAAGGACACTTTTAAATTAAAAAATAACGCGATATTTGGTAAAACTATGGAAAATGTGGAAAATCGAAAGGATATAAAATTAGTAACACATTGGGAGAACAGTGTAGGCAGAAATGGAGCTAGAGCACTAATATCCCGCCCCAATTTCAATAGTAGCTCGATATTTACCGAGAACTTTGTTGCTATACATATGAATAAAGTTAAAATATTGTACAATAAACCAATTTATATCGGTTTTTCCATATTAGATATATCAAAGACTGTAATATACGATTTTTATTATAATTTTATTAAATCCAAGTTTGGCGATGATGCTTCGTTACTTTACACCGATACTGACTCGCTTATATTAAAAGTGTATACGGAAAACTTTTATCAAACTATATCAGAAAACCCCGAAAAATTCGATACATCAAATTACCCCGAAATTAATAATTTCAACATAATTAAAAGTAATTCTGTAGTTGGTAGAATGAAAGGTGAGTTTCCTGGTGATCCGATAATAAGTTTTTATGGTACCGGCGCGAAGGCTTATTATGTAAAGTCCATTAATAATGAATTAAAAAAAGCCAAAGGTATCAAAAAATGTGTTATCGAGAAAGACCTTCATCAGGAAGACTACCAAAGAATTGTTGAACGGGGTGGTTTGATATTAAGAAAGATGAAGACATTTAGAAGTGAATTACATAACATTTATACCAACATAATAAATAAAGTAGCATTGTCACATAGCGATGATAAACGTTATGTAATTCCCAGTTCAACCAAAACTCTACCTTGGGGGCATGCAGACATAGATTTTTACAAAACAGACCCGGAAGAAAACTTAGCAAATTTAGTCACCGTGTTGGAATCATTTCTAAGTCAGGACAGCACGTAATCTGGAAAATCCATATTTCATTATTTGTATTGTTTTTATTATTTCTATTAAACATACAACATTAATATGTAACGATAGTATTGTAATTTTTTTTTTTTTTTTTTTTTTTTTTTAAATAAAAAACATGTATTCATTGATTGATTGCTTTTTTATTGAACCTTTATTTTAAAATTATAAATATAATGAAGTGTCGACAAATAACAAACTGTAAAAGTTATTGTTGAAAAATTTGTCTAATAGTAAATTAAACGCACAGGTCTACGAGTAAATGTTTAATGTGAAACAGGTTTGCTGACAAGATCCTCCATAGTCTTTTCAATTTTCAACATTCTAGAGTTAAGTTCATCACGCAGTTCGTCTTGCCTAAGTTCATATATTGCAATAACAGTATCATCAATGTATCCTCTAAGTTCTTGACCGGTTTCAATTAATTTCTTGCGTACGTAACCTTCAAGTTGGTTTCTGAATATATCTTTAATAACAATTGTTGAGTCATGTAAAGCTTTCTGCGTATCTTGCACACACTGAGCAAGGTTATTATCAACATAATTTCGTGTGGTCGCATCGTCTCCTTCAAGAGGTTCTGCTAAATAGCACAATCTTTTGCTTCCCATGTCGTAATCTCCATTAGGTGTAAGTTTAAAACCTATTCCTGAAGGACCTCGCATAAAGTTAAAATCCTTAAATTTTCTTTTGCGACCGAACTTATCAATAGTGTTTACTTCTGACATTGTTATGTGAGACTGATTTGAAACCATTAGATTTCACCCTAATATATGGTTCTATTTCATTAATAAACGGACTCTGCATAAAAATATGGATTGCAAAACGTATTTTAGGTGATGTTTAATAAATACACATACAGATTCATTTTACTATTGTTTTATTGAAAAAAAAATTAAAATATAACAAAAGATTGAGTTTACTTTTTATTATTAAAAAAAATAAAAAAAATAACAAACAAAAAATTAAAAATTAAGAAATAAAATACATGTTAATTTCTTCTGTACAGGTAAGCTTCTTCTATGACCCAATTTCTTCTCTGGATGGCACGTTCATTAATGTCCTTGTTTTTAAAATAACCTTGACAGGACCAAAAAAAAATCCTTGAAAATTACAACCTCGAAAACGACCCTGACATTGACGGGTACTTTGACCTTGGCCTTGGCCTCGCATCTAACAAGTTTAGTACTATATTTATATGCTTCTTTAAAATAACCTTGACAGGGACAAAAAAAAAAATCCATGAAAATTACAGCCCTGAAAACGACCCTGGTATTGCCGGTTACGTCGGCCTTGGCCTTGGCCTTGCATCTGACAAGTTTAAATATTATACTTAATGCATCGAACAAAAGGAATAAAGGCGGTGTAGTGGGGGAAATGGGCATAAAAGCAGACTTGCTGGCTCGAGCTCTTCACAGTTCGTCAGAACAGCAAACAGTACAGTGCTAAGAAAAAGTTAATTGTGTGAGTTGGAATATCGAAAATGTCTAGTGTACGGTCTCTTTTAGATGCTCTTGACGTGAGCTGCGGTTCACAGCAAGGCATGCTCGATAACATGAGTGGTTTAGAGGTGCTAAGTCCGGGGGTGTTCGAGAACTGGAATGGCGTGGAGCATGAAGATGCCGAAGACCGAGCCCTCAACGATGGTCGCGACGAGGAGTTGGTTCAGTCGGCAGCGCAATTCCTGGAATGCTGGACGGAGGAGAAAGAGCCAAAAATTAATGTGATTAGTGATGTGGTTGTGCGAAAAGCATCGCGGCCTAGGGAATCTTCTCCGAAAGCGTCGAAACTGCAAAAGCTCTTGACTATGCGGAAGTCGGAAATCGCCGATAAAAAAACATTTTATTCGGCGATTAAAGGTGTGGGACAAGGGAAGAAGAAAAAGTTTAACTTTAAGCGTCCCTCCACCCCTGTTCCATTACCCGACTTCCTAAAAATAGCACCGCAAGAGCCACTGTCAGTAGAAGTGGAAGTCATAGAAGGCCCCGATGGACCAACACCACCAACGCCACCAACACCGGCCAGCGTCGAGAATGTAATAGTGTCGGAGGTGAAGTCTTCCCCAGCGCCAGCACCACTGTCGCCGATATTGGGGTGCCGGAAACCCATGAAGAAGCGGTTTAAGCGGTGTTTTGAAGGCGATG